>JABSTQ010010087.1:0-455040 GCA_013358835.2 Ixodes persulcatus | reverse complement strand
CGCAAATAAAACGTAATTCTATTTTGCCCAGATGGAAAACAGCGCTTTGCAAGTTAGATGAAATAAACTAGAAAAAAAAAAGGATCACTCTTAAGAGTCGGCCCACGCCATGTGCCTCACTTCATCTCCTATAGGAAAATAAAGACAATCCGGGGAACATTTGCGAGCTTCTCTAAAACATTTTCACAAAATACAGGAGTAAAATGCACAAGCAGATGCCTCAAGCCGGAACGCAGAGTTTCTTTTCTTGTACCCCACGTCTGGTTTTGTCCTCCTCGAACAACAAACGCGAACAATCCGAAACGCCAATAGACGAGGTCGTCGAAAAAGCCAACGGAGAGACCATTGAGGACCAAAGTCCCACTGAAAAGACTGCCAGCATTCGACCGGAATGAGCGCATCAATGGGTGCTGGACAAATGTGCACCATTAGTCTTTTCCCTTTTCGGGAGCTTTTAGTTTTGTCAGTCTAGAGTTTTGTTGAACCGGCTATGAGCATTGAAACGTGGGTCCTTCAAGAGGATCCGTATAAAACCCCGCTTAAAACGATTCTAGATAAACATTTTTATTTTATAGCTCGATGCGCCTTTTGAAAAGTCGAGATTGTTTGGCAAAAGACCTCATCCCCCTCCCCTTTTTTTCCTGCATTGAAAGGAGATAGATGCGTTTATGCAATGTCATCACTCTGTAATATAGTCAGCTGACTAATGATGTGTGCAATATTTTTGTTAGCATAAAAGTCTCTGTTCTCCAAGGGAAGAGTACTAAACAGCGTTGCGGCACCATTGGAGGAATTGGAGGGACAATGGCTTCCCAGTCGTCTTTTCCAATAGGGCTGATCGCAATGCTGTAGGCACGGTATTATGGTCACTGCCCTATACAGCTTCAGGTGTTGGCAAACACGTGCGATCGCGCATCTGCCAAACTTACCTTTTCGTACATGTTGCAGGCGGCTGCGCAGCACACGTAGATCACCAGCCGTGCATGGATGCCAAGCTCACAATGATTGCAATTATGTATTGGGGAGGCCCAACATGGCATTCGGTACTTTAGCTCAAGTTGTTCCCTGTCCGTACACTCCATTCTTTTGGCCATTATGAAATTACTAAAGCTCACGTATCAATGCTAAAAGACGTAAAATGAATATTGCTTTAGCATAAACAATTGGCAAGCTCTGTAGCGAACCTTTCGATGGATTGCTGCAGACTTTCTATCGGCCTTTCGTACCTCTGTTTTTTATCAACGCTAATGATAACTCCCACCGGCGCATACTACGAAATAAAATGGAAAAGACAGCAGAGTGCAGCAATGTGTCACGGGAAGTGAGTTTCACGCATATATCAACGCGCTGTGTACAAACAAAAAAAAGCGGTCGCTCTCGCCATCACTGCGGACACTGTACGTGCGCAGATACATGCACGGGCAAGGTCACCCGCAAAATGCCCACAACAGAGGCGTGAAACTAAAACTACAACAAAAAACACCGCCGCGCCGTATACTTGACAGGACTGCATACGAATTGTGCCTATCTTAAATACTGTACTCAATATACTGTATTTCACATACTTTTGGTAGTAATGTTTGGAGGTGGGCTAGTCGGTAATGCATAGTAAACATATACAACTAAAACAGCGCAAAAAAAAACGCACAAGCAGAAGGACACAGAAAAAAGCGCTGACTCACGACTTACTCTCTTCCTTTCTTTGTCTTCTTGTTTTTGTATGTGCTAAGAAGACGAAAACGAGAGTAAGTCGTGAGTCAGCGCCGTGTATGCGTCCTTCTTCTACTTGTCCTTGTTTTTTCTTTTGTTTTGCGCTGTTTTAATTATATGTTTGGTTTTTGTAGTAATTTGACATCTTACAAATACGTTTGATTGAACGTATTTGCTAGTCTATCGTTATTGCATTCTTCGGTCTTTTTGACGAATGATCTCAAATACGCTTTTCATTGCTTGAAAACATTTGTTTCGGGAGTTTTCTACGGGAATAGGAATCAGCACGTCCCAGCGCAAAGTTAAGCGATTGCAAACTTCAAGCAGAAGCGACCGAACAGATAACAGGAAACAAGCAATCTTTTGAGCAAAGATGCAGTCCCAAAACAACAACAAAAAAGAAATAGAAAAATATTAGGAAAGTCTGCCAGAAGACACAACGTTCATAATGAAACAGCGCGAATTTTTACAAGGACAGAGGAAGGAACAGGACAGGACGAGCGCTGACTAACAACTGTTAGTCAGCGCCTGTCCAGTTCCTTCCTCTGTCGTAAAAATTCGCGCTGTTCCATTATTAATCCATACCAACTCGCCCAGTTATCCTGTTTGCTAAGACATAACGTGTTTTTGTTTTTATGTTTCACCCCGCTACGGCAACTATGTCAGTTTCCTTGGCCAGTCTGGCACTCTCAGGAACACTTCCGGGGTTGTGTGTGTGTGTGTGTGGGGGGGGGGGGCGGATTCCCATGCCCGTTCATAAAGACAGGGATTGTAACAGCAAGTCAGTAGAAGAATAAGGTCTCAAAATACGAACAAAGAGTTCTCCCACCATTATAGACTTTTCTGAACGTGGTTCATAGTATGGTGTAAAAAAGAAAAAGCAATTCATCTCCAAAAGAAAGATAGAAGGGCGTGTTCATGTCTCCCTGTGCCTTTCTTTTTTGAGGTTCAGTCGTCTCCGAATGCAGTGTTTGGGTAATTTACTTGCGTATTTGTTTAACGTAAACTCCGGATATACTATATCGACTTCGGCGCTTAGTAAACAATGCATTCAACGTGCGCATAATAAAATCACCCCAAGGTGCGATTTTTTTGTAATATGACTATACGCGGAGCAACCTCGTTTTGCTTTTTGTAACATTCACCAGTGTGATTTGTTGTACACTGCATAAAAGAGCCCTGCGGTTTTGCTTCCTTTGCTTCTGTTGCTTGCAAATTAATCATTCTGGTGTGAATGAAGTCGATATTAGGCAATGTAGAAGTATCTTCAAAAGTAGTTAAATTACATTACGAAGTATTTGTACTCTACTCAATATATTTTGGGGGGAAAGTAACTTGAGTAGTACTTTAAATAATTATGAAGCAGGTATTTAGTAACTTATCTTAAATACTTTTGTCGAGTATTTTTTCCTACACGGGACTACATGTGTTTTCTGCGTAGACCCATTTCGAATGCCATTACCTATGTTTCAATAAAACCCTGCAAATCCTGTACAGTGGCACACACAGAAGAGGCTGTCATAACGGTAACCCTAGAAAGGTTACAAAATACACCTTTTTGGTATAAAGACAGCACGCAGCGTCAAGCCGGTGAAATATGTCTCAGATGCCCATAAGTCCTAAAATAACCGTTTACGGAAAAAACCGCACTAAGACTAAAATATTAAGGTGGGCTAGTTGGTTTAACATAATGATTTAAAAAGCGCAAAGGACAGACACGGACATGAAGTAGACAGGACAGCGCTATACTCACAACCCCAGCCGTGAGTATAGCGCTGTCCTTTCTACTTCATGTCCGTGTCTGTCCTTTGCGCTTTTTAAATCATTACGCACTAAGACTGTCCGGACCGTGCAAGGTCATCAAAGAAAAAAGGGTAGACCTACATGAACCGGTTAAAGATGAGCTGGATAAATACAAGTCGAGATGTTCCGCAGCTTGTGCCTTGTTCCCTCAACGTGTTTTCGTTTTTTTTTTTTACCCCAGTGTTAATAAGTTTAATGGCAGAATTAACTAACACAAGCTCACCTGCACATTTACTGCCTCGTTACAAAAGTACACCACTCTATTACCGCCCGCGACTTGGCTGTAAACCGCTGTATTCTCCAAGGAAAAGATCCCTATTGCATCATTGTCATATTACGCAGATTTAGAGTTTGATGTTCCACGGGGTCGGTGGTTTCGCCGTCGCGCTACATATTCACATGTTCTAACAATTAAGGCGCAAAAAAAGTTTATAGAACATTAGCTTTGTTTGCAAAGAAGTTTGCGTTTGCCTCCCCCAGGTGTGGGCAGTGCACGCGTGCGCAGAATGCGGATTTGCGTCGAGTGAAACGTGCCCGGATGTTCCGCTCTGGCACTAGTGCCACCGCAACGGTCTGATGTCAGGGCCCCCTGGGGGTGGAATAGGGCCCTTCATTTTCGGGTTTTTATTTTTTTCAAAAATCGCGGCGTAAATATTGGGCGTTTTGTTAGAAGCTGGTAATCTGCGAGAAACCGGGATCTTCAAGAAAGCATGCTTGAATTCGGGTTCCTCAAGTTATATTTAAAACTGTATAACTAACAATAAGAAGAATTGGTCGGTCTAGTAGATGCGATTTTGTTTTTAACAACCGAGCTATTAAAGAGCATAAGATGGCATTGGAAAATGCACTAAGAGCTCACACGGGTTAGTTCCTACCGAAACAATGTTTTAGAAAAGTTTCTCGTCCTTGTCTCTCTCTCTCTCTCTTTCTCTCTTTGCGTTGGTTGGCATAGGAGCGACATTTTGGGGTTTGATTTTTGTCACTGCAGAGCGCAGTTCACTGAAGCCAAGAGGATCAGGTTTGTGTACGAGGTCCGGAGAGCGCACGTGTTTCTGTCGTCTTTTTGTTTCCTAGAAGATATTTTCAGAGCTGAGGAGTTTCAAAAGTAGTGAAATCAATTTCCGAATTCAGAAAGAAAATCTGGTTTAAATTGATTTTCAAGAAACATGTTAGGGTGTAAACAGCAAAAAATATCGAGCTCTACCCGAAAACAAAGAACCGTATAGAACCATTTTCGTCTGGCTGTCACCGTGTTTAAATCTGGCTTGACCGAATTGAACAAGCGTACAAAATTTACTTTTATGCATAACGGATGAGCACTCAAAGAGTTCCAACCAGCTGTCACCACTAGCGTAAACCCCTAGAACATGTACTTAAAAGGTGTCACACCAACGAGGTGCATCTGGGGAGTCAAGAAGATAACTCGGGAACAAAGATAATTGTGCTGGTGGCTTGCCTCCCTAATTTCCTTTTTAATCATTATTAGCGCAAATCTGGGCTGACAAGAATCGTTAAGCGTCGCAGAGTGTCATTACTGATATAAACAAAACGCCTTATACAATATGTATTACGGAAGAATACGCGCGAGTGATAAAGATTAAAACACCGTCACAGTGCTTAAAATATCTTGCTTGCTGGGTACGTTGCCTTTCTTAGAACGTGCATTCGAACTTAAAAGTCAATATCAGAAATTCGATATATCTCGATTTTATTTTCAATAACGCATAGTCATTTTAAAATCACGTTTAGAGAACGCTTTACGCATACACACGTTTCCGACCAAGGCATGCACCGCCGGTGCACTTTGAAGTCACGGCGAACTCAATAGTCGTTTTTTTTTTTTAGTATTGCGTATCGGCGCCGCCATAACCGCCCTTCAATTTTTGTTTCCTCTTATTACGCTTGCTTCCCTTCATCCTGACCACGGTAAGGCAGGTTATCGCCATTTTAGATTCTACCGTATCCTTCTCCCCAGCATTGGCCTTTCTGGAACCTCGTCAACGCCCACTTCACTGGCTTGGCATCTGGGTTCAAGAGAAGCTCAGCAATGGCGGCTGTAATCTGGCGCGTGCACAAAGCGCCTATTAGCCGATTTACACGACGGACCGAATCGCGATTTCCGTCCGCGGACCGTGTACCACGTGGCTGTCGCGTCACTAATTCCTGCGATCCGCGCCTCGCCCGCGGACGCGCGGACTGATAAAGCGAGCGCCTTTTCACTCGCGGATTTTTGGCGGGAGATTGACTTGAAAAGAGTTTAATCTGGCAACGGTTCATTGTTTTTTTTATTTTTTGTTTTACATTTTTGTGTTTTCTGACGATTAAAACAAAAATGGCTCATCGTTGTGTTTTGTGCGTTCGCTGGCTCATTTTGTCGCGCTATATGGTTCCGCGCGTGAAAGAAACTGCAGAAACTTTGTCCGGCTGACGCGACGCAGGTTCCGGTACTGCTCCGGGTCCGTGTCAAGAAACTTCCCACACAAGTCGTCTAGCACGCCGCGATAGTTCATGTACGTCGAATCAGGCTTTCACCGAGCAAGACCTTTCTTGTGGCTACATGTGGTGTGAGTACTGGAGTGTTGTACGCAAGCGCGGAGTGCGTGAGGGCATCTCCAAACGACCCTCCGCGAGCTCAGAACTTCGTCGCTTCTACACCGAAGCCTTCTCGAGCAGTAACACACCTGTATCACTGTCATGCCCTGGGTTAGTAAAGGTAGTGTCTCTTCACGCGAAGCCTATCACGGTGTTCTGTCTGGATCTTTCTGCGCGTAACAGCGGCGTACAGTACGATTCTTGATCGCGCTAGCAAACGTCGATTTCTCTTTTTGGACAACGTTGCTGCGGTGCGAAGTTGGAGTTTCGCGGCACTCTGGGGTGGCAAACCGTTTTGGTCCGTCCTCGCTGACGTCCCTTTGTCGTCTCCCTCGTGTGGATACGCTTGGTAGACGGAAGAACCGCGGACATGTCGTCCCCTGATCAATCCGTCGGCGGATCAGTCCGTCGTGTGAATCGGCCATATACGAGCAAACGCAAGGACTGTGCGTTTCCGTTAGCGTTGCGTGGTCCAAACTGCGCGTGCGCGGAGCCCGAAATTGCGGTCTTGAATTGGCGCACGGCAAAGACGCGCATGCGCATTGTGGAGCACGTAACACAAACGTAAACGTTTGCTCCTATCCGCAATACTAAAATTATGTAACGTTGACTCGTGAGGACAGTTTGCCGGTTGACTCATTTAATGTGCACGCAATGCAGAAAAATTTAAGAGCGTTTCACATTTTGCTTTTGGACTCACCTATACCCACTTGAGTGCCAATTAACAAGTGCAAGCATTGCTTACAGAAACACCAAAAAAACTAAAAAGCAACAGTTTTTTATTTTTTTTTTATTTTTAGGCTCGAGCGCCATTAACTGGCTAGAACATATCACATATTAAAAGAAGCAGTATCTACTGCGCACATTTTTTCGGGCCGTTTGAGATATGCTTGTTATTTTGTATGTAAAAAGAGAGTGATGTCTGTCGCTTCCAAATGGACAGGGCTTAAAGTAATTGTGTCATTTATTTTTATGTAGAGCTTCAACCCCCCCCCCCCCCCTCGTGTCACGCACCCGTTTGGTCTTTATCCTATCACCACCCACTGTGCGTAACTTTTGGGGCCGATTTTCATATTTTCGAGCCTTTATATATGGTCGCTTGGCGTAGCTTGCGCGACGTATAAATTATTTACTGAATCAGCGTTAGTTGTTTTTTTTTATTTTTTGTAAGAACATTACTGAGTCTTTGTTGACTAGCGCTCTTTAGCAGACTTGTACGTAGTTCAACTACTCTACTCAAGTTACTGTAGTTTAACTACTTTTCTGAGTAGTTTAGTAACTTTCAATTACATTTTTATTTCGGCAATTAGTAGTTTACTTTAATTACTTTTTTTGAGTAACTACTACTCAAGTTACAAATTACTTTCGAATTTTACTGGTTGTTTTTCGTATCAACAAAGATTCCTGTACAAAGGAGATAAGATGTTGGAAGATCAGCTGATATTCGCAAAGAGGGGGAAGCATGTGCTGTAGGAAGAGGGTAGGGGGGAGGAAATGGTTTGGAGAGTCCGAAACGCCCCAAATTTTCATAAGCCCCCCCCCCCCCCTCTAATTTACTTTGTACTTTACTTCAAGTACTTTTTATATGTACTTTACGCAACACTGTAAACAAGAAAACACTGCCTAAAAAATCAAGCTCAGACAGTGCTAAACCTAACAGTAGAAACGACACATTCGCAGTACATCATTGACCAAACAAACAAGAAAGTGCAAAACAATTAGGAACGCAGAAGCAGAACCAGCTATTAAAGCGTTTCTGTAAAAAAAAAAAAAAAGAAAAATCAAGCCGATTCATATTTGGCTAGCACAATTTTGCTAACGGATTAAAACCTCTGTACTTTCTTTTTACAATAAAAAAACATAAAAGTAACTTCATTAGTAACTTCAAAAGTAATTCGCTACTTTTTTACGATAATTAGTAATTTTCTCAATTACTTTCTATTTGGGTAATTTCTACTCTACTCAAATTACTTTTGACGTCAATACTCAGTAACTTAACTTAATTACTTTTTTCGAGTAACTTGTACATGTCTGCTTTTAGGCAGCTTCAATCAATTATTTTATTAAAAAAGAAAACCCTATTGTGAGCTCAAGCATCAAACGACCTTCCCGACCAGAACGTAACTTGTAACCTTTTCAGATCATCTTACTTTTATTGCATTTTCCCTGCTCAAGATTTCGTTCTGACGAAAGACGGTTAAGCGCAATTCTGCGATGCAACGTTCGCGCGCGCCCCGACGCTCCCATAGCCGCCATTGCTGCCTCATATTTGCCGATTTTTTCGTGAGGGAAGCCCATTTATAAATAGGCTTCTTATTTACGTCGTCCAGCCTTTGGTTTTGGGGAAATAATATTTTACGACGTATTGGACAGATAATAGCCAAGGGCATAAATCACCTCTGACAGAGTGGCGCGTTGTTTATAGACAAAACGCGCCTACCTCGCACTACCACATTACGATCCGTCCAAACTCTACGATGATTGATTGAGATTGAGAGTAGGGAAGGCTAGTGGCAGGGAAAAACGGGAGAAGATGGGGAGGGGAGGGGTTCGTCGACTCGGGAACGTGACTCCGAGTACTCTTCCGAGATAGCCTGCAAATCGATGGACAAGTTAACATCTTCTCACTGCCTATGCATGTGCGCATACGGCTCTGAGAGAGTGTGTGTGTGTTCGCAGGAAGCGCATCAAATATTGGCACGTAACTCGAAACATAGCTCCGAATGATAACCGAAACCGGCAAGCACTTCCGTGGGCGAAGCAAGACGACAAATATTTAATCTCCGTAAGGTCTTTACATCTCGGCTACGAAATAATTAATGTCGTTTTCGGGGAGCAGAACCCGGGAACGAGAAAGGGGACGAGCTTATACGTTGGGGAGTATAACAAAATAACAAAATATTGAACTTTGCTCTAAAACAAAATATGTATTTTTTTTAATTATTTTAATCTATTATTCCCAATTATTTCATTTTTTGCTGTAATCTTAAAATTACTTTATTTTTTAAACAAAATTAGGCTAACAGATATGGTATTTAACAATATTATAGTTAATGTTTGTTTACTTTGTGATATACAACACGTGTCCATATGATCGTACGCTAGGAATTTGGACTAGAGTAAAATTCGAAGATTTCAAAACGCTTTTTATTTTAGATGTTATAAAGTGAACAAACAAAGATTGTAAAAGCCAGCGTTAGTCAATACGTGCGCGTGCTCACGACTGAGCTGCAATTGTTTGCTGCTTGCCACCGCTTCATGTTCCCTTGAACAGAAACATCTCGTAACAACTAAGCGGGCAAGTTGGACAAAGCGTAAGTCTGCAACGACACTCTCTTTTTAGGATGCGCGAGCAGCGTGACCCCGGCTTTAGGGTTGTTCCCAGTTCGAAGACTGCTAAGGTGGTTGTGTGCCACCTCCCTCCAAATGACCAGATGAAAGATGGTGGTTCGGGGCATATAATCAGTGCCAATCCGTTGTTGATGGCAACCTCACAAAGCCAATGAAAAGAATAAAAGTCCTCTTTTTTTCCGCGAATTTCTAAATTGCTCGCAGCCACGATGGCCGCAGCATTCATTTATACTCTCGTCGTAGTTGATCCGGAACACGGTCTTGAAGTGTTGAAGAAATCTTGCCTTCAGAACATCCATGCGAGATCGTAGCTTTGCCAGCTTGTACTTTTTTTTTTTCAGGTTTGCATTATTAGCACGAGAGCAAAAATGACATCACGAGCTTGTATCTACGTATAGCATTGACCACCTTAGCATTGCACATGGGCATCACCACTGTCTGTGCAACATTGTTTACCGGGGATTTTGTTGTATCCCTTAAAAATTTATAGTACAGAAAAGCACCCATTTCATAGACAGTTACGTCAAAATCTCGCATATTAAAAAACAAAAATGTCCTGCTTTCTTTGGTTTGCCCAAACGAAAGTGTCGTCGAAAAAGAGGCTCAATAAGCTGTAGAAAAATCTCGGTAGAAATGGAAGTGTGTACCAGGACGCCGTTGTTTTCGCCGCCTTCTACATTATTCACAATTTCACACCAATTCGACCTCCATCTGCGAGTACGGTTTCAGTGTCGGCTCTCAGATGCCGTTCGCTTTAGTTGTCTTTCAATCAACAGCAATCTTCATCAATCCAGTCTTCATAGGAGTAGATATTACCTTTAGGTTATTTAAAAATGGAGGATTCGTCTTAATCATTTTCAAAACTTTCTACTTTTCTTTTTTATTTGTCAACATCAACAAAGCCAATGAGCAAACCATAAAAATATAAGCAAACAAAAACAGCCGCCGTAACATATATAGAAACCTATGGGTACGCGTAAAGTACAATGGCCGTTTCGTACTCAAAATGTTTATGCCCAGTTAGGATTTTATTCGGAAGTCAATTAAGTGACTATATTTGCAGCTGCGGGTGAACCCTACAAACACTTACCCGCACGAGAATGTTATGTTGCCAAATCCACAAGAAAAGCATTAATTTCGGAACTTCCAAGTTCCCAGAAGCCGGCACTGATTAATTTGAAGGTGGTACTACTTGGAGTGCTTAAGCAAAGCCCTCTTTCATTAAATTGTACAAAAGCATAACACGTTTGTCGAACCCCCGATAAAATATTTAGCCGAATGAAAATGGGCTGACAGACGTAATCAAATGGTCATGCGCAGCGTTAATAGTTAGTTTTAGTATTGCGCATACGAACAAAAGCGAGCACTGTGCGTTTCGGATAGCGTTGCATGTTCCACACTGCGCGTGCGCGGAGCCCAAAACTGCGGTCTTGGATTGACGCATGGCGACGATTCTCACCTTCTGCGGGGAGCACGCAACTCTAACGCTAACGCACGGCGCTTGCGTTTGCTCCTCTACCCAATACTAAAACTCTCTAAAGGTTTAATGTAGTTCGATAGCACGTTGCCAGGATGTACAGTAACTTACTCTCCTCCCCAGGGGCCGTTTGCTGAAAAATGGGGGAATATCTCCCGGCGGCTAAAATCTCCGCTCGAGGGATGTTTCTGTCGCATGACCCGCTTCGTGGGGAACAAACAAAATATACCTATAGAAGAAAAAAAAAAACTCCGCATGAATTATTTTTTGCTACGTTGTCAAGAGTAGCGTCGCTTCCTCAACGCTGCAGCTCAGTACTGCTGCCAGAGCAGGTTGCTTAGTATAGTAATGTAAACAGTTGGGCGAGTTTGTGTAGATTGAACATAGTTACAGTTGCGCACTAAGGGACAGTCCTGACCTTTTGTGCGCGACTGTAACTATGTTCAACGTAGCTTCTCGACTGATTCGCACACACTCTCGAGAAAATGAGACGCCAAACAAATAGACGCGCCCGCACAAGTAGCCTGGACGGCGTTAGAGCAATGAGGAAGCTTGTAAAGTACCCAGGTTGTAATGCCTCGCCTTCTTTTTTTTTTTTTGCATGTTGGATTTGTTTACTACGTGGCTCGAGATATGACGTAAAAGGTCTATAATCGCTGTCCGTTTTTTTTTTTTTTCAGCGTGATATAAAAATTTGAGAGGGAATCTCCAAGGTTTTAGAAGATTTCCGCCGTATTAAATTGATTTCTATTTAAAATGAAACGCCACTCCCGCCCTCTAAGCCACTGGTGGTCGCTGAAAAAAAAGAAAGAAAAAAAACATCTGCCTTGTCCGGAATTCGATCTAGGGATCTTTTCGAGACTAGCGCAGCTCTCTAGTACCAGCAGAGCTAACCAGGAGCTAGCCGTCCGTATAACAAGCGGCCACCAGTCGAGTTGTACCCCATTTCAGTTGAAAGTCAATTTATCCTCGCGTTTCTGAGCATTGAAGAAAGTAGTGTCGCAACTCAGCAAGGTGTCGAAGAATCGATTTCTATAGACCACATATTTTTATGCAGAGAGTAAGTCCGGCATTTTTATGCAGAGATTAATACCGGCATTCCGGCGTTTTTCAGCGAGAAATTTGCGTATTTAAGGTTTGAGTACATGGAACAGCAGCAGTCAGACTGCGCGCTTTATCACACGTTAAATAGGACAACCAGCATGTAGAATGTCTTAATTTTTTTTTTTTTTCAATGGCTGACATTTTATTTTTAAGGGAGTTCCTCTACCCATGTCCACGCCAGCGTAAATTATAAAGAAAATCGGAAGGTTTAATTTTTGCTAAGATTGCACAACATTGTGTTACCAATCATAATGCCACGACCCCAAAAACGGGCCAAAATTACTACGTGCAGGAATAAAAAAAAAAGCATTGAGACTTCTCGACTTTTGAGAAGACAAACGTGAAATGTCCTGCGACGTCTGCTGCGAGGCCAACCGCGTCTAAAACGTTCCTCGCGCAAGCTTCGAAGCAATATCGAAGGACCCAATATACGAGGAAGAGTGAAAGAAAGAAAGAGAAGGGGGGGGGGGGGAAGAAGGCGGGTAAAGAGGACGGACGCAAACAAGAACTCATGTCCCGCGATCAACAAACAAGACAAGAAGAACACAGCGGCGAACATCCAACGAACGACGTGGAGTACATTCATCCCCAAAGCGGGGGCCGCCGCCGTCGTTCTAATGCCGACCCACATGAAAGCAGGACCGTCCGGCAGACGCAGGAAAAATGTCCCCTCGGTCCTTTGAAGGAAGAAAGCGGCGGGACTTGGAAAAAACGGGATGGGAAAAGGGGACGGGAGTGTACGGGAGGGGAGTCTTGAAAGCAAAGCCGTGTCTTTCGAAAGGCCCTGGCTGCAATCAGTTACGGGCGGGCAAGGAGGCGCCGTGGATTACGCCATCGGTAGAGAGATTGTGGTCACGCCCCCTCGCAGACCTTCGCAGGGAGGCGTCTTCATCGCTCAGAAGGTCCTATGGCGACACGTACGTTATGGACGGTAGAGGCAGCTGAACTATAGCATTCGGTTCAATCGTTCGTTCCTATTGTACACCATTGGGACGAAATGAGTTCATTTAATATAAAAAGAAAAAAAAAGAAAATTGTATACGTCGTGTGACCTTCATGTAGGACGGCGCCTTCTGCTGGTTAATTCCCTTTTATATATGAGCCTTTTTTAGCTGATGTCAGTATTGCATTTTTAAAAGACGGTACCTCACAAACCGTCTATATTTTAACTGTATGATAAATGACAATACATATCTGAAGCCCTCGCTCTTTCACAATTTCTAGTATACACATAGTACATAATAGACTAATATTTAATATATATATATACTTTCTTGAAAATATTCAGTATTACAGTCAACTTCTTGTACCCTCATTTCTACGAATACAGCAAAACTAAGATGTGAGAGTAGGCGACTGACCTATCTCCGCACCATCAAAGAAATATTTTTATACTATAAAACCCACAAAATCTAGTTACAGGCGCGTTATACTACTAGCGCTCAGAAGGCGCACCATTTCTCTGGTGTTTTTATAACGTTCCTGGCCACACTTGTATCCCGATTGTGTCAGGTTCAGGTTGGCCACGGCACGAGAAAGAAAGCGATCAACAGACTGGCGGAAAAACGCTACCTAAAAATTTCCCACGGGGCCTAGGAGATATCAAAACATAGGCACGCTCCTTGCTTCTTGATATATGGCATTACTTTCCAAAACGTGTCGATTGAAAAATGCCGTCGACGCCAAGGCCGCAACCGACGCATCATGCATACCATTTATCGAATGGAAGGAGCAAAGCAGCGTCTGGGAAACTGATCGAGACTCACGATGCACACTCAAGTGTCTCTCAAACACGAATGGCGCTCGCGCACAGAGAGGCATCCCAGCGCAGCGGCTCCAGGTAAGAAAGGGAAGCGGCGAATGAAGACGAATGCGTCGCATCAGGACGGCCATCAAAAGAATGGTAATGCACGCGGTCTTTCGACGCCGCCGAGCTCCATATTTCCCGATTTCGGGACCGACAGTCGGCAGGACGAATAAAAGATGCCAAAGGAAGGGGGTTCATGTGAAGGAAAGATCCTTGTAGTCCCTGAACGTTCAAAATCACGAAGCACGAAACGTGGATCTAACAGGCCCTCCCCGCGATTCCTCGGTGACTAAAATGAGGCATATATGACCTATATAAAAATAGTGATTTTGCTGAACGTAATTCGGATTCTGAACACCATAGAGTTATAGTATACGATAAAGGTTCAACTGGCGCTTGGGTGCGGTTTCAAATTGAAGCAGACAGCAACCAGTCTAAAATTCACTTGCGGTAATGCATTTTTATGGGGAAAAGGGAGTGCATTTTTCTCCCTGTGCTTGATTATAAGAGCAAATACCACGAATAATTCGCGGGTACTAGATAGCTTGGAGCATTTCTCAAGCCCGGTTCACACAGTTGCGTTTGACTGCGTTTGACTGCGTTGCGGCTGCGAGACACCAGGACATCCCTGCTGCTTATATCGCGTGCCAAGAAGATTCCTTGAATTGGATTCCAGGCTTCATACGAAGCACAGATGTGCCGGTGACTCGCTTTCGGTTCTCGCCGCAACGCAGTCAAAAGCACTGAAACGCGAGTGTCTGAACCGGCCTTCAGTCACGCAGAAGAAATTATTGGTCAATTTCCATATAAATATCGCAGATTATAAATATTAGCGTCATATGGATGTTGGCGCTAATATTTATAAGTCCTACGTTCTTTTCGACTGTTGTTATTGCTAGATTCACCTCTTGGATTTTCACGCTTGCCGTAGAACAGATGACTAGACTCGGGATACTGAGAAGTTAAACATCGCTCAATCATTCGAAACATACTGTAACTAAAGCAATTTCACTTTTATATTGTTAATAAAGTTAACTACTGTTCGCTACGACCCAAGTAACACAGGTAATTCCAGTTACTCTCCAGCGAAGAAAAACGCACAGGAGCACCGCAAAAGTGGACTGGTTGCTGTCTGCTTTAATTTGAAATCGGGAAGTCCAACAGGCACGCGCCAGTTGAACCTTTAGCGTACATTATAATAACTTTATGCTGAAGACAGATTACTAAAAAATCCCAACAAGCAAGCAAGCTTGGTTGTTGTCGTTGTCGTTGTTGTTGTCGTTGTTGTTGTCGTTGTTGTTGTCGTTGTTGTTGTCGTTGTTGTTGTCGTTGTTGTTGTCGTTGTCGTTGTCGTTGTTGTTGTTGTTGTTGTCGTTGTCGTTGTCGTTGTTGTTGTTGTTGTTGTTGTTGTTGTTGTTGTTGTTAATATAAAGGGGGTGTTTGGTGGGAGTGTGCACGTTAGATGAATGTTAAGTATGTCGCAAGAAAGTTCGTCTGGTACGACTGTTAAAATGGTTCCAATTACGCTTCCACTGTAGCAGCCTGCCGTGCCATGTTTTTTTGTTTTTTTCGGTACTTCCATGGCGAATATTGAGTGCAGATAAAAATTGTGAAGGGTGCTTCACTCCCAGGTTGTCATTAAAAGGATACTTCAACGAAATTCAGAATATACCCGTTGTCTTCAGAAATGGGCTGAATAAGATCCACGATATCCGTAAATGACAATCGTACATGTGTGTTCTGAGCATGATGGCTGCATTTTTCGCTGTAAACGGCCCACTCTGGCAAGCGCTCGGAAAGCAGCCAGCGGAGAGCACGTGACATCCGGAGAAATCGTGACGTAGCCTACCTCGGCACGAGCGCTACGGCGAGCGCGAGGCTGACGTGGTTATGAACTTCGTCACTTGGTGGCGTCAGGGTGTTAATCATGTTACTACCTAGCCGTTCGACATAATGCCCGTGAACCGACGCTACTATCTTTCGTTTCAGCTTAAGTCCAGACACAGCCGACGCCACGAGCTAGTGGGACCAATCCATCAGAGTCAAAAGCGCAAGTCATTGGGCCTTTGTTTGTTTACGACTGGTTCAGCGATCATAGAACACCTACAGAAACATGACAAACACCATGATCGTGACCTTGTGACGCTGTCTGAGTAGTCCCCTCAACCTGTAGCGTCGGCTGCATCGGTGAGTTTGGAAACTCGCTTCCCGGCGTGGCGCCATTTCGTAGCGCGCGCGAGAGGTGGCGCTCTGGTCGCCCTTATAGATCGACTCTCGGCGGTGTCTCGTTGTCGTCGTTGTTCCTCGTGTTTTCGCTCGTCTCATCGATGGCTTGTCGTAATCTCGTAAGCGTTCGTTTCTGGTGCCACGAACTTCGAGGCCTTCTGCAATCAATGAGAAAACATACTGACCTACTGCTTTCCCGGCTGTAGCTTCACAGGCGTCAAAAAGGGACGAGAAGCGCCACTTCTTTACCGCTCTGAAGGATGCTGTGTGCCTGAAGGTATGGTAGGACGCGCTCCCTGGGAAAAGGTTCGTGCTCCCATAAGAAAAAAAAACATTGGCGATTTGCATTTTTGGTTCCACGACATTAATCGTCATTACTCGCACGTCATCGATGGGCAGACGGTTTTGATGGACAGGGGCCAATGGACATTAAAAAAAAAAAAGATGCTGCGCCATGTCTGTTCCCTAACGTCCCCGCATATCCCTTGGTACCAACCACGTTAAGCAGCAAAGGAAAGGCTCCCCACCAATCGAAGCGTTGCTCAGGCTATGTAAGTTACTTATATAAACGAAAGGTCATGTAAGCTTACTTACATCAGCTCAGGCTTATGTAAGTAAGACAAACGGTGAAGAAGGCGGCCTTTCATAGTAGTGTCCTTACTCAAGGAATCTTATGTAGAGACCCTACATGTCTACTCTTGTAAATAGTTTGCAAATAATTGTATTTGTGAATGCATTAAAGTCGTGATGAGAGTCCTTAAAATTGGCCTGGTTTGTGAGTTATTGAGTTGTATTGAGTATAGCGTTACAACAGTGACTTCCAGAGGACTGTGCAGAGAACGCACATTCTCTCCACAAGTCTCTGCAAGTTTAAGTTAAGCTAAAAAATAGGCCGCGCATTATACATATTTATGAGGAATTATTGAGTTTTCTTTTTTTTTTTACTCATTTATAACAACCGACAGAACTGGGTACAAAAGTAGAACAGCCGGAATGCAGCATTTCACCTCGCTTCATTTAAATATTTTTGTGAAAGGAATTTTCTTTTTTTTTAATTTAAAGAACGTTTTTTATTCTTTTGTGTGTGTGGAAGTGGGGCTATTACATCTATAATTTTAGGGAAACTAAAATACTCACCCCCCCCCCCCCCCACCCCCCCACGGGCATTCCATTTAGGTTGTTTTATTTTTTGACTAGATTGGTCTAATGGGTATTTGTCGAGAAAACAGTTTCAATATAGAATTATAAATTAGACTTAGAAAATAAAATAGAAAATAAAATCTAAAAAAAACAATTTCAACCTGTACTTTTTGTCTCCATTAGAGCCACTTTATATTTATATAGTATAATTTAGTTAGTAATGTTATATAATGGTTTTAGCTTTCTACACTGCTTATGTGAAGTGCAAACATGCCATGAAATTTCTTAAATAGTTAGATAAGGTTTCCCAAACCCTGGTTAAGCAAGCTCAATCGTGTCCAAATAAAGATGTGGGGCCAAAATTACAAGCAAGCAAACAAATGCAAATATTTAAAATATTTTGATACACGTGTATTTGTTCTCTGAGTGCAGCACATAAATAAAAACTCCGCTACGCTAGTTTATTTAGCTAATGCACGCCCCCCCCCCCCCCCCCCCCGGGCTGTGATATAATTATTATGTTTTTTTGTTTTCTTCTATAAGTGCTCGATATTTATTTCAGTGGCTATTTAGGGTGAAGCGAGTAGGGCGACTCATCGGACACTCGGCCAACACAGGAAAACGTGGTACCAGAGCTTATTCGTTACGATTAACTTGCGATATGCGCTAAAGCTAACTAGAGCACCCTAAATCTGACAGCAAGTGTAGTGAAAAAAAGCAAGAAGGGCTGAAGCCACGTATTGTGCAGACTCCCTTCGACAAAACAAACTGCAAGTGCACCGACCATGGCCATCTCCAATCCAGCACTGCGTTAAGGGGGTAAAAACACAATTTGAACAACATAATTAAGTTTCTAGCATTACCATGCAGGCTAAGACTGCAGGGGCGGTTGGAACGAGCATGGGGCAATTAGGTTTGAGTAAGCTTATGACTGGCCTAACGTGAATCTCAAATCGAAACTGATCGGGACCATGCCGTGTGGTGTCAGTTCAGCAGATCATTTTTATATCATGTTGCCATTCAAAGCCGTGAGCCCTGCTGTTCTCTATATGCCTTACCTCACAACTTAATCTGCTGATTACCGGCCGCCATGTTGTTTCGTGGGGTGTAGTCACTTTTGACTACATTCTTTCAACTCACAACAAAGTTTATTCCAAGGAGTACGAACGCAGGTTCCCCTGCGCACACTTAGGGAAAGGGGGAAAGGGCAGAGGTAGAGGGGGGGGGGGGTAAGAGGAAGGAAGGGCGGGTGGGAGAGGCGGATGGGTGCGTCGACCCGTTGGGTTCGGGCCGCTCACCGAGGTCGTCTAATCACCCCGGACAGCTCTTGGCTAAGATAATCTATCTCTCTATCAGAGAGGGCTAGCGATGGGGAAGAGACATTGACTCCGGAGTTTATTATTGCAAAGATTCGATAACTTCCCTGCCGAACCTCTGAGGATGGCGCCCGAGCACGCGCGTTTTTTTTGAACCTTGGCTCACATCCTCCGCATGTGCGGCGATGTGCTGCAATCGGATGCACCGAATCCTCGCTGGGGTCGGCGATCTCTCGGAAGTGCTCCCTCAGGCGGTCATTGAGGCACCGCCCGTTTGCCCGATATATTCTCCCCCGCAAGAGAAAGGAATGGAATAGATTCTCTCTCTCCGGCAAGAGACGAACTGCTTTTCATGTTTCTTGGGACAGGGATTTGGAGGGGAAGGATTATTGACCTGACGGCACATCTGCTTCAGTTTGAATTTACACTTGAAGACCACTCCTACGTCGAAGCGTGAGGCGAGCGCCTTGAGGCGATGTGAAGTGTTGTGCGTGTACGGAATGACGGCGAATTGTTTTCGGCGGGGTCGGGGTGTAGAGGGAGGTGTGTTTGAGGAGGTAATAAGCCTCTTGAGAATATTCGTCAGAAGGTCTTCTGGATAGCCGGCTTTCCGCAATCTATCTATTTGGAGGATAACGCTGTTTGTGGCTAGATGAGGGCAGGATCTAGATCGTGCAGTCTTCATGAGGGACTTAACCAGGCCTAGCTTGACTGTTTTTGAGTGTGCGCTGGTGAAGGGGAGAACTGGTTTTTCTTATCTCTGTTTGAATTCCCAGCACAACCCCCCGGATCGGAGACTAAGTTGTAGTTCTAAAATTTGAAGGGTTCCCCCTACCGGGTCCTCTTTTTTGAACGTGAGGCCGGCGGGGCTTGATGTGAAGGCTTTGAGAATGGTCTCAGGTTTGGTCTGTTCCTGGTGCAGCACAAGATAATCATCTACGTACCTGAATACCTGGCACCCGGGTGCCGTCGCCTCCAATTTTGCCTTTATAGCCCGATCCACATACATTAGGAAGATTTCACTAAGAATGGGAGCCAGGCAAGACCCGATGCAGACGCCTGCCTTCTGGATGTAAATTTTTCCTTCGTACTCAACGAGCGTCGAGCGGAGGTATAGCGGAGGTATGCGGAGGATGTGAGCCAAGGTTCAAAAAAACGCGCGTGCTCGGGCGCCATCCTCAGAGGTTCGGCAGGGAAGTTATCGAATCTTTTGCAATAATAAACTCCGGAGTCAATGTCTCTTCCCCATCGCTAGCCCTCTCTGATAGAGAGATAGATTATCTTAGCCAAGAGCTGCCCGGGGTGATTAGACGACCTCGGTGAGCGGCCCGAACCCAACGGGTCGACGCACCCATCCGCCTCTCCCACCCGCCCTTCCTTCCTCTTACCCCCCCCCCCTACCTCTGCCCTTTCCCCCTTTCCCTAAGTGTGCGCAGGGGAACCTGCGTTCGTACTCCTTGGAATAAACTTTGTTGTGAGTTGAAAGAATGTAGTCGTCTGTGTTTCGTCCTCTCTATGTTTTATACTTTCTGTGATCTAGTACATCTTACCAACACGCTCGTTAGGAATATAAACTCACAACTTAATCTGCTGATTACCGGCCGCCATGTTGTTTCGTGGGGTGTAGTCACTTTTGGCCCCCGCTGTTTGACTACGTGTAAAGTCGTCCTTTTCACCCTAGGGATCGTTACATCTGTGGCAACTTTTGTCTACCCCATAACTGCCTTTTTTTCTTAGACAATAAAGCGACAGATGGATCCTTCGCGTCTGTCTCCCAGACCGACGTCGACTTTTAAAGCGCCTCTAGTATCCTTTCAATTTTACATTCTCAGATTTCTTCTCACTAACGTCAAACTATACTTGAATCAATTACTAAATAACGCATTTTGAACCTTAAACACTGTATAACGTAGAATAACCTATTCAAAAAGAAACCACACTACTAGGGAACTATGAATAACCTGCGCATGGCTTATTTACAGCACGCTGTGACCCGTAAACAAATGATTACCGAACAAACTCGTAACTATGCTCCCCTCTCGTCATACCGCTACATGATTGCATTCTGTGCCACTGCGCATGCTAATAGAACTCATCCCAACCTTCGCTCCCAACTCAGCCCCTACATTACTCGCACCCTTCACCGTGTTTATACTTGCCCGTAGAGTCACTTTCTCATCCCGGAAACTCGTATATCTCCCCTGTCGCCGTCATCTTTGCCTGAGTTCCCTGTAACCGCTTGCTCCAATAACAGCGTCCATCTATAGATATGCACTATAGGAAACGCTTTGCCCTGACACGCTTTCCCAGGGAAGTGGAAGCTCCATGTACAAACGCCCATCGTGTTGCTTTTGACGGCATATGACTCTGCAAACTTTGCCGTCTGTTGCCTCCCCCGAAAAGCAAACGAAGGCTGTCGGCGACTAATGCATTCGTGCACACGATCAGGCCATAAGCCGGGGGATGCCACAGGGCTGCCGAGACGCTGCGTACGTTGCGAGTGATGTTCGGGTGCCCATCCGTTCAACGTGCTTCCCCGTCCAAACTCGCCATGTTCCGCCTCCGTTTATTGAGCTTCCCAGAGTGCTCACTTTGTCTTCTTGCGCCTCACTTAATTATATATTTAAATGACGGGTTTACGAAAGGCTTCCATATCGTCCGTTTTCTTTCCTTCGTTGATACCATAAACCGAAACCATCTGAATAACAATTTCATTTTGGTTTTCATATCTAAGATGTGTTTATATATGGCATACGCTCGCAACAAGGCTTGAAACAAACAGCAAGGTACCTCATTTCTATATAATTTGTTCTTAAATATTCATAATATTATGATGAATGCGATCAATTACTAGCGCCGTGAAGGAAATAGGCGGAAGACGATTTGATTGCACAACATTTTTACTTGGATTATAACTTTAAGTCGTTCTTAAGAAAATCACCTACAGCGTAAGTTAACCTTTGTATTTGTAACCGTAGAAATTTCAAACGTTATTAAAATACAATACAATACAATATGCTTTATTTTTCCAGAAGTACTGGAGGGTTCCCCAGACAAAATTCTGCTCAAGGACAGCTTGACTGGGTCTTGGTATCTCTTATACATGGCAGCAGCTCGGACAACACACACATAAAACACGCTATCAGGAAGATAAGAAAAATAAAACAAAGTCACAACACAGAAGTAGCAGAAAACCAAAATTAGTTATCGATAGTTAAAACAGTAATAGTAGGTTTTTTTTTCGATTGTGTAGATGTTTATGTTGTTCGTGAAACATTTATTTAGTACGTACAGTACTTTGTGATGTAATTACTGTAGGTTGTAATTTGTGCGGCACCAAGGAAGGAGCCAATTGTCTCCACGGTGTGTGCGTATGTTCCTTTCATGCTTCTCAAGTTAAGAAATAAAATATAAAAAATCTATGAATGCTGATGATTAGAAACGAAGTGTACACAGTAAACGATAATTGTATACGCATTCTACGGGAAGTACTTGGTATCTGAAAAATAATGGTTCTGCGTGGTCTGCATATGAAACACCCGCAATATTACGTGAAACCTTTTTGCAATAATAGTAGATATTGAAGGTTTGCTTTAATTGTGCTAGGCCAATACAAGATGACAGTAAATTGAATTGGATTCAAATAGTGCATAGTAAAGTTTTATCTTAATACTGATTGGTAAATTCGCAATAATACCAACAACTCGGGAACGTTTAGCATCTAGATAGTTAACATGGCAATCCCCCATCATAGACTCGGAAAAAAGTACTCCTAAAGATTTATGTTGGCTAACAAACTCAATTTGTGAATCACCAAGTTTGATTTCATTTTAACCAGGATTGGTTTATTAATAGAGCTAAATGAAATAGCTTTGGATTTTTGTATGTTTGCTTTAAGACCATTAACTTTGGACCACATAGCAAATTTACTTAGGATATTGTTCGCTCTACATATCAGTATATCAGCATCAGTAGCAGAAATAAAGAGGCTCGTATCGTCAGCATAAATGACAAACTGAGCTTGGTGATCGATGTTAACAATATTACTTATGCATTCATTAAATAGAAGAGGCCCCAGTTTGCTTCCTTGTGATACACCAGCAATAACATTATAAAAGCAAGAGTAATGACCGTCAATTATTATGCCCTGTTTCCTACATTGTAAATATGATTTGAGTAAAGCTAGGGGTACTCCACGGTCACCATAATAGCCTAGTTTTGCAAAAAGAATGTGGTGATTTAGAACATCGAACGCTTTACTGAATCTTTAAATACACATACCGTAAGAAGCTTCTTTTTTTAATATTTTCTAATATAATTTATTTTTGAAGTAATAAGCTGCTTCAGTGAATTTACCTTGTCGAAACCCAAATTAAGAGTCCGTTAGTATAGAATGTTTCGTAAAAAACGAATATAGGCGTGTAAGAATCATTTTTTCAAGTGCCTTAGAGAAGGTAGGTAATACTGATATAGGCCCGTAGTTATTTGGAACGTTCTTATCGCCTCGTTTATATATAGCAGAAACATTCGCCAACTTCATGTTTGCTGAAAATTGGCCAGACAATAATCCCAAATTTTATATACGTGTGCTAAGCATGGTGCTATTATATCTATTACATATTTAACCGGTCTTATATGTAATTGACCAAAAAGACACTACTTTTGCTGTTTTAGAGTCCTAAAAACATCTTACATTTTCGAAATTTCGTCAACTTGAATTAAGACAAAAATAATCGTTATTTTGCCTTACAAATGAAAGGGCACAAGGATTATAAGCAGTGGGTGGTTCAACAAAAAAAGTGAGTGTTAAAGCACTCCGGCAGACTTTCATGGGATATAACTTGACCGTCTCTATTTAAATCGCCGATAGAGGGGGACATCTTCGTAGGATTTATGACTTCGCTTATTATTTTCCAAACCACCACGGGTCGCTCTCTAGTCACGTTATGGAACACTTGCAGCTGTCCTGCGTGCGGTTCGATGGGTATGTAGGAAGAACGAGTTCGCTCGATTGGTTTGTATATTTCACATCACAAAAAGGCAAAGGGAACCAAGTTTAATACCTCTGCTTTTTTTTTTTCTTTTCAATACAGAACCGTAGTAGACGAATATCTGCGAGGTCGAGCTCGCTGCCTTTAGAGCGTTTCAAACGTGCAGAAGCCTATCGGAGCAGTGGTCACGTGTTGCTCTCCACCACTGCTCCGACAGGCATTGGCACTGTTGGCGGGTCCACGCCGACATCAGGAAGCAATAAGCTTGAACGGGATAAGTCACACCCTGCGTTTGTTAAGCTGACAGTCACCATGGGATTACCGATAACTTAAGAGGTGAGTCCCGAGCATTTACTTATCGTTCCACTGTAAACGAAATTGCGGCATGAGCCGAAAAAGACGCCGAAGGAGAAATCCAAAAGCAAGAATCCCTGAACATAAGCCACGCATTGACTTTCTTAAAGAGAAGCTGAGAAGGACCTTGAGTTTGAACAAGCAGTGAATGTTCTAATGTAGACACCTTACAAATGATATATTTTAAGTTTTATTTTCATCATATTAGTAGGAGCGTGAGTGCCGTATTAGCCAATTAATATTTCGACGCAGACTGGACCGTTGTGGCGCGCCGACGGTGGGAAGTGCGCGAGAGCGGAGAGAAAAACTAGCGGAAGTGACGTCATCAGCAGGGTCAGATTACCCTTGCTCGCGACTTAGTTGGCTCTGGGATGCCATCAATGACGTCAAGAAGCTCTGGACAGATAACAGGCGGTAGAGAGGATCGCCGCATGCGCGGCAAGAATTGCTGCTCGCATTTTTTTTTTTTTTAATTGAAGGGAATTTTGCGTTTACTTCTGCCCAAGGTAAGTGCGATAACTGAATTCACGGGACGAAAAACGACAGAAATCCGCTCCTAAATCAAATTTTCTTGAAATGTGCTTCGGCTTTTCTTTACAGGGGTACTCTGGCGTTTTCTTCGTGGTCTCCAATGTGACTGAAAACGGTGCTAAATAAACCAACAGACATCACTGAATTAATGACCCATATATTAGGCAATAATATTTTTCCTCTGAAATTGATTGAATTTACAATTTTGATCCTCAACCTTGTTTTTTTTTTTCTTGTTTTTTTTCAAACTGAAAGTCTTTTTTGGCAACAATGAAGAAGTGACGCCAGCGGGAGGCAAACGTCGACTTTTTGGACTGTAGAATTTGTTCCCAACTCATTGCAAGCATTTCCATGGTGTCAAAATGCTTTGGAAGCTCGCTTCAGCACGCGCGTAACAGCACGAAACAAATGCTCGGCATACCGGAATGGTTAAAAGCAGGAGATTCAGAAAATGTAGTTAGTTGGGGTAGCTCAAACATTCGCCAAAGTACCTGTTAAAGGTCAGATCACTGGACACGTGCCTTCACACCAGACAGCAGCCCTTCTTATAACCACTCCCACGTGTCGCAGCATATTTTTATTATTTTTGCTAACGAGAGCAGAAGCAAAACACAACAAGAAAACTCTTCTTCGATAGAGTGAGTCCAAAAAAAAACGTTCAAAACTGAAAAAAAAATATAAAGTTATCTAGATAGAATGCTGGCGCAGACACCCGCGTCTACGCAAATAGCACTTTATGAAAACATATTACGATAGCATGAAAAAAGAATGTACACCATAATACACAAGCGCAGTATACGGGTACGGGAAATCGATGATTCGAACGTCCTCATTAGACATTTTCGAAAGGAACCAATCAGAACAGTGAAGATTTCTTGTCTTGTTCTCTTCTCCCCTCTTTCGCTCCGTGGGCAGTGCCGCGCATGAACGAACAAGCTCGCTGCATATTTCGACGGCGCAAGTTGGTACTTGTGCCGGAACGAGGATTGCGGAGAAGGCGCTCACTTCCGGTAACGATCATCACATCCCGACGGAGCGCCAATGGCCGATAATGAAAAGGGGGGAAAACGGAAGCTGGTGTTCGTTTGTCTCCCTTTGCTTCTTATATTGCAATAAAAAATATAAATTTCATCTGGGAAATGCGAAAAAAAAAAAAAAAACAATGAAGCGAAATATGCAAACGGACGTGAATCACCGCCTTGTTGGAACAAATGAACGGGTGCCCGCGAGAATTCTTACTCGTCAATGATTTGCATACAAAAATGTACTAACTCAGTCAACCCAATCTTTTTGCTCGAGATGATGGAGTTTTATCAGTCATCATTGTTACTATTGTGTTAACGGCTTCCACATGTTTATTATGTTTCGTTAAACTAATGTAGATCACTGACTACATTAGTTTAGCCCAAGACATTCGAGACCTTTGCAATATTCACTTTCTTTTTGGCTCCTTTGTGTACCAATTTTGAATGACTGATTCGCTTAACCAGCAGTGGTTTGTTGCAGTTGCTTAAAGGAAGAAAAATGTTTTAACATATGTACCTCGAAAATACGTTTATAGAACGTGTTAAACTCAATAATGCATAGACGCCTGCTGACTTCCTGTAACTTTCTGAACACAAGAGGACATAAACTGTAGCCTAATTGGCTTCATATCTGGTATCTCTAAAACACAAGCGTTACTCGAGATCTAAAGCTCTGAGGGGCACCGTGTGCGTCCGAAGATCCGTGCTGATCCTGCAATAAATACGCCAGGTCTTATATAAACGTTTTGGAACCAAACTAAAATATTTTAAAAGGGCTTGCGCGAAACAAATTATGGGAATGCTCAGCACGCTTTTTCTTTCCCTCGCAGCATCTACCAACTGACACTAGAGCGCGCAAGACAAAAGCCGCGTTTACATGAATGCGACATAGTCGCATCGAATCAAGTTGTCGCATTCGATGCGGTCATGTAAACGGCATAATGCGCTAGAGAAGCGCACCGCATTCAAGTCGCCAGACAGAGGTGGATCGAGACGGCGAATACGGATTCATTTAACCCATGTAAACGGAGGTCGCATCGCATTTCAGAACGGGGAGGATTATGGGAAGGCGCTCGCAGCAGGAGCGAGTGAACAGCTGAGAACATGGCGGCGGCCAACGTCGTCGGCGGCGCCGTAGAGCGGTTCCGTGTGGTCGCCTGCAGTTCCTCCGGAGAAGAAACGCGAGCTTTTATTGACAAACTAAATGAGCGGAATATCTCTGAGCTGCTCGGAGAGGGCCGCCCCCGGATCCAAGCCTTGCGAAATACGACTAGCGTGTCCAAGAGAGTGCCTAGAGGTTTCGGCGCAAACACGAACGACGCCGAGAGCTCCGAGCACTGCATGGTAGCGCAGAACGAGCAGCTCCTACCTCGGTGCCGTCCCTGGCTACGCCGGAGCCTTTCGTCCTCGGGGTCCGGTCGTGGTTGGCAAGGTATGGCGAGGCGAAGCGCGGTGGCGTCCTCAGAGCGGTTCACGACGATCTCGCTCGCCAGGCCGTGCACACGAACGTCGCCTCTGGTCCAGAGTGGCCCAGCAGCCCGACCCGGAGCTCAAGACGTTTGGGTTTTGATGTTTCTTCCGTCTCGTAACTTCTTCCACAGCACCGAAGACAGTGGGCAGGATATTTAGTTTACACTCGCCGAAGCGTCGACGCCATCACGCACCTCACTGCGATGCACCGGAAAACGTGGTAAAGTGGTGCGGCCGGTGCCGGAAACGCAGCTTTAACTTTGAGCTTTGACACGGCATAGCGCTACCTTCGCGTAGGGCTTGGTGCGCATTCATGTAAACGTTGCCGCGTCGGCTTCTTTCGGAGGACGATTGGAACCGACGCGCTGAAGTCGTATTCATGTAAACGAGGCTAAAGACAGTTTGCGCAGCCACCTACCTGTTGCTCGTCCACTCTTGCCCTCTCGTCTGCGTTTCCCCCGTCGCATCCAAGGTCGTTTCCGTCGTCTGCTACAGCCAGTTCGAGCGTACACAATGCTCCCAGCAATCCTTTCGGCGCTTCGGAAAGCGCTGCTTCTTTTACGAAAGGTAGGTTGGGTTCCAATAAAGGGATGGGAAGGTCGGTAGGTATGTGGGCATGTTCTGCGGTGTAATTCGCGCAGCTTTCCGGTTTTGGGAAAGGTGAAAAGCCGTAGCTGACTAAAAAAGGTAGGGTAGAAATTGAGAAAGAGAGTCCAGATAAATTATGTTATGTTTTTCCACAGCACGATGTTTTTCCACAGCACGTCAAAACGCCCTTCTCCCCGACGCAATTGTGGCCTGGAATGGCCTTCCCGGTGACATCGCAGCCATCGAGGACTCCGCCACATTTCGCAAAGTGATTCAGCACTATTGTAATCCCCACTCCCCTCTCTAACGCCTCATGGCCTTGAGGGTATTGTAAATAAATAAATAAATAAATAAATAAATATGTGTTGAAATTCAATGTACAAGCTAGCAGATATCACAGATGATACCGGCAGGGGATGCTCAGGGCCTGAATGTTGCTTTCAGGATAAAGAAAAAATACATTTACAAATGCCACTTCAAGCCAAGAAACAAGTGGAAATGAAGATAAAAAAAGAAAGACAAACAAAAAATAAAGATGGAGGTGTGTAATAAAATCAAGTACTGTACTGGAGGAATACCGGACACTCCCCGAAAATATATCGAAAAAGATAGCAACGAAGATCAGCAGAAACACGCTTATACGGCGACCCCGTCAACCGCACAGCAACTCCGAGGCGCCGCCTGGTCACGTGCTCTGTTGGGTGGAAAGGCGTCGCCAAATAAACCACTCCACCGGGGGAAGATTCGGCGCGGCCGTCCTTCTGTCTAATGCAAATGAAGAGAGTGTCCTGTATTCCCCTAATAAAGTATTTGATAAAATACTGCGAGTTGGAGGCTATGGTGGGGATAGACAAGAAGAGAATAAAAAGGACGAATGAAATTTGGGCGAACAAAAATAAAAGAGGACCAGGATAATGGGAAGATGGAAGGGGGATGTCCGGTTAGGACCTCGGGTGATTGCTTTAGGGACAACAACATCCATGATTAACCCGACATGAAAGGAAGGAGGGAACAAAATAGAAAATACGATTGTTTCCGGTACACCGGACTGTACTTGTTGCGTTGCTTCGCTTCTTGCTTTATTGCCTAAGGTTAATTATAAATGTTACTCGTTAGCTTGCTGGCGTTGGCGCCCTTTCATAATTGAGCATGTTGTTTCGATAGCGGCGATACAAATAAGGCGGAAAGAATTGGGTCAATCTAGAAAAGCAGAAGATATATGTACAACCCTGAGATAAAAGGGAAACAGGGACTGAGGTTATTACTAAGAGCTAAGGCCGTAGCATAAGACCATATGTCGCAGCATTCCACGGGCTACGTTGTGGTACTGTAAAATGCATAGGTGGGCAACTACCGCACTTATCCGGATTACTGCTTTAGACACGCGCCATATTACAACAGCCAATACTGACCTTCTCTTGTCTTACCGAGATGCCGAGGGCCCGAGGCACTGAAGTGCACTGTTAGCAAGTCCCGTGTATTTGGTGAATATTTGGGGTGAAAAACACGCTATTTACACAAATTACCATAAATTTACTCGTTGAGTAACGGATAATTCGTTCACAAATCATGCGAGATTGTAAAAAACGTGTTTTGGTTCGGTCATACACGGATAACCGTGTAGCCGACCTGGAAGCACGCATCACCCCCGGCGACGACCGCAGCATTGCCGGCTATCGAAGCACCGGAATGCTTAGGGACACACTTAGAAAGGACCATCGAGACAAATGCCGCGGAAAAAAACATGTCTCGGAGACAGATATGCACCGAAAGCAATTGCGCCATGTCGCAGGACGTTGGCGAAACCCGCGCTTACCGTGCTCGCTGCCATTTTCTGGTCGATGGCAATGTGGCTTCCCTCATGTCGCCCACGTTTGTATTTAGTTTAAGGGCCTTGATAATTGTTTCTTACAGACCACAAATAAAGTTATGGGTCTAATTATTCGTTTTAAACAGCAAACATGGATATAAATAGCGTGTCCTTGATCTGAACACGTGACATCGCAGTTGGTTTCGTTTTGGCTTCAACCTTCAACTGCAAGCGATCTGGCCACGGCGCAAGCGCAACGCCGATGTACGCTGGAAGCTAGAGCCGGTTTGCTTTCGTTGATTTTGTTTGACTGGAGAAAATCTGACAACAACGCATGGCGCCGCTATTGTTTTGGTTTGACGGGACGCGAGAAGCTTCGAATCACACTTCTCATAGAGCTTCGCCGTTTGCGAGCATACAGCGAAGACGTGACCGGAGAAGTGCCCCTGTGATGTTCCCGGAAGACGGAAAGTATCATTCGTAATCGTCGTGTGTGCTTTGAAAGCGAAGGGAATCATAGGGTTCACGAGTGCGCAACCACAAGACAAGGTTCACGACAGCGCTGCGTTGACTTCGGTGATCTCGTTCTGTTTGGGGCAACACGGCGATGCGAGAAAGAGCCGAAACGTTTGTGGTGCGGTGCTTGGAGCTAGAAACCCACACTAACACGGAGCTCAAATTGGCTGTTGTGGAGCTGAGTTTCAACGGGTTCAGTCCCGTCGTCGTCAGCTGATCCGGTCCAGCTGGTCCGGGAGGACGCAGCGAGTGTTTTTAAAAGTAAATCTTCTTTCGTTCCGTTTCAAAATGTGAAAGATTCCCGACGCATACCGTGAGAAAAAAGCTGCGGGGCGTTTACAAAAAAATTATGTCGTTTTAATTGAACAATGAACTTCTGATTGTTGTCCTAAATCTGCCGTTTTTATGCTTCGTGTTGTTGGACTGCATTTGCACAGCGACGCACACCGCTCGAGTAGATGATTCGGTCCTGCAAACGACCGGTTATACAGAATTTCAGGGAAACTTAAGTCACCGCCGATATTTTCCTGTAAATCTCGTGTGACTCATGTGAGTTTGTTGCGCTCATTATGCGGTGTGAATAAATTAGGGCAAGATTTCCTACCTGCCCACAGATGCATGAACTGAGACCATTTCTTACGTAGTTAACATAGAGCTTTTTCTTTACTTTGGGAAGAGGCGTTGGTGCATTTATTATGGTACAAACTTTGAGAGTTGAGAAAGTGGGAAAGCGAGCAAGCTTTCCCGACTTTGTCTCTTCTCTCTCTGGCACTGCCCCTAGTTCCAAGTTGCAGTTTCAGTAGACATACCTACTAGCAGGTACAAACTGCTCTAAAGCAGGTGCAAAACTGGGAAGTCAGGACGGTGCAGACTCCGTGTTTTGCGCTTTTCGCAATTGACTAGGTTAATGCTTTTGCGAGGTATGCGGAATATGCAAACGATTTTGTTATGCCCGGCGTTTGCGTCTCCAGCAAAACGAATAAGATGGTGCACAAGCCAAGATTTACGGTAACAGTGCGTTCGCTTCGGTGATCCATGTAGTTGTATTATACCCTGCTCTCTGCAACACCGTGTCATGAGGAAGAGCTGGAACGGTCACGGTTTGTGCTGGGCTACCTGTTGACAGAAACCCGCATCGCCCGCATCGGCACCAAGTGCACTTGGGCTGTTGATGCTCAAGCCTTTCATCCGCGGCTTGTCGCCAGCTGATCCTGCTGCTCGACGGTGAGGAAGCGGCGAGAGTGACCTCTGAAGTAAATGTAAATCCTCGTTCATCCAGTAATCCGGTGTCAAAGTGTGGAAGATGTCCAACGTGTAGTGAGGGCGGGAACTACGAGCGGTTTGCCTTGCTTTTATAACCGAAACCAGAGCAGCGAGATAACTGCCTTGTGTAGTCCGAAATGAAGGAAGCAATAAGTTTCAACAGGTCGAGCACGTCACCGCGGATGTAGGCGAGACGGTGCACACTGTTTAAACGTTTGCAGTATCCACGAGTGCTACCAGAAAAATGACGTCAACAGTGAAGGAGCTCGCGATTCAGCATAATACAGTGCCACGGGCCCGTGAATTTTCAATGTTCGGGGTAATGGCGGTATAAAATAAAATGTTTAAAAAAACGCGTCAGCGCCACATTAGTGATCACGAATAACACCGGTCACAAACTCCCAAGCCCCACCGCTCCACTCGACACCGACACGACATACGACAACAAACTGCATCAAAACGCCCCAAAAGTGAAGGCTTCTGCTCCCGTACGCGTACTACAACTAGCGGAAGTGAAGTGTTGGGCGGATGTCCTTCACAAGAATATATAAAAAATGCTTTGCGCAAGGATAATTCCCATGGATTATTGAATACATAATGATAAAATCCTTATAATTTGTTTTTCTATCCGATTCAAGCTAGTCGGACTGCTCATAACACTGGTCGAGCATGAAAATAACAAGAATTGTAACGTTTTCATGGCCGGTTTAAGATTTATTGTTAATACATCGTTGTTTTTCGCAGCGGACTAATTTTACAGATTTTGCCTTCATACTTTTTAAATGCAAGCAGTTCTTACGTACGGCTGTCCATTGTGCCGTGTTTTGTGTCTTCTTCTATAAATCTGTAACGGTCAGCGACCAAAGAGCTCACCCGCACATGTCAAGCTTATATACGCCGCGGGGAGAAAAAGATGTCAGTAGGAAGCGGCGGGCGTAGTGTTGGTGTTGTGTCCTACGTGTTATTCGTGTTGTCTGTGAAGTATGTAGGGTTGCTGTCTACTCGTGATAGATATCAGCGTATTAACAGACTCCTGATTTTTTTTTTCACTGGCTGCTAGAAATCTCACTAGATGGCGCAAGTTACCGCCCGACTCAAAATAGTTTGCTCGAGTTATTTATCCATGTAAGTTCGGTATTCGTTTTTCTGTCTAGCGGTTCCGTCGAGCTGCCGACGCCACCGACCGCCGACGACGCATGTACGTACCTTTGCACATAGCTACGTCCGCCGCTTGGAGACTGTTTACTGTGTATAAAAGACATCGAACGAGAACAAACGCGTCCTGTGTGCTTTCAATTTGGCTGAAAGGCGCGCGGCTCGTTGGGCTCGTCTCTCGCCTGTTCTCGGCTGCTGGCCGCCATGTTTCATAAGGAACACGCTGAACCGTGCTTCTCGGAAGGCAGACACGGTGTAGCGTGTTAAGTTTACACGGCACCTCGTGTGTAGGCGAATAACACACATGGTTGCGTGTAAAACAAACACGTTTCAACGTGCCCGCTATGGGACAACGGTTTACACGTCTGGGCGTGTTATTTTTGATAACAGAGTGGGCGTTGACGAGCCTCCACAGACGTCAATGCTGGGGAGGACAAAGTTAGATCCTAAAGTGTCAGTAACCTTTCCTGCTGTGGTAATGCTCAAGAACAACTGCTGTGGTAATGCTGAAGTACAATAAACGGTATTTATTTATTTACATATTACCTAGAGCTTCTCGTGGGCATTATGGTAAAAGGGGGGGGGGGGGGTGGACAGGAGACATTTCAACTCACGTGGCAAAGTTCTCATACGGGATACAAGAAAATATATCGTTTCCCGTAATGGTGACAAACTCTTCTAGTAGCATGTTCCTATCTCGTGCTGTCTTCAGAAAAAAAAAATTCCATAGCTGTTTGCTTTGTAAGAGTATTCAAGGACTTTCACAGAATGATCACATCGTGCTGAAATGTAAGTTGGCCCAAAAAGATAGTTCTTATCTATACCAGTTCTCTAAAGTTTTTCGTCGAGTGGTCAAGGCATACCCAGCATGACTTTTAACTTAGAAATGCTACCGTAGGGGTCATAGTTATTGCTAACAAATCGCGCAGCTTGATTATGAACCTTTTCTAGTTTCTCAATAAGATAATCCTGGTAAGGGTTCCATAATACATACGCATATTCAAGCATCAACTTAACATGTAAAAAATAGTGTTTATTTTACATATTTTGTCTCGTCTTTAAAATTCCTACGAATAAAATGTAACGTTTTGCCCGCCTTGCTCATCGTTTATTTAATATGCTTACTCCATGTAAGTGACTGTGTAAAATAGACGCCAATATATTTATACTCGGAGACACTGGTGATCGCCGTAGTTTGTTGAGTGTACCTTGGGGCCGGAAATTTGGATGCACCCTTTCAAAATGTGAGATGGTTACACTTCCCAGTATTAGGCCTCATGCCCCACTGGTCACACCGATATAATATTTTGTCTATACCGCTAAGCAATACCTCATAATCTTGCGGTGAATATATTTATTTATGAATAACGCAGTAGTTGGCAAAAAACTTTATCGGAGACTGACAATCTGTTACAATGTCATTTATATAAATAAAAAAATAGCAGTGGGCCCAAAACACTCCCCTGCTGCACAACAAAGCTTACATTTACGGGTGAGGGCTTGCTACTTTTTAAAACAAAAGATTGGTCACGGCCATTAAGTTAACTTTTTCTCCAATTGAAACGTTATTAGTTATATTTAAGGAGGCTAGTTTAATCTCTAAAAGGTTGTACGGTACAGTATCGAAGGCTTTTCGCAAATCAAGGAAGATCGCGTCTGCTTGTTTATTGCTGTCTGGAGTTCGGGATACGTAGTGTTGAATTTCCACTAATTATGTTTGACATGAGTGCCTACGTCGAAATCCATGCTGGGAAGGTGTGAAAAAATGTCATGGTTCGAGATAGGTGAACAATCTACTATGTAAAATGTGTTCAAACAATTTACTATAATTTTGTGGAAGTTTCTTTTCCCCAGATTTAAAAACTGTAATCACATTTGCGTTCTTCCAATTTTATGGAAACATCCCCGTTTCGAGAGAAATTTTAAATGTAATGCTTAAGTACTGTGCGACAGTTTCGCAACACTTGAACAGGACAACTGATGGTACTCTATCAGGACTAATAGCTTTCTTGGTATTTATTCAACGCAAGAGACAGACGACACCCTCAACATCAATGTCAGTCTCATTCGTAATGCTAATAAAAGATCTGATAGGTTACGGTAATGCTGCCTCGTGAAGCACATGAAAACAAATGGACTCGAAGTATGAATTAAAACACTCCACCTTCCCAGTAATCGTATACTTGACATAATTCAAAAAACATTTTGAGTTTTGCGTTAAATCTTTATTGAGCCGAGTAAAGAATAACTTTTTGTTTTGTTTTTATTGCTACCTTTAGATTACTGTTAATTTTCTTTAAAGGTACACTGGCAAGGTATTCATGGTAGCCGAGGTTTTTAGTTGTACACACTAATCTCTATGACAATTGCTGGATCGCGTTTGCCCATGCGGCCACTGGCGACCATCTTTTTGGTAGAGTTATATTACCTCTAGCCAAGGTACAGCTGCTGCAGCCATTATCATCCATCCATGGCAGACAGCGTTGTGGCAGTTGTGCTGGCAGGCTGCAATCAAAATAGCGTGGGGGATATTTCGTGCTTGGTTGAAATTGTAAAAAAAAATCATATTTTTGAAACCCGGCGTGACCGGTAGCCCGATCTGTGAGGACCCGGTGAAGGTTTCACGAAATCGCAGCACCGGGGGGAAAGCAGCACAGCACGCATCGAAAGTCGCATCGAAAGCAGACGCCGGTACGGAGTCTGCTTCCGATGCGAGCTGCGCTGTTTTCCCCCGGTGCTGCGCTTTCGTAGAACTTTCGCCGTGTCCTCAAAGATGAGGCTACCGTTCACGCCGGGTTTCAAGACTCTGCTTCGTCGAACAACTTCAATCAAGCATGAAATATCACCCAAGGTACAGTGTACTAGATCCACGGCTATGTTGTGGCAGCCTGCCGCCATTGCGCTGTCCGCCATATTACCCCCCCCCCCCCCTCCCTATGATGGCTAGAGTTAACATAACTCTACCAAAAAGATGGCCGACCGTGGCCGCATTCCCGTCCATAGGCGGAGCTGGTCAAACGCGATCCAGCAAATAGACATAGAGATCAGTGGTTGTACATGACATATGAGATCCCAACTACCCAGAACAAAATTTGCGGCTCAACATTCGGTTTCTTTCCGCCCGAAAACCACCGAGCGAGAACTGGCCGGTTTGAGTCGCGCTCACTCTCTTCGCTGTGGTCACGGGCCGTTTTCTAAGGTTTAGACAAAACCACCAAATTTAATCAAAGTCGTGAGTCATTGAAGGCACAGAATCAATATTAAAAATAGAAAAAAAAAACATTAAATTCATTTTTTGTGGCTTCTAGTTGGCTTCAAATACGTTGATTAAAAGAAAAAAAAAGTTGCACAGAGAAACGGAAGCATTCTGTGCGTTCACTGCGTAATTCTGAACAAGGTGTCGTACCGCGTACTATGGGAATCGCGGGCTGGATGGCGATGGCAGCGGACGGCGGGCGTGAGACCTCTACTTCAGAACTGTCGTTCGCGGTACCGGCGAATTTGTGTTCCTTCGAAAGAAAAATTTTTGACCGGTCAAAAGAATCGGGATTCATTCCGTACAATGCGCCCGACCACCAAACCGGTTTGCACGAAAACGTCGCCGAGCCGTCGCCCCTTCTCGTGGCTGAAGAGATCGTACGCGCAAACGTCAAGCACGAAGCGCGTACTTCGAGTTGAATATGATCGCGTACAGTTTCTTTACTAGGTGCGAATGTGGCCAATGCGCGGTGCCTCCCGACCTCGAGCCTGAGGAGTGCCTTTGCTAGAGGGAAATTGGCAGTAAACTTTCCGACCTTCAGTCGACCTGCTGCATTACTACGAACGCAGAGTTCCCCCAGTAGCTCAGTGGAAAGGTGTCCACTTCACACGCAGGGGACCCAGGTTCAATTCAAAGTGTAGGCGTAGTTGTTGTTGTTGTTGTTGTTTTTTGTCAAACATTTTGTGATATTTATACATTTCTGTTTTTTTTTTATTATTATCACTGAAAAAAAAACGTTGTGAACGAACGTCGCTGAACTAAATGGTATGGGACTTTCTTTTTGACACCTGCGAACTCAATGTTATCACTTTGCACAAAATGCAAGGAGCATTAAATCGGGTAGCTTCAGCTTTCCGAGGTGCCCGTAACTGTTCTGCAGGAATTGCAGCCAGCCATTCGTCCCGATCCCGTTGATCTTTCGGGAAACTTGTCCACACTCTGCCGCACAATGCCAAGTTTGTATGCAGGACCTGTGAGGCAGCTCTTCATACAACATTTTGGGGGCATTCTTTTCGGAGCCGATCAGGGGCATTCAGCCAGACATGTACAAATTACTCAAAAAAGTAGTTACGTTACTGAGTATCGACGCCAAAAGTAATTGGAATAGAGTGGAAATTACGCATTTGTAATAGTAATTGAGTAAACTACTAACTACTATAAAAAGTAGCGAGTTACTTTGAAGTTACTTTCAAAGTTACTTTTTTATATTTTTGTGGTAGCAAAATGAATAGCAGTTTTGATCCGTGAAAAACCCTGCGAGCCTAAAATAAATGCGGTCATTTTTATGGCTTGCGTTTTCACCAAAATAGCTTATTCGCTCGCAGAAGCAATTGATTTTCAAAGTGTTTGATAGGAGAGTTTTCCCCTTTTCCTCCTAAAGCCAAGCTAAAAAGACGTTACACCGACGCGCTGGATGGAACGGCAGCGTTGAATTTCAGAAACAAGCTGTGCAGGGTGGGGTAAGCGAGTGTCGGCATCTTAGGTGTCCATGAAGAAACATGTGAGGTTGGCCTCTGCTAGAGGGTCTTTTATAACAAACTCTCCTCCTTTTTTCTTCGGCAAGTTGAGATTGTTATGACTGGCCCCTCTTTATTTCCACGACTGTTCAGGAAAGTGCGCTGAGCAAGTGCACCTGACCGTCAAGGGTTCAAGTCTCGCGCCACGACCGATGATATCATCCGGACGTCTGCGCGTCTCGTTGCAGTGCTAGTGCTACGTAGAGTGCCTTCATGTTCGCTGCGGTACATGAAAGCTCCCTAGTGCTACGCTACTGAAAAAAAAAATTGTTTTGGTTTAAAAGAAGATGAAACGAACTATACTTTGCCGCTGACGCCGGGTCCAGCAAAAGGATCTCCCAAGGGTGACTAGCAATCCTCGTAGCCGACTACGGTATCCTGACGCGCCTGACACGCCTGACAAGTAAGTCGTTTTCAACAAAGAGGAGGTCTCCCTGGCATGGAAGGTCGGAAGGACGCGAAGGATTACGTGAACCAGCATTGTCGCTCGTACAGTTGCAGCTGGAAGTGCGAACGTGCTCCCATGAACGGATTATCCGTGTCTGCGTTTGTGCGCGGGGGATTCCGGCTTTGCAAGGGAGTACGCGCTGACGACGAGTTGACCATGGGAATAGGCGCCCTGCTGCGAGGTCATTCCAGTGGCGCCCCCCGTGGAACCCCCAAACCGCTTGAGGCAGAACTCACTAAAGGCAGACAACATGAAAGCAACAACAACCCTCGGAGTGTCCCCGTCCTTCACGGTTGCAGCTAGAGGCGCGGCGCCTGGGTGTATTACCGGATTAGGTCAATACCCGACCAAGGCTTGTTAAGCATCTCTTCCTGCGTTCGTGCGCGCCGGTGTTATGTTTGGCTGCTCGTCGCCACCTTGAACCAAGGACGCCTGTGATGCAGTTTTTACGGCTGCCGAGTATAAGTGCGTGAGAACGGAATGTGAGGGTGGTCCTTGTTTGGGAATGCCCCTTAATCTGCCGACGTCTTATTCATTTCTGCGCTCAAACTTTTGTGATGAGCAAAATTAGCACTAGATATCGAAAGTAGTTAGTAATTTGAGTAGAAGTTCCCTGAAAAACGTAGTTAAAGTAAATTACTAATTACCCCAATAAAGTTGTAAGTGAAAGTTACCAAGTTACTCGGAAAAGTAGTTAAACTACAGTAGTTTGAGTAGAGTAGTTGAACTACGTCCAAGTCTGCATGGTGGTTCGGCACGTGCACTCACTACTCATCTCCAACTCTTCAATGTACAAAACAACTTATCCTGAAGTGCAGAACAGCAAGCGGAACAAACATAACTGCAAAGCAGTCGCACAGCAAGCAGTTCTCGCAACGCATGTCCTCTGCTGCGTGCGGCCAAAAAAAAAAAAAACGGAGGGAAAAAAAGCGCAAGGTCGGGTGTATTACGCGACTTCTGGCCCTCTCTCCTCCTCCATATTGCTCCGACCTCCGTGCGCAGGTTTCGGTTTCAGTTTCGACCAGTTGCGTTTTTTGGCCTTATTAAAAATATACGTGACTCTGTAGGAAAATATTAATTTTGTAGTCTTCTGACACTGTCTTAAATCGCCTGGCAAAAAAAAAATATATATTTTTGTGGTGTTAGTGTCCTCTGAACTTCTGTTCATTTCGTGGAGAACTGTTTTTACAAATTTGCCTATAAGCACGCCTCGCTCTCCCTATGAGCTTACGTATCTGGGAATTAAACCACAGCTTCTGTTTCTTTTGTTTTTCTGTCATAGGAATCTTTAAGGTACAAACGTTTCGACTCGTTTCAATATTTTATTACGAAAATTGCACCAGAGATCCTCAGGACAAGCATAGACAGGTTGGAAAATATGTATGTAGTTCAGTGAAGATAGCGTCGGAATTGCCTTTTTCGTGCATGAATACCTTGCGTGTAACTTCGACCTGCTTGGGTACGCCCGATACATTTAGCTCTGTATCAACCGCACCATGATCACTGATTCCATGATACACACTAACATTAGTCACAATATTCGGATCGTTACACAACACTAGACGCAACACGGCAATCAACCTCGTTGGCTCCAACACAGATTGGTGAAGGCCAAACGTACCTAATACTTCTGTAAACATGGAGTAAACTCTGGACCCACTACCTGATCTTGCTAAAGGGTTTCAATCAAATTCTGCTAAGTTAAAATCTCCGCCCAGGAATATACTGTCAAGTATCACTGATGGTGTGTCGGAAACTAAACTTATCGGGTGTTCATTACTATCAGGAGGCGATACAATGTTCCAAACACCAAACTGTTGCCTCCGGAAAAAAAAAAAAACAACGCGACAATATACTGACTTAGCATCATCTTCAAAAACGACTTCATTACTAGTCAATTCTGTTGAGACTAACAAAAAAAAAAAAACACTTCCCCACCGTTACGGTGTCTGTCTTTTTGATTAACAATAAATCCTGGCGGTATAAGAGGAAACAAAACCTAAACGTCGAGTGTGGTGGCGTCCACGCACAGCTTCTGCAAAGCGCCTATACCAGAAGGGCGCTGCAAAAAGTAAGTAGAAAAGAAGTGACACGCATGTGCGCTAGGATGTGGTACACTGAATGGATCGTTTATGCACCAACGTATTATCAACGAGTGTCCACGGGAGTTTTTTAATGCCTAATATCACAGACAAAACGTAACTCGCATTGGCTAGAGTCACTCAGCTAATTCATGGGAACTATATAATAGACCCTCTGCATTTTTAGTTGAAACCCCTCTTTTTTTTTTATCGACGGTTTTTCTGGCGTTGATTTTCGCAAAGGTTGACAGACTTGGTTGTGGCACAAGCGTTAGAAGCTTCAAACTAAAAAAAACTGTATGTAACATATTTTCAAGTGCTTTCTAAAGCCTAATCGCACTAATTAACATCATTTTTGACCAAGCTTCCGCAGCCGACGAACACCCAGCAACCTCAGCAACCCCAGTACCTCAAGGATGTGTGTTTTACTTTCTGCTTTGTCTCCTCTATATTAGTTACTTACCTTTGCATGTTTATTTTTCTATTTGTTTATTTATCATATCGGTTTTTTTTTAAATAACTTTGATTCTGTAGCACGTTGGTGCAACGTTTGCCACATGTCATTAAACGTCAAAAAAATATAAATACGGGACCATTCCCAGACGAGTTAAGGTGTATCCACACGACGGACCGGGCCGCGGACCGATTGATCATGTGATGCGCGGCCCGCGGGCCGCCCGGCTGCAATGAGCATCCACACGGCGGACCAAAAGAGCAGACGACAGAGCGAACGGGCCGGTCTAACCCTCGACCTCACAACTCCGCCAAACGCATGCAGCGAGCTGCTTTGAGGCTATTTGTAAGGGCCCAAGATGGAGGTTGAACGAAAGAGACGTTTGACCGCGGTGGCTCTGGCGTTGACTATTGAGGACGAGGAGGACTTAGAGTGAACCGAAAGGGGCAATCCCACAGAGCGGGGAATTGCTCCACGAGCGCGATAAAGTAAAAAGTTGCATCGTCGCACCGTGCCGCCATCGTCGCACAACAAAAGGTTCGTCTTCTTCGTCTTCAACAGTTGGCACCAAAAGAAAACGTCTTTGGATTTGAATTCCAATCCAAACAACAAAAGTCAGCTTGTTGCCAGACTTAGCGCTTCAATTATACTAAAAACGCCGCCGTCCGCCGCCAAGGTCGGGCGAGAAAAGTCGCTGGGCATTTCTCAGAAGCGCGGGCCGCGGACCGCCGGCGGACCTCGAAGACCGGTGGCGTAAGATCACGTGATGCGCGGCCCGCGGACCAAAACAGCAATTTGGTCCGTCGTGTGTATACACCTTTAACAGACTATACCTCCTATACTCGTAATGACATGACATAAGAAAATGTTACCACAAATATCTGGGCGTTCATAACATATAACCTCACATAGGGCTCACAAGTTCAGCACGTCATTTCCAATGCCAACCGCATGCTTGGCTACTTAAAATGTAACACTTTCCACACTCCTTCAACTCTGAAACTCTTTTTATTTAAAACACTATTCAGTCCGAGATTAAAGTACGGTTTCCTGTCTGGAAACCTAACATTGAGAATAGTGTCGGCACCTTGGAAGCTAGTTCAGAATAGATCCGTGCGCTTTATTCTTTTTTATTTTCATCGTACATCAATTGCAACATTTATAAACAAAATAGCTAATAATTGCCTAATTTCTGTCTACGTCGCAACACTTCTCGTTTATGTTTGTTTCAAGAAATATTTTTTCAAACCCCAATCCTGAAATCTGAACTACAGGAACCATTCCAAATATCACCAGGCAGCGATCACATACCTAAATTCAGGATTCCACAGTGTCACACGAATACCTACTCTAAACAATTCGCGCCTTGTACCTCTATTGACTGAAATCACCTTCTCACATTCATTGCCACAGTTTATAATCTTGTTGATTTTAAAAATGTATTAACCATACTAGAACCTGTTTCATGATTTCCTTGTTTTGATTAATTTTTGTACGTTGTAATCCCACACCCTTCTGTAATGCCTTCGGGGCCATGGTGCACAAACAAACAAACGAATAAAATAAATAAATCGTATCACGGTTTTACACAGAAATCGTAGTTTGCCCAACAAAACTCACCTGCAGCAAATGACCAATGATGATGGAAATCAACAAGTTTGGTCTCGGAGGCTGCAAGTGCTGTAAACATTTGGCCAGTTCCCATCATGAATCCTAGAAGTTCCCGTTCCACGACGTTGGGACTGTTTGAGAACTTACCCATCTGGCTATAAAGGTCCTTTAGTGTTCCCAAATCTACCCGCGGCCAGCGCGGGTTTACTTGAAAACCTGATAAGCCCCGCCCGATTAGATACGATCAACACGAGTAAGATTCGAAACGCTGCAGTCTTTAGTGCCATGGGATTTCTCGGTCTTTACGACGAGTCGAACCGTAAGTACTTCCTCTGGTCGCCGTACGGACAGAGTGAACATTGCTGCTACACTGCTTCTTACTACGGCTGCTTCTTTTACGGGAGGTAAAGACGATATAGCCCTTAGGACTCCAATATCAAACGCGGCAGTGTAATGTCAAGAACTCCAGAATTAGAAGAAAGCAAAATCCTAAAAAATTGGGGTAGAGAGGTTTGGTCGTATCGGTGTGCTGCAAATGTAGTACGCGTTGTCGTTTGAAAGCGCGGTCGTGAAAGCACTGACCAAACAACACATGCGTTTTCGCTTTAACCGCTTGGACACGAACCGCTTCAAACTCGGAAACGACACCCCGAGGCACAAAACGCAAGCTTAAAACTCTCCAAACGCGCTTCTGTCTTGTTCAGTTCCAGTGGAGCTTAGCGCGCCCATAAACGAAAAACTCTCGCTGCATTTTTCTCTCGCTCCCCCGGACTTTACAGCCTGGTACACCGTCGACAAGGAGCGCCATACCCTTCTTCCCCGTAAGCTGACAGCGCGGTGTAGGCTACGCGCTTGCCGGACCGATCGACTGCATCCCTTTCATCATCCAAGTCCGCTCTGTGCTCGTGGGTATGGGAGAAGGCGTAGCGTGATCACGCAGCAAAAGATAGACGTACGGTTGGTTGAACGAGCATGTAGCTTCCACCGCACTGTCAGCATGGGGGTGAACGAAGTATACGTTGCGCGCGGGCGGCGCCTACCCACGCGCAGAACACACACACGTGGCCCCGTGCTTTCGAAAGAGTGTGGAGCGAAGAGAGATTAAAGGGACTAAAACTCGAGATTACAAAGAAAGGGGGGGAGGGACGGGAAGGGGAAGGGAGAGATGCTCCCAGCATTAACTACGCGCCAGATTTATATTTACCGACGCCTAACCGCTCCACGCGTACCAGAACAAAACGGGACGTGAAAGAAGGAAAAAGCGCGAGGAATGGAGAGATGGGAGGGGGTGAAAACGAATGACCTTTTTTTTTTTCATTTTCTTCTTTTCCATTCTGTTAAGCCGTGAACATTTCCTGCTGAGCCGTGTGTAGTAATGACCACTATAAAAATATGAATGGGAGAAGGGTTGTAAAGTACAAGGGTACTAATAACACACCCCTTACGGGCCGTAAATTACGGTGGGAGGGCTGTAAAAGGCCGAGTCTGTCTGAAAACGGGAACCGAGGAATACGCGCCGTCCCCTTTATACCCAAGCCTCGCTGTAATGGGGGAATAGGCTTAGCGGCGTATCTACGACACGCTCTGTAATGTGGGCTTCCTTTCTCGTATTGTATGCGGGTCCTCTTTTTTTCCCCCTTTTTTTGGTAGCGGTATGCACAGCGTATGCGCGTTTCCGCTATATAAATAGGCGACGTTTCTGTTGGCAATTCGCGGACGGGAAAAAGGCTATCTGCGCGACACGCGCCGCGCTTTTGTTTTTGGTTATTTCGAATTGCCCAGAACTTTTGTATTAAACAACACGGGCTCTGAGGGGATGCCGCTCAGGTGGCACTTCAGTCGGGACGGTGCATGGGTACGCGCTTGTTTCCACGCACGCTCAGTGCCCAAGTGTGGTGTGGGCACAGCACAGATGGCAACACAACGGCAGCTAATACATTGGGATCTAGAATGCCAGGACCGGCGACACCCAATGAAATTAATACGATGCTTAAAATCTCGAAACATAACATTTGGCGCCGGTGACGCTGCCATAAAGACACTGCCAATTATATATGCGGCATGTCTACTTAGTCTATTACTATACCATATTAAAAATAGGATGCTTGAAAGTGGAAACTTTTCAGACGAGTTAAAATTGGCGAAAGTTATTCCTGTGTAAAAAAGAGGGAGAGAAAGAAGATTCCAGAGCCATAGACTCTTTTTTTTCTTTTCCCAATATTCTTATTACAAACATTGATGAAAGCGTGATCAATGGCATGCTAAAGTGTGTATTTCCAGAAGTATATGATAATAATTAACGTACAACACGGCTTTCAGAAGCATAAATCCACGGAACAAGCACTTCGGAATAGTATAGATTAAATTGTCAACAAACACAAAAAAAAAACTATTGAGAATAAATTGTTAGCTTTCTTTTAAATTTAAGAAAGGCGTTTCAGATGCTGTTTAACATGAATGATATTGTCACGAATGACAAACGATGAGGCATGAGAAAACGGGATGAACTAAAGATATAATGAGGCCGAACATGTGCCAGAAACAAACAAGAACACACGCCGAGAAAGCAGGAGCGAGCGTCGACGGTGGCAGCAGCAAGCGACAGTGCGTCGGCGTAACAGCTAACTATCGCGAGAGAGAATCAGCGTATTAATCGGCAATACGACGCACGGGTCTTTATCTACTATGCTCGTCATGTCAAATATTCGACCTAGAATGTTCGGGAAAGAGCTAGGGAGAGACTGACTAGGCAAGGTTATTCTGGCCTCCTTATCTTTTACGCTCAGGGTAAGAGTCTACTCGAATCTTCTAGATGAACGGAGAAGCGTATCTTCTCTATCATGCACACGGCAATATCCAAATCGAAAGATTGAACATTAAGGTGTAAAAGAAGCAGTGTAAAAGCATTTCAAAATCACTAAACGGGCCGCCATCAGTGTGTTTTCTATACATCGCATAACATCCAGTAAGATTAGAGTACAACAAGGGGTTGTGCTGTTATTATTATTTTAGAACCTTTTTATTTCTTGTTTACGTGAATGATATAATACACACCGATGATGCAAAGGTATTTTTTTGCAGTCAGAAAGGAGTGCTTAGAAAAGACTTCCAATGCCTATCAAATTAAACTAAATTGGTTGCGAATACATCAAGTGAAATTGAACTAGATTAAAACTAAATATACAAATTTAAAGTCAGTTAGTTATCGAGACATTCGAAGTTGAAGCCATCATTCTAGAGCTCAAAAACGTTTTTCGATGCTTGGTTCAACGAAAAACTCTCGTGGTTTATCCATGTCAACAAACTCAAAACGGAGCTTTGCTGAGCTTGCTGAGTTGCTGAGTTTGCTGAGTTTGCTGAGACAAGAAGAAAAAGCCGTAGCATCCAAACGTTCATTTCTACCACCCTGTATATATTATCCTGAAAAATAATCCTAATGACCCAGAGTTCGCTTGCCAAGTACAGCTTCGAAGCCTTGATCAACGTTCTCTTAGACGGCACAATCGGAGGATCCTGTACTGTGGCTCTGTTACAACAACAGCATAATTTGCGCCACGGAGTCGACTACCACCATTGCCACCCTGGAACCTCTATATTCCGTCTAAATAAAACCGTGCAGTACAGCCAAAGCTACAGGGGAGAGAGCGTATCTCAACCTGTCCAAGAAGAGCTAAAGGAGAAACCGGAGAGAAAGCCTGGGATTCCCAGCCTCTCTCTCCTGTTCTTCCTTTTCCTCCTCTTGAAAAGGTTGGGACACGCTCTCTCCCCTGTGGCTTTGGCTGTACTGCACGGTTTTAGTGAGACGAAATTGCATCAACGACTACCGGACCTGCTTCAACACAGAGCATTACCATGGAAATCTTGCAGCAACAAATTACGCTAATCCAACAAACCATGCAGCAAATTTTTCAACAGCAAATACCACAGCTTCACAGGCAACTCAACGAACAAATGATACAGCTGATTAACGCAAGCATCTACGGAGCATCGCCCGCACCACCGACCCTTTCGGACAGCCACGATGGATTGCTCATCCAATGAGCAGAGACTACGGTTCCTGCAGTGGAACTGTTGAGGGCTTCAAAGTGAGCGCGACGAACTCGCAATTCGTTCCGCCGAGTTAGAGCCACACGATGTGCTTCTACTGCAGGGGACACAGACCAACATGATCGACCTCGACCTACGTGGGTTTGTCAAGCATTTCAAACCGACCATCGAACACAAGAAGAAAAGAAACCACAAGGATGACAACACTGGCGGACAACAAACACAAGTAGAATCGCAGACTGGCGTCTACGGCAAGAGAAAAATTCCACATGTTCAGATTGACACCAAACAGTGGTGCAGCGCAACACACGAACTGGTTGCAGTCAGCATCGAACTTGGAGACAGTGATATAAAAGACTCCTGATCGTCTCGGCGTACTACATACCCGACACGGGACACCGTAGTTCGACTGAATTTAACTGGATAAGGGACCTCAGAAAGAAATACCCGGAAGACTACACGCTCTTCTGCGGAAATTTTAACGCGATGCACGTGGCACCGGGCTCAAACAAAACCTCGACGAGGGGTACCGAGCTATACGACGTGCAAGAGGAAGCGGACATGATACTCGTCAACGACATGAGAATTCTTACACGGTACTAAATCAGCGCTAGACAAAAGGACACAGTACTTGTCCTGACTTGGGCCTCACCAGACACGATCGACAGACTCGAATAGATCGTCCAAGAAGACGCCTGATGCAGCGACCACTTCCCAAAAGCGATGGCACTCACGCTTGACTTTCACAAACGAACCAAGCGCACAACCCGTACAGTGTTATGGGACAACTTTAGACGCTGCATCATAAAAAAAAACATCAATTAAGTGGAATACCAGGACCTATTGAAACTCTTGACGAAGGCAACAGAAGCAGCCACGAAGAAACGACAGGTGAGCGGAAACACCCCAACCCCAGATACCCACCCTCTCTCGCTATGTGAACAAAGAACCACGCTTCTAACCAAATATCGAAAGGACAAACAACGTAGCACGCTCATTCAAGTAAACAACCTTACAGAGCAAGCAAGAAAGCACGCCCGGGATATCAACGTAGAACTCTGATTAGAGCACTGCGAATCATTTTATAAGAGCGCGCAGCCCAACAAAGTGTGGAACACCTTCAACATCATGTTTGGCAAAAGAAAACAGGGGCACACGGTTCCCGTCCTTGCCTTACTGGCCGAAAAGAGCATGAAAAAAATCCTTAACGAGCTCCCAAATAAAAATGAAAGCCGTTTACAACTCCCTGTTACGCCGAATTGGAGCGCAGCTCTTGAGGAGGAGGAGGTGGGAAGGGTACTCAGGGGAGGGTATACCCCTCCTCATCCTCCTCCTTCTCCTCCTCCCCTCATCCTTCAATCTCCTCCGGGGGGGGGGGGGGTCACGTGACCTCGGGGGGGGGGGGGGGGGGGCTCGCGCGGTGCATGTCCCAACATGCACCGCGCGGTTACGCCGACGGCGACGGCGACGCCGACGCCGCTCAAGCCGGAAACGGGCGCCTAAGAGCTGCGCTCTAAAAATCTTATATGAATTGGGTTCAGTATTCTTCCCGCACCCTTCGAACCCACTCAACTAGGGTATTTCCTCACCGTATCCATCGGACTCTCCGGCTGACGAAGACATGCCCCTGACAACCTAGGGGCTAGACGCCGCCATCATCCAAAGCAGTCCCTAGAGCACTCCGGAACATGTTGGTGTCACTACGAGCATGCTAAAAGACGCCCACAAAATGCGAGGGAGACGATGCTGAAATGGTTTAACGATATCTGGGGAACAAGTAAAGTACCGGAAGAATGGCAAATCTCTTGTGTCTCACCCATCCCGAAATCGAGTAAGCCACCGACGGACCCAAATAACGTAAGACCTGTTTCACTTACGTCTATAATGGGCAAGCTCATGGAACGACTATAGTCCTAGCACGCATTCAGTTGCTTGCCGAGACGAAAGGAATTTTTCACCCCGCACAAACTTGTTGCCGAAAACCCTGGGGACACACGACAGTCTAGCGCTCATCCACAAAGGTGCCACCGACTACCACCCGCGCCGCAAACAAATGCGAGTCCTCGTGACGGTGGACGTGCGAATGGCTTTCGAGAATCTTCCACGCGGGGCAGTGATCGACGAGATGAGGAACCAAGGCATATGTGGAAAACCGCTAAATTACGTGGAATCATATTTGCAGAACCGGCGATTCACAATTAAGGCAGGCATGAACGACGAAGAAAGCCAAACAAAGGTTAACGGTCCAGGCGCCCCGCAAGGAGCGGTATTATCACCAACTCTATTTAACATCGTAATGGCCCCACTACTGTGGAAACTATACGGTATACCACAGCTGAAAGCAACAATATATGCGGAAGACATCACCGTATGAACCAACACAGGAGGACCAACGGCACAAACAAAAACAATACAGAAGGTACTTGACACCATCTGCGACTACCTAAAAAAGGTCAGACTAGCGCCGTTACTAGAAAACACCAAATACACAATTTTAGGAACGACTATCAGAGCATTGACCTAGACCTCGCATTTGACGGACAACGGATCTGCAAAGAAGTGGACGTCACGCTACTTGGCGTGCACTTGGGAAATGGCAAACACGTGGCAAACGATTGGCTAAACACTATCACACGAATGTGGAAACAAGGCCGGCAACTTATCCGGCGCATATCCCACAGGATGGGTGGGACTGGAGAGAAAACCGCAGAGACGCTCGTACAATCAGTCCTCGTATCCAAGATAATCTACGGTGTTCGGTTCTACAAGCTTATGCACCGCCATAAGAAAAAGCTTGACTCGTTATACAACGATGCACAGAGAGCCATTCTTGGACTGCCAAGAGGTGTGCTTGTCGAAGCAACTAAGCAATGCGTTCAGCTCACCGATAAGAAAGCACACCTCGAGCAACAAGTCGCCACGCACAACGCCGACTGAAACACACGGAGCACGCCAGAAAGATAGCCGAGCTTCTCAACCCAAAGCGCCAGGAAGACGCAGGGGGCATTCCACCACCCGCACGCCTCATGGTACCTCAGTGACTCCACACAGTCCCAACCGATCCCGCGCAACTTGGACGGCGATGCCGTTCATGTCCCGCGGGATTAGCTTTGGGCAGGCGATAAAAATCGCCGGCCCAGAGACTGCCACGCCAGCCGCCGTAAATCTCCTATTCTGAAGACAACCCACTGGGGACATCGATATTGACCACAACCCAATCACGAGGAGCCGATCCTTACTCTCCCGATCTCGCCGAAGCTGAGGCAGTGCTCTTCGCGATATAGAGTCACTTAAGACGCCTGGAGGTGACACAAAGACAGCACGACGCAAATCAACTATGCATATTTACCGACTCGCAGCACGACATCCGAGAATGCAAACGACACGGAGCCACAACGTGCAGAACTATCAAACTAATTTTTTTAAATGGCTCTGCACCTATTCCGTGCAGACGAAACAAAGGTCTGCATCCGATAGATCTGGGACACACGGGCATCCACGGCAACGAGGTGACGCATGATACGGCCGCGAGGCAGCTAAACAGTCCTTATCCCTCGCATGGCACCAGAGAATCCGACCCCTTAACGACTAACAGTGAAACTGCCGATACAACCGGCTATGTGCATCCGAAAGCTTCAACAGGGTACGACCCGGCTGAGGCTGTGCGGATGCACAGAAAAGAATGGAAGCACCGACTAAAGGAATCCTGGAACCCCGAACCAAATCCCATTCCACCGAACCACTTCAAACGCAAGGAAATGGTGATATTTCGACGAATTCGTACGGGTGGCGCAACAACGCCATACATGACTCAAAAATTTGAGACCATCAAGAAAAAAAAGCTGAACCCTGGCTACGAGTCCCCCGACCAAAGATGTCAAGTATGCAAAGGAGACGGCACACTCCCAGAACTTTACCACCTGATTTGGGAATGCGAATCTCTCGCCACACGCAGAAGCGATGCTTGGGCTCAGCTGGGCCAAGACACTCCCAGCTCCTACGAGGAGTGGATCAGACCTGCTGGTGACTCTGAAAGACGAGTCCGAATCTTACGGACCCTGCTCGATTACACGACGTCAGGCGACCTCCGTCAGAACATTTCAAAAGGAGGCTCCCTAAGGGAGCCTCCTTCCCTGAATAGTTAAAGTATGAATCGATTGTACGATTTAGCTCACTTATTTTCTTTTTCTTGGTATAGAGATTGTGAATTTGTATGAATGTGTGTACGTGTATATATTTTTCTCTGCTGCTATAAGGGGGGCAAGGCTCGTCAAGCAACACTAAGTTGCTTTTTTCTCTGCCTCCCCTCTCCAAACGGAGAGAAATAAAGACTTTTGACTTTGACTTTGACTTTGAAAGTCTCTTGAAAGAAGTCACGCGCGAGTGCGACCACTTCTTGATTTTGTCTTTTTTCTGATTAAACGTTTTACACAGACACACACACGCAGTGAGACGGAGTATAGCCAGGTGACAGGCTTCTACCTTTATACCGTATCACATCCGTTTTTGATTAGATGCGGACGACCGAGCTACTGCTAACCCTCTGTCATCCAAGCCCTCAAGGAACTGCGTTGCTCACACCGGCCACAGCCATCCCAACTGAAGATGTATGCCTCACCTAACTGCAGCAAGTATTCACAGTTTTTGTTTGCCAGTTTGTAACGCTTGTGAAAGAGTGCATGAAGTGCACAAAACTGCTGCCTGTGTATGGACGCTTTCTAACCTGCATAAAATGCTTGTTTCCGTAGCACATGGTTTCTGTTTGCTCAGGTGTGGGGGAATCTATGTTCCTAGTTTTGGGAGCTACAAAAAAATAGAAAAATGGCACTGTCGGACATGTCGATCAAAAGATGGACGGGCGTCATCGATTTTTGATAAGGCCTCCTCGCCGCTGGATATTGCAAACCTCACAGGTCGGTTTCATGAAGTGAATAAGAAGCTGGATATACTTCTTTAACTTAAGGAAAAGTGGACAGTTTCCTTGGACTGCCAGCTCAGGTCAGCTGCCTATTGACTCTGAAAATAACATTTCAAGAAATGAAGGCAACTGTGAACGAGTTGAAGGACTCGGTGAATTTCAACTCAGGCCAATATGACCAGCTACTTGCCGAAATGACAAGTAAAAAGGTAATAAGACCGGAAGGCAGAGATAACTCAACTGAAAAATGTTGTGTCTGAGTATGTTGCATGCATCTCCTATCAACAGGTCAAGTTAAAGTTGAAGTAAAAGAGGTGAACAGTACAACCGCCTGCCTAATCTAGAAATTCGTGGCATGCCGGTGTCAACCAATGAAGACCTCAAAAAATATGTACGCGACCTTGCACAAAAACTAGCAATCAAATTTTCAACCCCCCCCCCCCCCCCCCCCCTCCTCTCCCGATGCTCATTTGGTTTTCGTCATCAGCTACACGAAAGGCTTGGATGAAGGCACGTGGTGGTCTGCGCGAAATCGCACGAACCCCAGCTTGATTTGGATGAATCTCACCCAAATAAATCGAAACCTGCTCTGAAGAGCCCACACACGGGGAAAAAGAAAAGGTTCAAATATGTTTGGGTTCGAAAGGGCAAACTCTTTGCTAGACGGCAAGATGAAGCAATTCCAGTGTTCATCAACTGTGAAAGCGATCTTGGTGTGATAAACTAAAGAATCTTGGATCCGGAGAGCATCGTCTGAGTATGGACTGTGGTGACTTTCGCACTTGTGTTTTCTTTTGAGAAGTACACAACTTTTTCACAAGTTTCAAAGGTAATGCTTTTCCTGTTACAAATGTTAGTATCCAAACATTCGAAAATACTGAGACAGTTTCATCGCTTTAATCTCCCCTTTTTTATGTTGTTTTGACGCTTTTGTGCTTATCGAGATTAAAGGTTCCTCAGATTATTTTACTAAGTATAAAATACCAGGTCACCAAGTGTTATTTTACACCCCCCCCCCCCCTTTTTAATGAGTAGAGGAGGGGTGTGGCTGTGTTTAAAATATATATTTCGACGGTGACCGTGCTAACATTTTCCTTTCAACAGGCCGAAGTAGTTGCGCAGCACTTAAAGGGAAACTGAAGAGGTTCTGGAAAAAAATGAGTTAGAGGTGAATTCTAGAGTATTTTTATCGCGTGAATCTGAATATCACGTTTGTTTTCCCCGAATATGCAACTAAACGCGAAGAAACACGAAGGACCAGTCGTTACTTCATAAAATAATATTTCGGCCGCCGAGGGCGTGTCACTCGTGTGGGCAGCGCGTGCAATTGCAGGCCTGCCAGGTATATTCCCCCGCACTGACACCAGTCGTGACGCACTTTTCTGACCTTTTTTGAAAATAGCAAGAGTGCGTGTGAATAGCTTTGATAGGCGCTAAAGATGCGCGAGAGCGGCGATTCCGAAAACTTCTTTTATGACGTAACGCTTCGGGAAGGAGAAGCATCGGCGGTACTTCGAAAACAACTTTCTCCAGCCTCCATGCACCAAATTGAAAAATAATCTCAATATTCGTGATCGTGGAGGCCAGATGAAGACGATTTAAGTATTTTTACTGAAATACTTAACCGCTTCAGCTTTTCTGTAAGCACTCCTTTGTTATCACTGGTTCTTTTCCCATGATATCGTCCCCCGTAGCTACAATGAATGGTTATTTCTGGCCTACTTTGATTTAGCTTTGTCCTCTTTCATCTGAGGATCTTGTGTCTGTAATTTGTGATATTAATATTGACATATTCTCTCTCACAATGATTATAGTCGCAGACTATCTTGTTATTTTGTCTAAATGGGGTCAAGAACCAGCAATTCAGAAGCCGACACGGAAGGTATTTGTATCTGGCCAGCTTCTGGTATCTAGCATTGATCATATAAACGTGCGTGCTCAGAATGTAGTAATCCAGCACACAATCATTGAAACTAAACTTGCTGATCAATATTTTGTTTCTTGATTGTTAACACAGATATCTAAACCGTTGACTTGCGTTGGCGCTGAGAACTTTTCGATAGCCGATCCAAGGCGCTTCGATACACTTGTGGAGCCACATGATTTCAATACTTTGTTTCTAACTGTATCTCCGGCTGATGGTTATGAACAGTTCATAGCGTAGTTCAACCTTTTTTCAAGAAGTCGGCTACAAGTATAGTAAAAATTAAGCAAAAGTAACATAGACCAGAAATAGATGTCAACAGAAATATTGGCAGCCATCAAAGAAAAAGACCTCATATGGGTTCAGTCGAAACGCTCCCCTGGTAACGCTGTGCTACGGTTAAAATGTAAGCAGTATAAAAACAAGGTTAATGCCATGATTCGTCAGGAAAAACTGATACACTTTGGAAATAAATTCAAGGACTCTCGTTCTGACATAAAAACAACTTCATCACCCCTTAACAATTTTTATGGTACGAAGAAGTGCCCGGAAAATGATAGCTACCTTCTCTCGCAATTTCCTAAACATGGTCAGAGCATTGTGAATGATTTTAACTTATTTTTCTCCCGAGAATCAGGTACAACCCCCAGATTTGTATACTTTAAACAATAGTGTCTGAGATTCGGCTTGTCTTCCTCTTATCTCTGAAGAATACCTTATGTCAATCATTTTCATTCTTAAGCTCAATAAATCTCCAGGTATCGATGGTATTGCAGTTAATGTCTTGCACTCAAATTTTGAAGTGATTAATTATGTTTTGCTTTCAATTTGTAATCGCATTATATATAATTGTGTCATTCCTTTTGCAATAAAAACGTTTCCAAAACGGTGAGACAGCGCCGCCCCAATACCATAAGGCAATGCGTCGCATTCTAGTCGCAAATCTTTAGACGGGTGAAAATGTGGGAGCACCTCTGCTTTTCATCGTACTTGCTTATCCCTCTTGAACGGATCCTCCTTTGTCTCGTCCCACACCCAGTTTTTATTCTTCATTGCATGCTCGTACAGTGGTGCCAGGATCGTAGCCATATTTGGTAAAAACTTGCCGTATTATAAAAGCAGCCCGATAAAAGAACGCAGTTCGCTTACGTTGGTCGGACTCCTTGCTTCCATTGTGGCCGTCAAGTTCTTTTCGGTAGGATGCAGGCCCTCCCTGTTGATGCGGTGTCCGAGATAGCAGACTTCGTCCTGCCAGAAGTTGCATTTCCCTTTGTGCAGCTTGACTCCGTTCGCCTAAAAACACTAAAGCACTTGTTTAAGACGGTTTCCACTGTCATCCTTTCTCTCTGAGACAATGACGTCATCGAGATATGCTTGTGCGCCGTCTATAGACCTTTCCAAAAAGCGCCTTCTGCGCGCTGCCATCTTTGTCTGCTGAGCTGTGGAACGCCTTCTGAGCATGCGCTGTTGGTCTGCTGTGCGGTATATCGGATGCTGCGCATGCGTCCACAGCTCAGTGACTCAGCATTTTCCGCCCGGGCGCTTCGTTCGAGACTGCCGCTGGAAAGGTCTATTCCTCGCAGCAGGGTCTCCATTTTACGCTGAAAGATGGCGGGAGCCGATGCAACACCGGAGCCGATGCAACACACGGGAGCCGGCTTTAGCAAAACAGGCCGCGATGGGTGTTACGGCCAACATTTTCGATTCTTTGTCTAGGGGCACTTGGTTGTATGCATCTCGGAGGTCTAGGGTGTTGTATCTCTCACCCCCGATCAGTGACGCGAACTGATCGTCGATTACTGGTAATGGATATTGTTCGGTGCTGCAGGCTGGGTCTACGGTTAGATTAAAATCTCCGCAACAGTCGAGATAACCCCTCTTTAAGCAGCCTGTCCAATTCGGTAGACACCTTGCCACGCATCACGTATGGCAGGGACCTGGCCTTGAAAAACGTGGGTACGGTACCTTCCTTTACATAGAGATGCGCTGGAGGAAATTCTAGCAACCCTATAGTCCGTCGGTGAAAAACTCCTCGTGCTCGGAGAGTAGTTTCTCTAGCTCCTGGTTCTGCTTAGTTCCGTTCGTACCAGTTAATTTTAAAACTGGCATCCCCAGACAGTTGAGCTTTTGTATCAAGTCGCGTCCAGAGAGACTTGTCCCCCACAGTTTAGAATAGTCAGTGTTGCTGTTACTACTTGACCACAGTACTGGACTTCGTGCGTCAGCTTATCCACCACAGGCAGCTTTCCCACGTAGCATGATAACTTCAGGCTTGAACGCTCCCTCCTTTGCCACTTGTGGCGGTGTTTCTCGAACACGACTCTTGCGATCACGCAGACCGGGGAACCAGTGTCCACCTCCATGACGATGTCGACACCGCCCCATCAAAACTTCCTGCGGACAGGTGCAACCAGCTTGTCGTCGGTGGCAGAAGGGAATTTCAAAGTTAGCAACTGCAGAGACATCTCGCTATCATCGCTGCTGGACTCATTGCTGTGTATTGCACATGCCTTGGCTTTTACCCTCGGAACAGCCTCTTGCCCTCGGAACGGCTTCTTGCTCTCGGAACGGCACACCCGGGCTGCATGGCCTTACCGGCCATACTGGAAACACTTCGCGTTTAAGAATCCGCAGGCTTCTGTAGCGTGTGTTGAGCTTCCGCATGTTTCGCACGAGTTTGTCTGCTGTCGTGAAGGTGTCTCCATTTTCTCAAACTTGAATTTCTGTACATTATCTGTAAGCTTGTTAAATTCTTGGTTTTCCGCAGACTCCGAATGTTTTATTTCCTTGACAATTGCGCTGCTGTTTCCGCACCCCGCGCCCGCACGACGTTTTCGGTTTCTTTTAATGTGAGCTTCGGCTGCCGTCTCTCGAATGCCGCGCACAATTTTGTCCCGAATCATTCTGTGTAGCGTCGTTCCAAAATTGCATTTGTCGTCTAGCAGTTGCAGCTGCACTATGAATTCTTGCGCCGACTCCTCTTCTTTCTGAACTCGATGGTAAAACTTAAAGCTTTCGACTATTTCGTTGGGTAGTGGCGCGTAAAAATCTCCGAACGTTGTCACGACTTCCTTGTAGGTTAATTCGCTCACCTTCCTTGGTACACAGCGTCCACTCAGCACTTCGACTGTCCTTGACCCAAGGCTGATACGAGAAGGGCTTTTTTTTTTTGGCGCCGTCGGTTATGGTGTTCCCCTCGAAGTAGGCTGCAATCCGGATGGTGTAGGAGGCCTACTTGTCCTTTCCATCGACAAACTGGGGCACCTGGTACGCCATGAGCGAGACAGCTTTTCATTCGCGTTGACTCGATCTCGTCGCCACTGTTACGACGTACATACGGCAGCCAATACATGGTAGGTTGTGAACAGGATTTAATATCTGACACGCGCTTATATAAGCAGCCCGATACTTCGGGTGCTGAACACAGCGAAAGAGATAACGATGATAACTACACTGGCGGATGATTACAAAGTAGATGTCATTGTTCGACGATACACAGCTTCCGATGATACAGCAGCCATCATCATCTTCTTCCAAAACATCGTCATCCAGAAGAAAAAGTCCAAGGACGTGTTTATTGTATTCCTTGCGCCGACTGCCACGCCACATATGTGGGGGAAACCAAGAACTTCCCCGAACGTCTACGCAGACACAAACATGATGTAAAAAAGGACATACAAGGTAACGCTCTAGCCGAACATGCAGAAAAGAGCAACCACGTCATCAACTTTGTCAGCAGTTTCGAACTGGACACCGAAAGAAACTAGAAAAAACGACTCTTAGTCATGGCGTATTCAGCAAACAAAGAACAACCTGAACCGGTCGATCGGTACCCTCCCAAGCAGTTATATTCACGTGCTTCGAGGTGTCACAAAAAAAAAAGAAGACGATTTAAACGGCAGCGACAAGGGGAAGAAGAGAAAGACGAACACCCAGCCAAATGAGTCACCCGTGAACAAGCGGCCGAGCAGGCCGCTAAACGTCGGGCTATTTAAACAGAGTTGGTTAGAGTACCTGCAGCTTCTTTTATTAATAATTTGAATCACAAGGCAATCAATCGCGAACAAAATTCACCTTAATATCCGGAAGATAAGTCTCAAGGCACAGCCTCAATAAGAGAGGCTCCAAAACATTCGTACCACCCGCCTAAAAAAAAAAAAAAAACTGCAAATATTAGGCCTAAATTTGTGCGCTTGCACAGCCGATTTATACCTGACGAGGAAGATATCCACCCTCGAAGCAACCAAATTCGCAAGCCCGCACACAAATACGCGTTAGAAAACTTGGGAAAGACAACACTGACGCTTCCGCGCATGCGTGGAGGAAGAACGAAAACAGCAGAACCTGACAGCAGCCTCCGATAGAGGTGGGTGAAGAAACGGGATCCCATTTTCGCGAAATGACCCCACGAGATGTCACCCTCCTTCGGAACTCCGCCGAGACACCACCCAGACACAAATACTTCGATTCAACTTACGATGAACCGCGGCAGACGCTTCGAGCCGACGCAGCCAATTGAGCGTTGTTTACGGATCACGTGACTATGTGCTCCCGCCGCCGCTGCACCGCCTCCCCAGGGACACGTGACGCTCACGCGGCATTGTGTTGGTTTCGATGGATTTAGATGAGCAATGAAACAATGTTTGAAAAGGGACAACCTCGCGAGATACTTCCTCTGATTCAGCGCCAACAAACCGATGAAATCTTTCAGCTGTGTAACACTTACAGGTGAAGATGTTTTTAGCATGAACCGAGTTGCCCTGTTTTGTATAAACTCAACACTGTCAATTAGATATGTTTGGTGCGGGTTCCAAAGAAAAGGTACACATTCTAACTTAGGCCTATTGAGAGTGTTCGCGAGAAGTCTAGTTTCTATTGTTGCCATAAACAAATGCCGTCTTATGAAACCTAATGTTTGATTAGCACGCTTTGGGATATATTCTATGGGATAGGTTTGGAGTTAGGTGAACTATTAAATATTTATATGCACTTACTTTTTCTAGGCTTGAATCTATGATTTTTCAATCGTAATCAAGCGTTAAAATAAGGCTAGTAAGTGTAATAGTTTTTTTTTTTTAACATTTATATGCATCTGTCACTCTTACGCAACGAAAGTGTGCTGTCCAAGTCTTTTTGAAGAGCAAGAGAGTCATCTTGATCAGATATTTCTCTGTAGACTACACAGTCGCCTGCAAATAGGCGAATTTTAGAAGAAAGGTCTTTTGGTACGCAATTTACATACACAAAAAACAAAAGTGGGCTAAAAACGTATTCTTAGGGAGTGCCTGATTTAACGTTTATGGAGTCGTAGCTAATGTCGTTTACAATAACTGATTGTTTTCTATTGTTCAGAAACTCTGAAATTCATATAGTTACAGTTTCGTTAATTTTTAGAGACTGCAATTTTTTTTAATAAGACGCCTATGAGGCACACAATAAAATGTTTTTGAAAAATCAATAAAAACTGCGTCGGTTTGTGAGAATGAGTAAATGCTACATGCAAATCAGTTACTAGTTCAAAAAGTTGATTCACATGAACGGCCACGATGAAAACCATGCTGGTGGGAGAGGAGCATTTTATTATAAACAAAGTGTTTTATTACAGATTAATTAATTATATGTTCTAAAAGCTTACAGGGTATAGATGTCAGGGAAATAGGTCTAAAAGTTTATACACTGTGGTGATTAGCAGTCTTATGAACTGGAATTCCATTTGCCGACTTCTAAATCGTCGGAATACTACCGGTATCACGGAACTGCTGGAATAAGCTGGCAAGTGGAACACTCGAGACGTTTTTGTTCATTTGAGCAGCTTTGAACCCCCCCCCCCCCCCCCCCCCCCCCCCATCATGCACCCGGCTTTATTTAGCCGGTAAACGGTCAATGGCGCTGGTAACTGTCGATACTAATGATGATATTATTCATTTCTGTACTCACTTTCAAGATTAGTTCATATTCAGTTTTTTTTTTTTTTTTCATCAAGGGCATATAGGCATGTTTGCCCTACCCTTGCTGCGCAAGTACGAGAAAATTACTGCCATAAAACAAGAAATTAACAAAAGTGCCTGTCTACATTATTCACTGTGTCACTGAGGGCACCCTGGACATAGGTTTCCCTTTGTTCCAATTAAGACGTTGTCTCTTTATCTCTCCCGACGCCAAACATGAAATCAGTTTTTTGGGGTGTAAAGATTCACAGCGTCCAGTTTGCCTTTGTCATGTCTTCTCATACAAGGATGACCGACTACCAGCACAACGGGAACGCCGTTCAAGCGCGCTCGCAAGGACTAAAGATCTAGTGATTTTGAGACGGACTAGCGATGGACACGTAGAAAGCATTCGTGCACGTGAAACGAGTGAGCGCATTGAAGATCCTTATGAACGTGGAAAAAATGAACCACCTTACTGATTGCCCAAGAAACCGTTCGCTCGAGTGGCATTAGGGAGTTTTAGCTAGTCATTTTTGAAGCACACGGTTCTGAAATTATAAACGGTGCAGCTGGTCCGTTCCGCGAAACCTTACGTAAAATTTATAGTATTTTAGCAAATCGTAAATCAAATCGTGATTGCATTTGACAGGTAGCGCCATCTTCTAGTAAACACGTGAAACATTCCGCAGCATGAAAATCCGTGGCGGCTCCGGTTTCCAGCGTTCGACTGATGTTAGCAAGACGGCCAACGTAAGATTTAGAATAAAAAGTGCCCAAACAACCGCAGCAGAGGTAGGTGGTGTGTCGCCGTCATCTTGAACTTGAACGATCGCTCACGTTGTGTGCCGCCGAACCCATTCATTTCGTCTGCTCGCGGTCGCCACGGCAGCTAGTCTGCCAGCAGATCGCAAAAAGTTACTAGCATGCGTAGTTCACAGCATTGGCGATCGCTTATCATTTTGAGCAGCCTCCGAAATGATTTGGTTCAACCTCTCAGATGAAGCAGAGTAACAGGACGGCAAATCACCTCCCGCTGTCCTAAGCATAACATTCGGCTGGGTCGGCGGAGTCAGTGGCCAAACCGGCCGCCACCTTTTTTTACCCGAGTCACGAACGGTGCTGGTTGCGTTGGGGTGACAACTCAGCGGTCGGAATAAAAGAAACGAACGAGAAGAGCCTCCCAAAGCCCCCAATGACTCATGTCGAGCTGAGCTTGAAATTGGCTTTCAATATCGTTCTGTAAACGTCATGTGGCCTAGAAAATGTTATTGTATTTAACACTGTCCAAGGTCCCGGCACGTATCGAGAGACGCACTTCGTCGTTTTCCGCGCACAAAATTATACGCAACGTGTAAGACACTATATTGGCCAGACGAATAAAAAAAAAAATAAACGAACCAAACATGGACTTCGTCTATTAGTGCCCGTACAGCGAGCCTGCATTGCTAGGCCCGAAATAAGGCTGGGCGGTATCGCAATACAAATGTATCGCGATAGTATCTTAGATATACTTCTGAGTATCTGTATTTCTGTATAGAGACGCACTTGGAGATGTATTTCTATCTCAATAGTGAAAAACATTTACCCGTGTATCGATTGTATCCGAACACTCTAGCTGTCAGTCTTATGTTTATCGCTCGGCCCTAGTGAAAAAAGTCATTTGTATGAGAAATTTCTTGTGTCCAATAAACATATATGAATCATACAAGATATATAGGAACATATAAGAACCATACAAGAACTGTGGAAGAATTATATAAGATATACAAGAACCATATAGGAAACTTATAAGAAACTTCTCGCAAGTTTCTTATATGGTGCTTGTATGTTCTTATATATCTTATATAGTTCTTATATAGCTCTTATATCGTTATTATGTGGTTCTTATATGTTCTTATATACTTTTATGATTCATATGTGTTTATTAGACACAGACATTTCACATACGAATGAGAATGTTCAATAGGGAGGGGGGGGGTTTACAATAAGCTGAAAACCACCGTTTTGCTGAACCCTCTGCGGGAAAGAAACCTAAAGTTTAAAAAAGTGGTGCGAATAAATATTTGTTTGCATGAATACTATATTCCCCCAACAAAGCCCTCTACCCCTTTTACGCTATCCTAACAAACGATGGAAAGGAGGCGAGGTGAAAGGAGGAAAGCACTAATCATGGAGAGGGAAGAATATGCGAGAGCAATTCTTTTCCTCTTTTGTTGCAACAGATTCGGCTCTGTTGTTCAATCTCCTCACTCCGAGTGACTCGGAAGCACTTAAACGACAGTCTGAAGCACACCCACTGCAAAACCGGCTTCATATCGGCCTCGAAAATTATGTGAGTCACTGGGGCAATATTTTTTTTTTTTTTGCGGCATTGCAGGAAGAGAAAAAACATAAGCCCTATTAATTTCATTCCCCATGAACTGTTGTTCCCTTCCCACCTTTTACCATTTGGGAAAATTGTACTTATGCATGCATTTGTATCTGTGATCCGCAATATTTTTCCCGTTTTTTTCTTTTTTTTTACGAGAGTATTGAGGATATTCCAGTACAAAGCTGACAAATATATCTCAGTATATGTATCTTGGTCTCAAAAAACATGTATCTCAGTATTTTATTCCGAAATACTTTTTAGAGTATCCCTGTCCAGCCCTAACCCGAAGCACTGCACAAGATGCGGACCACGACGACGCTACGAGGGAATCAAGATCGATATAAACGTTCTATAAAAAAAAAATAGATGCTTCCACGAAGCGTCGCCACGGAGCCGCGACAGACGGGAAGTGGGGCTTCTGAGTAAACTTCCGGCCTGAATAGAGCTGCTCCGCGGCGAATGTCATCCCTTCCGTTCCATTGGCTGACGGTCTCTTCGCCAAAGTCTCTTGTGTTCGTCAACGTCCCCTAACTGCCCGTACCCGTTTCTTTTCCCTGGGGCTCGCTTGTCGACCCTTCGGCCTTTGACTCTGTTGTGAGCATTCACTAATGTACTGCAGTGAATGCGCGCGGATTCAGTAGTGGACGGACGTCATGGCTTTTCTTCTTTTTTTTTTCTTCCTCATACGCGGCTATTTTCTCCTTCGTTAATGGTGGCGGTGGCGGCATGTCGTGAGCAGCAAGGAACACATCCCCGATTGTTTATCTTTCGTGTATTGCTTGTCAATCTTCCTCGTGAAAGAAGTTAATGACGCGCTAGCAGACAACTCTAGTGCGAATGATTGGGAAGTTGTTTCAAAATTAGTTTCTCAATCTCATCACGAAAATACAGGAGTAGGGTTCTTTTGAAATCAAGAAAAATTTTAATCAGAGTTTTCCGTTTTAAAATGAAAGCGTATTTACAAAAGTGAAATAAAATAATAAATGTAATCCACAACATAAAACAAAATTACAGGTAACTCACTAAAACAATTGTTACGCTGACGCAGCCCTACCTGTCCTGGAAGGAGCTGGACTTGCGAAGTTCAGATGGCCGTTCTAGTCCGTCTGTATCGCTTTCTTGGAGATAAACCGTCGGATTACCATAGACGAATGGTTTATTTGGTAAGCTGCGAAGGAATTCAGAAATATCGCGAGGACCCGAAACATCATCCTCTACAGTTCTTATGTCTCGGGTGTCTTTGGGCTAGAATCCAGCAGTCCGAAAACTGCAGCTGTGATTTTGTTGCTGCTGATCTTGATCGCCAAAAAGAAACTTTCAGCCTTTCCACTCTGGTGAAAGAAGAGCAGCGGAGCTGTAGCTTCTGTTCTCGGCGGTGGCTTTGCACGCGAGCGATCTGCTCTTCTTTCGCAAGGGAATCTGAAGCTCTCGACGCACCCGCCGGTTGCGGACCTATTCGCGCTGCTGCGTACGTTGCCGCTCCTTCCGCACCCGGTCTTCTTTCCCCGAAGAAAGGGCACGCGGCCGACCCATCGTAAGTCCAAACCGAAACTGATAAGAGCGTAGGAAACAGCGCGCAAAACACACGAGGCCGAAGAAGAAACACAGGTGAAGTGCGCTGCGCTCGTCACGTGCGTTTCTTCTTCGTCCTCGTCTGTTTTTCGCGCTGTTTCCTACGATGAATTCCCACCAACTCGCCCAACTATCCATTATTCTTTGATAGCTGGAAAGGTTGCCGCCATCTATGAGCGACGGCGGCAACCAGACTGGTTGCCGCTGTCGCTTATACACCTTTCCAAGAAACACTCGACCCCAGGGGCAGCAAACCGTTTTCGAGCCCAGTCACTGGGTTTGAGACTAGACTCTCACCGGCGTCCCTGCTAACCCTAACCGAGTGGACTTTGATTTCGATAGGCGCAGCCTGCGTCGGCGCAGTTTCAAGCACTGCTGGCGGCTAAATTCTAGTCTTTTCCGCTGTATTTTGTGTTTCATGGTGCATGTGTTTTCCCGATGTCATTGAGAAAACATTGTACCACACTTGAAGGGAAAAAAGCAATAAAAAACCTATAAACTATTTTTGTTGGGTACGCGCGCGACAGAATGAATGCGACTTGAACTAGTTTTTTGTGTTTTTTTACGATAAGTTTTGACGGCTCCGCGCAATTCGCCGCAAGACAAACGACAAAGCGCTTAGCTATCAAAAATAAATCACAACAGAAGAGAGCCGAAAGGCATGCATTTTTCACGCTCACAAATAACGTGTTTACCGATAAACAGGACACGGACATACATTTTAGAAAGTGTTAAGGGCCAAACACATGCGCGTCCAAACTGTCCGATTTCGCGTGCGAACCGCCGGAACGACCTTCGAGGGCGAGGGTTTTCGTCGCACCGGAGGCTACGAAAACCCTCGCCCTCGAAGGTCGTTCCGGCGGTTCGCACGCGGAATCGGACAGTTTGGACGCGCATGTGTTTGGCCCTTTAACGTTCAAGCAATATATGTACGTACGTACCAAACGATACAGCATTATCCGAAAAGAAATTATTTGAGAAAGATCTCAAATAACACAGTCACAGTCGACGACAGTCACATCTTGACGATCAGACGGAATTCAAGATGACTACGTCTTGGGGCACGTTTTGGGGAGAGCTTCCTTTTTTCACAACAGCACCAAGTCAAAGCAACGAACGCGACTGACCCGTTTCCCACCCCAACCCGGACAACTATTTTTGGAGATGACTGAGGACTCTGCGCGGATTATCTTTGGGAGGGGGGAGAACAATGTTCGCAAAATCGCGTCGAGGGTCGTTCGACGTCCTTCACCTCCTTCGTTTCCCATGAATGTCGAGCAGAAAAGCTTGAATGGCAGGCACTTACCAGCCTTATTTCTCACAATGGAAGATAACACAAAAAGGGTACGCAACACGGATAAAAAAATTAAGTGGAAACTTTCAAGAGGGTCGAAAAAACGTCGAATACAAAAGCGCAAAAACATAGGTAGATAACTGCGCTGAGCGGGTCTTCACAGTCCAAGAGAGTGGCAGAAACTTTTCTAGCTGATAGAGGGCGCGAGAGCCGCAAAAGCCGCATTAGCATCAGCAACATGGCGGCGGCCTAGGAGCGTTTTTTGGAAAGGTGTATAGATGGCGCGTAGGTTTGTGTCAGCATTTCCTTGGTACCCGACACGATCCTGGGGTACCTAGCCCTTAACAGCTCCGCTGTAAAATGTTTTAAACAACCGTGGCGAACAATACGCACCGAAAACAGGAAAACACTAAAAGATCCAATTTAATCGTGATTTTCGCTACTTGTCAGTGAACTCTTTATTTTTGTTAGGGACGTGTGAATACTGCTTCAAATCGAATACCGATATGTCATTCTTAGGTTCAATCCTACAAAAATAGCTTGCACAGATACTTTTCTATACTCCGTTCACCCTTAAGCTGAGACTACAAGCTCCGCCTTCAGCGTGAGCTCGCTGGCTTCCGCAGTGCTTTGGTTTGCGCGTGTGTGCGCGTTCACACTTGTGTTAGCAAGGGCAAAAAGCTCGCGCTGAAGGATGACCTTCTAATCTCTAAGGGTGAATGGAGTAGAGGAGAAAATATTCTATTCCGCTCATTTGCTTTAAGCAGTTGTCACGATGTCTATACATCATACAAAAGGCAGTATGCACATACCCAGGTAGCACAAAACGTCGGCGCGACGTCGGGCCTACCTCGGGAGAAATCGGGAGGAATTCTCGGCCCAGCGTCGGGTCCCGAGATTGGGCCGACGCTGGTGTTGCTACACCGAGCCGCTACCGGCCCGATGTCGGCCGCCGGGGTCGGGCCGACTGTGGCTCCCGACCCCGGCCCGACCATGGTCGTGAAGCATTCCCCGCCGTCGGGCCGACTCCGGTTGCCGACTTCGTGCCGATAGTGGTTTTTAATGCCCCCTAAATGTAGTCCTCCGACCTTTGCTGAATCGCGCTTAGCCGCTTCGCCACCACACGGCGAACGGAAGTTCCCTAGGGCACACTAAAGTCGGCTGGGTGAACTGTTGTGAATTCCTGCTGGGTGAGCGCTAAACGGCTCGTTTTGTGCTCGGTGACCGTTTTTTTTTTTCTGTAAATGTCTTGTAAATTTTCTGTAAATGTCTTGTAAAACCGTGATACTAACTCTTAGGACCAGAACAAAAATGCACGTAAACCGTAGCGCTGCAAGAGAGCCGTAGAGCTAGTTTCGAAAGCATAGAGAGCCTGGATCTCGGAGAGGATTCCACAGGAACTGAATTGGTTTGAGTTGAACCATCTCCAAACTCCATAAGCTCTCTGCGATCCCGACAAGAGTTGTGTCGCTCTCATACGGCGCTGAGTTTTCGTAAAATTTTATATGGGTCCTCACGCGTTCACACAGGGTTTCAAGAAACCTATATTCAACAAATAACAGCGATCGAGCACGCAATGTACCGCGCTCATCCGGCAGACTTCAGCAACGCTTCATCCGGCTGGTCGCCATAAATCTAGTAATGGGAGACCTCTGAATCTCTTAAGATGACGGATTGGGAACTTGCGGTCGACGCGCTCGAGAAGCGGCCCAGCGCCGATCAGCAAATAGGTCAGTCCTGTAGTCGAACTAGCTCAAAAAGGTAACCAGCTTCCCTCATAGTTAGTAAACTATTAATGCACCGTAAGAAGTGTTCAGTTACTTAAAAAGATTGCTAATCACATATATAATAGTTGCCTTATCGCTCTGTGGTAGCATTCTATTAGGACAGCACATTTACCTGGTTTGCGGTCGCGCTGTGTATTTATGAAACTTCATAATAGAGCAATAAGCATACGAATCAAAATATGTAGGCTAACCTAATTGGCAATATTATCTGCAACTAATTTAGAACAAACTTTCATTCCTGTATTGTTATTTGGGTACCTTTTGGAGCTAGTCGAATGGTTAGAATTGCTGGCCGCCCACGTATTTCACAGCATGAACATTATAAACTTCATATTAATTGACATAATTTTACTCAACAATTCAACAGAAGAATAAACCGAAACAGCTTTACTGCACAGATGTATACAAAAACCTTCTGGAGACACTCGCCTCGATGAAAACTTGGATGATAATTCGAATGCTATAGAATGAATGCTAATTCAAATTACTCCGTGGTTAGAACTTCCAACGTTATGTTGCAGGGTTGCCGTCTTCCTGGCTCCTCTTCCTTCTTCTCTCGCCGGGCAAGTGTCTCGCCTTGCAATTGTCGGGCAAGTGGCTATACTCGCGGACAACTTTTCTTGGTATTTCCGAGAAGAAGAGGAGAGTTAATGCGAGGGTGTAGGAAAGGTGGTTAAGAACGGACATCTTTTTGAGCCGTGGGGAGTGGGGAAACAGAAGTGTTGTCTTGTGCTTGAGCCACCCCCCTCCCCCTTCTAGGGTAAAAAGTGTCAGAAGGAGAACGCGCGCACAGCTTTAATCCGCGCTCAAAATGGGAAAGGGCACGAGCACCCGTACCTTTCACTGCACTGCCAAGAAAAGCTGTTCCCGGGTGTAAAAGATCATGAGCAGCAGAAAACTAAAAATGAAGTAGGAAACTAAATAAAAGGTCCAGTGTTTCGCGACGTGTTAAGCGCACGAAAGTGATTCCATGCAAAATTTAAACTGGCTGTGCAAAGGCAGCTATATTGGGTAGGTATGTTTCTCACTTTACACAAGCTTACTGGCGCTAGTGGCACCCAATTGGTATACTCGCAAGCGACGCCATTGACCAAGAAGCTTCCTTGTCGCCGCGTAATTTCGAGGATAAAATTCCCAAGATTTCATTGACAAGCTTGGCGATTCCCGCGGTGACAATATTTCAATGCGGCTCATACAGTGGAGACAAGCACTGCATGTGCATTCGGGGCTCATGACAATCAATGCCTCAGCATGCATTGGGGTAGTGGTTCGTGCCCAACCGCTGCGATGACGGGCAATAGACAAGCCTTATGGTATAGCCTCCTCTATACTAACAAAGCCTGGCAGTTTGATGACGGAGCCCAAGTATTCCAGTACACTGTAGCATAGAGGAGGCTAGGCTTATGGCAATTCCGCTCGTGGATTTGGAGAGCATCCAAAACCGCTTCATGCTCGCGCGTTTAGAGTAGTAAATGCTAGCTCGGGTTTGCGTGTCATAAAGCAGACTTGGGCCTATCTGAAATACTTTACTCAAAATACTATATTAAAAATACGTTTTGGTAGTATTTTGAAATCTTGCAAATACATTTCGTCTAGAGTATTTGCCACTTCATCTTCATTACATTTCTCACTGCCTTGTGCGCAGTGTCTCAAATACATTTTTAACGTTGGAAAATATTTATCGCCGGAGCAATCAACGGAACTATAGATCGTCAGTCTCCAGAGCAAAGCTGAACCGATTGCTATCTTGAAGCCAAGCGGTCGAACGCAAAACAGGAAACAAGGCAAGAGCAAAGCGCCGTCTCCAAATGTCCAACGAAAGACCAAATGGATAGCCCCAAGTACGCCCGCCTCTATATGTCATCTTTTCCGCTTTTGTTTTTAAGTCTTTCAATGGCCCATCACGCTTGAAGCTGACAAACTGCTGGTGACGTCATCCGGATTTTACACATTTAGTCTGAAGGTAGAGTGGTAACGTCAGGGAAAGAGAAGAGGTCGTCTTCTCTCCAGCATTTGCTCTGTTAAAGTGGAAAGAAGTCGGAGGAGTGTCTCCTCAACTCTTAACCTGTCACCAACTCTTAGCCCCAAGAGCGAACAGAAGCGGCGCTTCGGTCGCCTCGTCCTGATAGGGGATATTCACTGGACGTCATACTTGAGGACGATGTTTAGAGCGCATGATCAGAACGAGCTCACATTAAAAGGATGATGAGGCCGGCAATCTTGGTGGTGCGGAATGCGCGTTGCAGAAGAACTGTGGAAGCTTGACGTCAGCACGCGCTCAGCAGTCGCGCACACAACTATGGCCTCTAGTGAATACTTCCTATTGGGTGAGGTGTATTGTGACACCAGGGGAAGGACTCCGCTTCGCGATCTTGCATCTGGCTCGCTTCCCTGCCCTTGTTTCCTGGTTTGCTATCATGCTGACTGACCTGCTGTTCAGTGCCGAAATGCAAATCCCAAAAATAAGCCAGTATCAGCTTTCACCACGCGAAAACGTCAAGGTTAAAAAGAACATACACAAACACACTAAGGATGGGAAAGGCACCGTTCATTTCGGCCGTAGTGTGCCGCAAGTACTTCGAGGAGCGGGACTTCGTTGACCCGTACACGACACTGGGTAAGACCGATACCGACGTGCTTCCGTACCTCTTTTAAATCGTTTTTTTTTTTTACTTTAACCTTCTTAATTAGGTTGCAACTACTGAAAGCTATCGGCAGATCCATTTTTTTTTTTCATTTTATTTTTTATTTTACAATACTGCCAGCTTTGTTAAGGGCCAAAGCAGGAGTGGATAATACAAAACAAGGAATGTACACTGCATTCTGTACATCGCACACACACACACGAAAAGGCGGTGTTACAAATCCGCTTACAGAGGCGTGCCAAAACACACACACACATATATATATATATATATATATATATATATATATATATATATATATATATATATATATATATATATATATATATATATATAGGCAAAAGTAATGTGCGCAGACACAGCAGCCGTAGGATGATAAAAATAAAAGTCTAATTTAATGGCGAAAAAAAGTCACGCAAGAAAAAAGGGTGAAGTGCCGAAAAAAAGTTGAATTAGTTTACGGGAATAATGAAGACTAGGCACAAGAACGCTAATTACGCGGGAAATAAATTGTTTAAAAATGGATGGAGTAAAAGTTAAAACACAAGAACTTACAAAAATAAATTGTTAAATGAAAAATAAAATAACAAATTAAAAATTAAAAAAAAATTAATAAAAATAAGAACGGGGCCTGACGTCCGTCGACGTTTCGGCAGTGGTACTGCCGTCCTGAAGAAGGCAGTGCCACTGCCGAAACGTCGACGGACGTCAGGCCCCTTTCTTATTTTTATTAATTTTTTTTTTATTTTTAATTTGTTATTTTATTTTTCATTTAACAATTTATTTTTGTAAGTTCTTGTGTTTTAACTTTTACTCCATCCATTTTTAAACAATTTATTTCCCGCGTAATTAGCGTTCTTGTGCCTAGTCTTCATTATTCCCGTAAACTAATTCAACTTTTTTTCGGCACGTCACCCTTTTTTCTTGCGTGACTTTTTTTCGCCATTAAATTAGACTTTTATTTTTATCATCCTACGGCTGCTGTGTCTGCGCACATTACTTTTGCCTATATATCAACGGAAGCTTTTGTCAACATTCGCCACTCCTTATGTATATATATATATATATATATATATATATATTTATTTATTTATTTATTTATTTATTTATTTATTTATTATTCAAACAACACACGTAGAGCGTTTTCGAAATCAAAAATCGACTCGAGAGCAACAACAGCACCTGGAAGTTTATTGCAAAAAAATATAGCCTGCACAAAAAATGATTGTTTAAATTTATTTATACGGGCGTGAATGGGTTCGAGCACTTTCGGGTGATGTAAGCGCTCTGAACGGTGGCTATTGGGTGTTACGTATTTAGAGCTGTCGATTTTTAGAAGATGATTATAAATCTGAAAAAAAATAATTTCACGCGTTGGCATATTCTCCTTTTTTCAAGGGCTGCATGTCTGCCTGCCTTTTTAGCTCCGTCACAGACGTCGTAGTCCTGAAATCAGAAAATATTGTGCGCACCGCAAGTGACTGAACCTTTTCAAGCTCATTAGAAAGCGTGGCCTGCAAGGGATCCCACACCTCGGAAGCATACTCCAGTGCTGGTCTTACAAGAGCTTTGTAGGCAACAAGCTTAACCGAGGGAGGTCTTTTATACAGCTTCCTTCGTAAATACCACAGTTTTTTAGTTGCCTTTTTTGTTACATAATCCACATGTTTGTTCCATTTCAGATCGCTAGTGATAACCACACCCAAGTATTTATAGCTGTCAACTTTAGTAAGCCTGAAAGAGTCAAGCTCGCAGTCAAAGTAAAATATATTTTTCTTATTCGTCAAGTGCATGTATTACGTTTTCTGGGTGTTTACTATCATACTCTTTTCACTACACCATGACGAGATGCGATATAAAATATCATTTACTTCTGTCTGATCGTTAACTGACGAAATGGGAGCATATATAATACAATCATCGGCAAACATTCTTACTTTCACACGCCCGTTACTGCAGATAGAAAACAAACTGTTGAGATATATTAAGAAAAGCAAGGGACCCAACACGGAGCCCAGTGGAACCCCTGAGTACACTTTTAACAATTGCGAACAGGTGCCATGTACGTCGACGAATTGCCGGCTATTACTGAGATATGCGCTAATCCATCTTATGATCAAGGAAGGAACACCGTAGTCAATCAAAACATTAATTAGTTTAAAATGGGGTACTCGATCGAACGCTTTAGACATATCTATGCAAATGGCATCCACTTGCAGGCGATTATTAACATAACCAGAAATCTCATGATAGCATTCAAGTAGTTGGGTTGTTGTTGAATACCCTTTCCGAAAACCATGCTGATTGGAACTTAGGATGCCTTTGTCCTCCATAAAAGAAACTAGCTGCTTATTCACAATGTGCTCTAGTAGCTTACATGACGTACAGGTCAAAAACCTAGGGCGATAATTATCAATTGAATCACCTTTCCCACTATTTTTCACGGGCACAACTAATAACCAATCGTCCGGTAAAACAGTCTCTGAGTGAAACTAAGAATATAATTGTTATGTATTTCGCGACCCATTCAGCGTATCTTTTTAGAAATTCATTTGGTACAGTATCTGGTCCTGGCGATTCTCTAGTATTAATTGATAACAAAAAGGATACGATACCTTGTTCTGATTCAAAACCACTCACGTTAGACCCTTCATCGTTGGGAATACTGCTGAATTCAGCTGAATCTATCGTAAACACAGACTGAAAATAGTGATTGAATTCAGACGACATCATGTCCCTTTCGTGCACAACGTTGTTATTAACGTGTAACTGACTTATCTTAGTCCGTGCCTGAGTGAGATAACGCCAAAACCTTTCAGGGGAGGAATAAAATAAATTCTGGCAATGACTTTGTAAAATAGGTTTCTTGGCTAGCTTTATCAATGTTTTTTAACTTGTCTCTCTGCTCACAGATAAGTAGGAGAATGACGCTTTCGAAGCCCCTTTAGTTTACGTTTTGCCTGCAAAATTTCTCTTGTAATCCATAGATTGTGGCGTTTTTTCGTTTTAGTTTTCTTCGATATAAAGTTTAGGATGCAGTGCTCAGTAATACTTTTAAAATTCAACCACATTTCATTTACACCACTATGATCTTCAAACCCGTTCAGATGCTCTTCCAGATATTCAATAACAGACTCGTCATTAGCCCTTTCGTAGTCATAATACTGCTTTACTTGAGCTGAATCTTTTTAGCAAACATTCATATCGCACTTAAAAAAACACCAGTTTGTGTTTCAGATATTCTTTCATGAACAGTAACGCCACAATGATCGAAATGTTTGCTGGCGAACAAGAGATCGAGCAAGCTGCTTGATGTTTCAGTGATTCACGCAGGTTCTTCGACAGTTTGACGAAGACACCGACTAAATGCAATGTCTACGAGCACTTCAGATAGTTTAGTTCCTGGACAGGCCACGCCCTCATCCGACCAGCTTACGTCGGGTGCATTAAAATCTCCTTCGATAGCTATTTTACTACACTTGTTGGTATTAGCTAGCAAATATTCTAGGATATGTTTTAAGTCATCCGGCGGCGAGCCGGGTTTTCTGGATACAGTTCCAGTTCCAAGACGATGAACCTCCCCGTCCGTCCACACGACACAAGGTGACCGTGCGAAGGGTCTGTGATCCGTCCGAGGGGTCCCGACTATGCGCGTGCCTCTACTCACGCTGGTTTGCAGATGCTTTAAAGGCCCTGGGTCTGAAGGCATTTGAAATGCTCGTAGAATAGGGTTGTTTTACATAAATGTATCTTCTTCGTAAACTAATCATATAGTTTGTACACGTGTGCAGACATGTTCCATTTCTTAGAACACGCAAAATGACAAAACATGTGGTTGTATGATAGCAGGAAAAACGGCCGAATAGTCCCCAGTTGCTTGGATGAGATGTACTGAACTTCCCAAAATAAGTACAACAATATAGTGCTGTGGTTTGGAACGTTTATGCTTTCCCCCTGGCACTTTTGTTCTTAATTCCAGACTTGTGTATTCGGAAAATAGACCGTTTAGTTTGAATTGTCATTTTCTGGTAAAAGGGACACTGCTGCAGGTTCCCAAAAGCTTGCTCAGCCTCCAAACTCCCTACAGCTGGACTCTGACAAACAGTGGAAAACAGAAAAAACAGCAAGCATTCGAACAGCTGTCCAGTGGAAGATGCTGCACTAGTAGCAGACATTGTGGGACTTGTGCAGGGTGACAGTTTGCGCGATAAAAGTTTCCTGCATTTTAGCTTTAGGACAATACGATTTAGCTAAAATTTCAATTTTAGAGCCTCTAAAATGTTACTTATCAAGAAGGAACTAATAACAGGCTATGCACCTTCACTTACATTTGTTGTACATTATAAACAATATTGTAAACAAGTCCACAGAAACCCTTGGCGGAGTAATTGAAATACCGTCCGAAACCAGCAAAGGCTAAATTCGAGAAATGTAAACCAGATAAAAATAAATAACTGGTCTTTCTTTTTCTACAATGCACCTATACTTGGGCTGTCTCACCTGTGATTTTCTTTCCATGGCACAGACTATATTTAACTCATTTCTCGAGTAGCATGCAGCTTTTCTGCTTCGGTGTTTTTGTTTTAAAACAGATACAAATAAAAAAAAACTAAGTAGTATATATAACCTGTCAATTCATTCAAACCACAGGAGCATTTATTGAGTGAGATGTAAATATATCGTGATGGCTCTTGGAAGTGTGGCCACATTTCTTCTTTTGCATATACCAGCTACAATTCATGAGGTGCCCGTCCTGTCAACCGCGCCTGAAATGTTGGTCGAACTTTCACGTGCAGCTACAGGCCATGACTTAATAAAACCACACATTAAAATTCACACTTCCTACCAAAACGCGCACAAAAAAAGTAAATAAAAACGAGCGCACCGACAACAAATGTCCTCACCACCTGCACAAGGCAAGCAAAGCATGTCGGGGAAAAATTCTTTCCTCGGCGTGACGTCACCCTGGTTTGCCGTAAGGGGGTGCCACGCAAACTTCTCGGGGATTATAGACCCCGCTTGCTTTACTGAGCTGCAGTGACCTAGATTGTGCTTGCCCACAGCCCTTTGTGTGCTTATTGTGGCTTAACGTTTACTCCCAAGCTCGTTCAAAAGCGTTTCTGGCTGCCTTCCAAAATTTACTCGATTTGACTTCGGAGTAAAGGTTCCGTGCAGTGGCGTTTCGAAACTTACTCGCGCTTACTGGATGATATCAGAACTCGCGTCCCAGAAGCGGATTGTTTACTCCGGAATAATTACTCACGCTATCCTTCTTGATCGGGGGGTAACATCGGATCAAATCGAGTAAATACGTCACGCGATCTGTTCGCCGTCTGCTCGTCGTCTGGTTTCTGCCATCAAAGAACCTCAAAGCTCGACTGCTCCGTTGGCTTTGGTGGCAAACGTTCGAAATGGAAATGATTGAGGTGCAGCCATTTATGTGTAGTTATTGCGATCTCCTGTTTTCAACGCAGGAATTGACTGTGCATCACATCCAGACCATGCACCTTCCCCGGAAAGGTATACCTGTTACTATTATTGTATCAGATCTGATGTTAATGTCCAGTTTCAGCCAGCTGTAAAGAGCAGTCTGGCAACCTGAATAAAGCAGTTTCGTTACAAGACAAACTCGATGCATGAGTTCTTCATCGTGAAAAAAGGACGCCAGGCTATAATGGGCTTAGCAGCTAGTGAACTCCTGGGGCTGGTCCAGCGAGTGCATACGGTGAAAGAAACTATGGCCCAAGAAGTGGAACAGAAGTTTCCTAAGTTGTTTAAAGGACTGGGATGCGTTGGACGGGAATGTAAGATTGTCCTTAAAGAAGGAGCGGAGCCAGTGGTACAGCCGACGAGAAGAGTGCCACAAGCTCTGAAAGAACCACTCAAGAAAGAACTCCAGAGAATGGAAGAGGCTGGAGTCATCACCCGTGTCAGTGAACCTACTGATTGGGTAAGCCCAATTGTGATAGTCAAGAAGAAAGGAGGTGCTCTGAGAATCTGCATGGATCCAAGGCAAGTGAATGAATCCATCAAACGGCAGCACTACCAAATGCCACGCCGTGAAGACATCGAAGTTGAACTGGCAAATGCCAAATTCTTCTCAAGGCTGGATGCCAATAGTGGGTATCACCAAATACCACTAGATGAGAAAGCCTCTAGAGTGTGTACGTTTGGTACGCCATTTGGACGCTACCGATTTCTGAGACTACCATTTGGCATCTCATCGTCACCAGAAGTTTTCCAACAGATCATGACTGAAGTTTTTGATGGACTTGAAGGAGTAAGAGTGTACGTTGACGATGTACTCGTATGGGGTCGATCCAAGGAGGAGCACGACAAGAGGCTATGGGAAGCACTCAAAGCAGCCCAAAGAGCTGGAATGACCTTCAACAAGGAAAAGTGTCAATTTGCGGTCCAAGAGATCAGCTACCTGGGTGACCGGATCACTAAAAATGGAGTGGAGCCAGATCCATCACTAGTTGCGTCAGTGCTTCAGATGTCTACTCCTCAAAGCAAGAAGGAGGTACAGCGGATGTTGGGAGTCATCAACTATGTAGGCAAGTATTTGCCGCACTTGTCGCAAAGAACAAATCTTCTCAGAAGCCTCATCAAGGATGATGTGATATTTGAGTGGACTGAGGCTCACGAAGCAGAATGGGATAGACTGAAGAGGACACTGACTAACAAGCCAGTGTTAGCATTTTTTGACCCTGAAAAGAAGACAAAAGTGACAGCTGATGCATCACAGTATGGACTGGGAGCAGCACTTCTACAGCTCAATGATACAGAGTGGCGTCCAGTAGCATATGCGTCACGAGTGATGACCGACTGTGAAGTGCGATATGCACAAATTGAAAAAGAGACGCTCGCCATCACGTTTGCCTGTGAGAAGTTCCATGACTTCATTTATGGTCGCAAGTTCACACTGGAAACCGACCATCGACCGTTGATCTCCATAGCAAAGAAAAGCATTGGAGACATGCCACCTCGTCTGCAGCGATTTTTTATTCGTCTGATGAAGTACGAGTTTGACCTGTGCTATCTGCCTGGAAAGAACTTGGTGCTAGCCGACACATTGTCTCGAGCACCAGTGAAAGAGGCCAAAAAGGAAGAAGTAGAACTGGATGATGTTGAAGTACATGCTGTCAGCATAGTGTCCACAACACTGAGTCAAGCGACACTTCAGAAACTGCAAGAGGCCACAGAGAGTGATGACGAACTACAAGAAGTTATTGCACGGATCCAGCAGGGACAAGAACAACAGGGAGACCTCAAGGGATACACTTCAGAGTTGACTCTGGTCAACGGTGTCCTGTTAAAGGGCTCAAGAGTAGTAGTTCCAAAAGCTTGCCGTGCAGACATACTGGCAAGACTGCATGAAGGACACTTAGGCATGAGCAAATGCAAAGCTCGTGCTAGAGCTTTAGTATTCTGGCCAAGAATGAATGCTGACATTGAGTCATACATATCAAAGTGTCCAGCTTGTCGAACATTTGCATACCAGCAACCTGCTGAACCACTCATCATGAGAGAAGTACCCAGTAAAGCGTGGGAGAGGGTTGGAGCTGATCTGTGCCAACATCCAGGATCGTCTTACCTTGTGGTATATGATGCCTACTCCAATTACCCTGAAGTGGTGCAGCTAACAGAGACTAGTGCTGCTGCAGTGATCGACCATATGGCAAGTGTTTTCGCCAGACATGGAATCCCCAAAGAAGTCTGCACCGACAATGGTCCACAATTTGCAAGCAGAGAATTTGCAGCATTTGCAAGAAAATACGAGTTCGAACATATCACCTCGAGCCCAAGATTTCCAAGAGCGAATGGACTCGCAGAAAAAGGGGTCCAAGTTGTGAAAAGGATTCTAAAGAAAACTCAGTATGCCAAAGAAGATTTTTGGCTAGGGTTGCTAAACTACAGGTGCACACCACTCGAGAATGGACGGTCACCTTGCGAGTTATCCATGGGGCGACGATTGAGGTCTCGACTTCCAGACTTCTCATCAGCACAAGGACGGAAAGTGGAAAAACACAAACAAAATGTCAGTGCTGGCAGGCATTTGGAGCCACTGGGCACTGGACAGACAGTGCGTCTGAGGGATGACGGAAAGTGGAGAGTCAAAGCACAAGTCAAAGAGCAAGTGGCGCCAAGATCCTATGTGGTGCAAGCTGAGAATGGTGCTGTGTACAGACGGAACAGACAGCATTTACTTGTGAGCAAGGAAGCATTTGAACCCATCTCCGACTCTGAGGATATGGACGTTCCACAAGTGCCCAACGAGGACAATGTGCAGTGCCAGGAAACTCGTGACCATGAAAGTGAAATAGTGGATAGTCCTACAGACTATCCAGTGCCGGTGCCTGTGCAACCTCCCACCAGAGTGTCATCAAGACCAAGGAAGAGGAAAGTGAAGCTGACTTATGATGAACACTTCAACCAAGCATGTTAGTTAAGTTGTGGTGTTTCAACTTTGTTCTTTGTTAGAAAGGAAGATGTATCAGATCTGATGTTAATGTCCAGTTTCAGCCAGCTGTAAAGAGCAGTCTGGCAACCTGAATAAAGCAGTTTCGTTACAAGACAAACTCGATGCAATTATCAGAGGGCGAGCGTGAACAGGAGCTTCTCCGAATCCTCGTGCTCTGCGTTGGAGACAACTCCGTATTTGTGCGTTCAAAGCTGAAAATGTTCGACCGCAGTAGCTGATCTGGAAGTGTTTTTGTTTCCCAGAGTGTTTGTAATGAAACGATAACGTAAGTAAATCAGTGAAGGCTTCGGAGATTTCATGCGTATGATCAGTCAACATTCCCACCCCATCACCCTCCCCAAGAAATGGCCAAGAACGATTTGGAAGTTATCTCTGTGATTTTGTAATCATATTCGCGTCAAAATGAACATAACCTACATATTACTGTTGTCAAAGTCCCCCACGCTGTACCGCTACATCATGAAGCGATTTCTGTCAAACGTAATCGGTGCAAATTACGATGCATGAAATGGATGTGCTGAAGTCACCTTCACTAAACTTACAGTGATCGCGCTGATTAATAAAAACGATTTTTTATATCTAACTGAGAGGAGTAAGTAATGTTGATCTCAATATACAGCCTAAAAGGAAGGTGAGCAAAAGGAGCTGGTGAAGCCACCTCAGAAAATACAGCGTCGTCACTGTCAAAGAAAAACTTCGAAGCGGTTAATATTATCGTCTCTTCAAGTGCTTTCTCCATTATCAAAAGAGATCGTCTGCTATTTTCCGCCATCGCTGCTATGTTTTCTTTTTGCCGTAGCCCAAGACGAAGCCAATGCGCCTAGTATCCACGTGATTGTCGCGGCCGTTCGAAAATCGAGTCGAAAATCGTTTACTCGCGATGTCACGTGGTATTACCCGCTGACGTTGGACGCAGGTTACTCGGGTAAGATTTGGAACTTAGCCTCTTTCATCTCCTTCCCAATTCGCGCATTGTTTCGTTCACAGAATTCTCAACCCAGTTTTCCACCAGGTGGAGTTAGTCATATCTAAACTGGTCGATTCTGATTCTGGAACCTTGACCTCGATGCGTCAAGAATGGTTTGAGCTGATGCGGAATGGGGATTAAAACCGGTTTCGTGGGCACCCTCCTGTGTTACTTGTGTTCCCCTCTTGACCTTTTTTTTCCCCTTTTTTTACAGTTAGATTCTAAAACCCCTCCTCTTTGCCCTTGAATGGAGAGACAAAATACTGGCAACTGGGTGTTAATCAGCGACAGAGGCTGCTGTCCTCGAGCCGATGTTTCTCATGTGGCACGTTTGCCTTTCACACCAGTACTCATCATCAACTCTGCTGCCTTATCAACTTCTATAGTTCGGCTGCTAGGTATACGCAATGCCGGACTATGTGTCAAGTCCCCCGAATCGCGTCAAGGCACATTACGACCTTATTCCAGAATGCCTCATTAGCTGAGCCTGCCACTAAACTAAAGCGCACCAGTTGCCATGTCTACAATTCCCTTTGTTCCTAAAATCTTTCGGTACCAATGATGTTGCATATCCCGAATTGCTTTCGAAATAAACTTCCATTGCAGCAGTTCGGTCGCTTCTTGAAAATCATAAAGATCAGAGAAGAATGTGATTTTTGGGGAAAGTTATCACAAGTAGAGCACGTGCCCACTTTGGACACTTTTATTCTTATATTACCGGCCTGCAAGCTACTTGCCAAGTATCTTCGAATGTAATTCAATTACGTTTTTCAAAGTATGTGTACTCTACTCAAGATAGTTCGTAGTAAAGGTAACTTGAGTACTAGTCAATACATTTTTCCAATGGATATTTCGTATCTTATTTTCAATACTTTTGATGAGTATTTGGCCCAACAGTGCCAAATACGTTAGGTTTTATCCTCTCCGGGAGTAACACGGAGGCACTCGAGGAAAGAGTTCAGCTCACACTGGTATAGACCAACTCAACTCACTGACGTCATGCCACTGCGGTGGCGCTGCTGTCGGTACTGCGCATGTGCCAATGCTTCGCTCATCCCGAATTTGGTTTCTGCGCACGCGCAGTGTCCACACCTGGTGTGGACAAAGTGGGCTTGTTTGGAAACACTGCGTTTGTGTACACAAATAGTGAGAAGACGAGTGCTGCGTCAGAGGTCGGCTGGCAGTCGGCCTGTCGACTTTATTTATTTATTTATTTGACATACTCTTAGTCTATGTTAAGCACTTTAATAGGACTGGTAATTACAAATACATTTTGTAAAGCAATAAAGACAGCAATCGAAACACACGCAGAAACGCCGATACACAAAATTGGCGGATGAAGAAGACAAGCGGTTAATAACTCGGTGGTTCTAATCCAATAATGGGCATTCCGAAAGACCCGTTTACAAACCGGTAGAAAATCTGTCGTTCTAAAAATCCGAAGCAAGCGGAAAAGTAACGGTTCCTTTTTTAAGTAACAGTCAATTGCTTTTCTTTCCAAGTTATCAAGTAATCTAATTGAATACTTTTTAACCGAAAGTAATTGCAATTGTAATCAATTACGTTTATTTTTTTAGTAACCTGTACAAAACTGGTGTTAGCCACACGTAACACATTCTGTGTTTAAGAAAATCACAGAACTTGCGTTTACCGAACAAGCAAACATTCTTTCCTTGACTCTTGCATTTACCGTGACTTCAGGAGTGCTCCCAAAACATACATAACTTTGTCGACAAAATTACAAGATGCGACTTCAAAACCGTGTCTGAGTTCAGGTAAAAACACCCATATAATCGATTCTGTAATTCATTCCTGTTTACGCTCGTAACTTTGAGGAAAGTAAGGTCACTGGATCTGGGAAAGTAGCTACATTGCCTTCCCACCTGCTAGCCGGACACAAACGAATACCAGCGTACAGACGACAAAACCTCTCAAGGTGGATGGGTGGATGAATGTCAATGGCATCCATCCACCCATCCACCCTTTGTAACAAACGGTAGCTTGCGCCACCTAGCCTAAGTCTAAAAAGACAAAAACATATGATTCCTCCCGCCCTTCTAAGGCCAATTTCCTCCCCTAACTATCACCAGGCAGTGGGGGATATAACCAGGATGACCTTCGGGGCATCGGGCTAAAAAACTAAAAACATCACCCCCCTGCCTCTCCCCCCCCCCCCCCCCCCCCCCCCTTTCCCGAGGATGTCGCCAATTTTCCTCTGGTCAAACTTTGTCGGAGCTGTGCTAGTTAGTTGCCCATCATTTAATTTTCCCTAGATAATTTCCACCAATCTTCTAATCGCCTATTTGTCACTGTATTTCTTTTCTCTTCCGCCCTACCATCGTCACTAGGGAAACCCAGGGCCCCGGCCAAATCCGTTACCTCTTCAGGGAGGGCAGGGCGAAGCTTCATGCACTTCAAAACCAAGTGCTCTATAGTGTCTCACTAACATTATGGCAGGCGGCACATAATGTGTCTGTCTCCTGATATATAGCCCTATAGGTCCTCGTCCTCAAAACTCCCATTCTCACATCGAACAGCAAAGAACTTCCCAGTGAATTGTCAAACACATTCTCCTTTCCTATGTCCTGCTTTCGTGACCTGTAGAATGTTAGAGCTCATCTCTCCTGCATTTTTACCTCCCACATTTTTATTTCTGCCTCTTTCACTTTCTTTTCCGCTGAAGTAGTCTGCTCAGCCCCAAAACCAGTGTGTAGGTATTTAAATCTAAGCTTTCGGGTTCGGTTTGTTCATTTTGTGTTTAAACTTTTTATGTATAAATACTTGAATACCTTCCGTGCCCACCGCGCATCATCCATTTCGGTCAACTTTTATTCAAATTTCAACTTATACTAATTGCCTTCCTGCTCTCAAAAGACGACCATCCCATGTCCCCCTGTACTCCCTCATTTGGTGTTTTTACATGTGCTCCCGGTGCCAATCTGCCTACGCTTCTTTGTCGACTTTCTAATCCTGATTGAACCTCTTATTTGATGCACAGTACTGCATTGCCAAAAGACAGTCCTGATACCATCACTCCTTTCCATATACCTCTGACCACGTCATACCTATTATAGTTCCATAGTTCCTTGAGCTTCTAATAGATTAATTTCGTTTCCCTTTTCTAATTATATTCTCCTCATGTTCCTCTAGATATTTGCTTGCCTCGCTGAGCCAGACCCCCCGATATTTGTATTTTCCTACATGGTCTATTACAATGTCTTGTATCCTAAGGGGTTCCCTCTTTTCGTCGTTATACACCATTACTCCAGACTTCTCACTACTAAAACTCATGCCCAAGGTGTCCCCTTCATTTCCACATATATTCAGCTAGTTCCTGTAATGTATCCTGGTTATCTGCCATGAGTACTATGTCATCCGCATACATCAGTCCTGGTATTACCTGTATTACATTTCTCCCTCCTTCCAACTCATATCAAAACCTAAGGTGCTCTGCTCTAATTTCTTTTCCATTTCACTAAGACAAATCATGAAGAGCAGAGGTGACAGTGGACAGCCCTGCCTGGGCCCTCTTTTTATTGCTGCGGGTTGCGTAGTTTTTGTTTCCGATGTTATAACAACCTTATTGTCTGCGTACTCCTGCTGGAGAAACCTAACCGAATTTGTGTCTAAATTATACTCCTTCAGCTGACCCCCGAGTTTTTCCTGGCTCAGATTATCGTAAGCTCCCTTGATGTCCAAATAAGCTGACTATAAAGGAGTTTGGTTCTTCAGTGCTATTTCTATACATTGAGTGGTGACGAATAAGTTATCTTCCAGTTTTCTATCTCTTCGGAATTCACTTTGGAGCTCGCCCAGTATTTGCATATCTTCTGCCCATTGCTCCAATCTACACTTTACTATCTGCATTGCTAATTTGTATAAAACTGAAGTTACCGTTATCGGGAGTAATGACTTAATGCTGCCTTTGTTTCCTTTGAATTTATATATTAGTCTCATTTTACTTAGTTTCCAATCATTAAGTACCTCTCCTCCCATAATTACTTCGTAAATCACATGCCGTAACTTCAATTTGCTTGTTTTTCCTAGTGTCTTTATGAGTACCATGGGTATGTTGTCTGGGCCTGTCGCTGTACCTGCTGGAACCTCACTTTCTGCATTGTCCCATTCTTTTGTAATCGTCTCCATCGTTACACAGTTCTGCTCCTCCTTAACACTGCTGCTGACCGTGCTATTAACTGTCTCCCTCTGCTCAAGCTGGGAGAAAGCCTCTTCGATTGTCTGCCGAATATATTCCCGTGCCTCTCAAGGCGGAGGAATTATTTTTCAATGCCTCCAAACACTGATGTTGCGTGTGATGGCGATACTGAAGATGTACGGCACCACACGCGGCGTCGGTGCTTGGGTTCATTGGAAAATAATTTTACTGTCTTGAAACACGCAAGAAGAGCAAGAACATTGTAAGAGATCTGGGAAATAAGCATGAGTGACAAGTTTATTGCATGCGCAGTGCCAAAGACGGTCATATTGCGAGGAACGCTTTCAGTACGATGATGCCCCACAGCGATCTTTGAGTGACTGATTTTAACGACGCTTTCGAAGCTTCGAAGCTTTGAAATAGTCCAAAATGGCGATCATCCATGGCAACCGACAGCGACGAGCCAATCACCTTGAGAGGTTGTGTCGTCATGTGCGTTTGTATTTGTTTGTGTCTGGCTAGCAGGTGGAAAGGTAATGGCGCCACTTTCCCAGATCCAGTGACTTTAGAGGAAACGCTGAAGCAATACTCTCATGGAAGGTTTTTTTTTTCTACCGCTTTTACTAGCTTGATTTACGCTACCATACTCTGTCTCAGACCAACTCCGACCGCAAACCGATGGCGCCAATCAAGCAGAGGCGAAAAATGCACTGTCAAGGCAAGCGCTTGCTGTCTTTGTAAGTCTGCTATTATCAGCATAAATCAATCATCCACAAAAACAAAAATGTGCCGCGACCTTCCTCTTTTTTTTCTTTTTGCGCTTAATTGGTCACGCTGGTAGTAACAAGCGCACAAAGACACCGAGGTAGGAATCTTTGGGAGGCGACATGACACTACCAGAGGTGAAGCCGGGGAATACTTCCGGTTTGGAGGGACACGCTCCCAACGATGACCAAAAACGAAAAGGCGCTATTGGACAAAAGGGACAGCTGACCAAAACGAAAAGGCGCTATTGGATGAAAGGGACAGCTGATTTGGCCGTCAAACAGTTGTTTGGATCACCCCTTGGGGGCGTTACAGCCGACCGCAACATCTACTTCACGCTTCACTTGGGATTGTTTGTCTCGTTTGGCTGGCCTCGAGTCGGTATGTCGCCTCCTCCTCTTCCTGCCTCCTTGCACCAAGACAAGGAGCGCCGTGACGAAGCACTTTTGGTTCTGCTTGGTTGGCTCCATCGGATCGTCTGAAACGGACTATGCGCTGCTGCGTTTCGTCATAGCCGTGGGTTTCTCGAACACCGCGTTACAGAAAGGGAGCGTGATAAAACAACAGCAGCTGGCAACGACAACAGCAACGTAGCTTCTTTCGAGGACCTCGAGATAGAAAATATTGAGCGAGCGAAAACAACATGACTCAGCGAGCAAACAAGCACACACAAAAAAGTTGGCGCTAGTTCGCGTCTAAACGTCTTCAGTTTTGCCACCGTTTTTGCTAAGGAAGGGGGAAGGGAAGAAAATAGATGAGACCTCGATGTCACGAGCGAGCGAACTCTGAGGAGGGAACTAGCCAACCGTAAGAAAAGAAGGCACCGGAACGTCCGCGAGCCCATAAATCCTGTTAGAGCGGAACAGAAGACCTACATTAGGGACAGCCTGTCTGCCCAAACACAACAAAGGCCGAAACAGCCGCCGACTTTGTTCAGTTCCCGATTGGAACCGATGACGAACCGAGGGCCACGAAGAAGCTCCATCTTCATTATAGACTCAATGGCATCTTTTCTATCTCTCTCTCTCTTCTTTTTTTTTTTTTGCGTTCTCATTTGACAATCTTCATCCGTCTTATTACTTCGTTCCACTAAGGTCCATTTGCCTAATGTATCTGGATACAAGCGCAAAAAACGTCAGATGCATTCATCCGTTTTCCCGTAGGGCTCTCCGTCATGCAAACCGTAAAAATAGCGTCCGGATGAAGACGGCCGCGCTATCTTTAAACAAAAGCAAACGCTTACGAACGACACAAAAAATGAACTTGGGCGCCAAATACGACAGTAAATACTTGAAAAACACTTTTTCTTTTTCGTTTTCTTCTTTTTTTTTCGCGGGTTTGGGGGGGGGGGGGGGGGCGCTTGTTGAGGCTCACTTAGGGGTCGGACGTACATGTCTTGTTTGTTTTGCGTTCCGACGTGCATTTCTACCCGCCGCTTGCAATTCTAAGAAAAAAAAAAAATCCTGCAGTCTCAACATCTAATCACGTGCTTCGGCCTTTTTTTTATATTATTTTTGGTATGGCTGGTGATTGAGAGTTCAAAGGCCGCATACAACTGTCGAAGCATGGCGTTGCCTGCGCATATCTTGCATTTTAGCGCCAACGGCCATTTGGAAGCCCAGACATTGAAACCGCGTTTCAATGACATGATTTTTGCATAAACAGCCAATCGGACATCGTTGCAACAGTTGAGCGGTGGAACGTTAAAATGTTTTTGTTTTTTTTCGGAGCGCTGTCAAAGGACGGGCCACAAATCTTTCACAACGTGGCTTATTTATTTGCTCTTGGTTATGCCAAACAAGTGTATAACAGAAACTAACAAATTTAGTATATAATAATTGAAATCTATAGTTGAACACTTCTTTATTGCACAGCCTATTCACCTCACAAAATAGGCCAATTGACATCGACCGACACATCAGCCTTCTTTTCTTTTTGTAGGAAACGTGGTCTTCACAGGATATGTTGGCCTGCTTTTTCTGAAATATCCTGCTATACTTCTTTAAGCGAGAACTCACCAAAATGTCTACCTTTAGTTTTGTTTGTAAAATGTCTCGGTCGTATTTTTTTATTTCCAATTTAGAACTTAACCGAAACGGCATTGCACACAAGGAATTTGTAGTGAAGCCCTTCTCAGTATGGGAAGCTCTTATATGTGATTTGCTTGTGTAAAAAATTAATATTCCAGACTTACAGTTTAATGTCTATGTAAGATATTGTCGCGTGCCTGACCGAGATGGAACGCTTCTCTGTAGAAACTCCTACCCCGAGTCTAAAGGATAAGGAGGCCAGAATGACCTTACCTAGTTAGTCTCGCCCTAGCTCACTCCCCAACATTCTAGGTCAAATGTTCGAGATGCCGAGTGCAGTAGATAAGGAGCCGAGCGTGGTCTCGCCGACATATTCAGTCTCGCGCTAGTCAGCTGCTGCCGCCGTTGAAGCTCGCTGCTGTTTTCTCGACGTTCTGTTCTGCGGTTTGTTTCTGACACAAGTGGTTTAACCTTTATTTTCAATTTTACGCTGGTTTAGCCTTTTCCATCCGCGACATTTCTGGTGAAGGTTGTGGGAACCATGGGGTTCCCTCTATCCCTATCTAGGCCTAGCTTCAAGCAGGCCGTGGGAGTCGTCGTCATCAATGGCGTCGGCCTCCCGGATACAAGGAACCACGAGGCCGAATTCCCCGAAGGGGCCGGCTCTCCCTTGCCCATTTTGGGTGAACGCGCCTTCGGCACACCCTTGGGAGTGATTATGGACGCGTCCCGTTTTCGAGTGACCTTCTACCGGCCTCCCCGGGCGCGTCTATTTCCCGCAGGCTACATAAGCCGGCGATACCTTATGGCCGGGGCTCTTGGTTAGGGGGGGCTACGCTCGACGGAGCACTCATCATTGTTTTCGGCTCCCCCTTTTCCGTGATCCTGCCAGTTACGGCAGCGCGGACCGAATTCTCCTGGTGATCCTGTCAATTAAGGCAGCGCCAACCTCATTTCTCTTTTGTTCCGCCTTCGGGCGCAAAGCGTGTGGCGTAAGGCCAATAAACACGTTTCTACGGTATCCCTGTGTTTGGTGTGTTCTCCCGTCCACCGGAGCCTAACGGCAGTCACCGGACGGACCCGGCCGTAGCCGCCATAGCAGCGGCACTACGGAATGGGTGTTGCCTCACAGCGATCAGCAAGGTAAGTCGAAACCCACTCTATTGCAACCGACGAGTTACGGAGTGGGCATTTGCCTCACTGAGGACTTTGGGGTAAACTAAAATCCCACAAGGTGCCGGGTACCTCGAACCCCTCCGAAGTTCCGCAAGACCAAGTAGACGATGAGTACCCAGCCACCGCAGAGCCCGGTCAGTCCATCTGTCGTCGTCCTACCCTTCACACCCCATACTCCGACGCTCATCCACGGCGACGTCTATGAGGACATCGACGACTGGACGCAACTGTACGAGCGAGTTGCCCGTCACAATGGGTGGACGCCGGAGCAAAGCCTACAAAACGTTTACTTTTCCTCCGAGGGCTCGGCACGTAGTACCTAGGTATGAAAACCACGAGGCGACGATCACCACCTGGGAAGCACGCAAGGATGAGCTCCGCCAAGCGTTTGCGACTCAGAAGCGACGAGAACGCTTTAAGGAGCTGCTTCAGGCAAGGGTCCAAGGCTCCAACGATAGCATCGTCAGCTTCGAGGAGGACATGCTTCGGCTTAGCAGCCGAGCGGATCCCAAAGCTCCTGAAGCGAAGAAACTGAGGATCTCCATGCGGGGGGGTAAAAGAGAAGATATTTGGAGGTCTGCGCAGCCGAGGCCACGAACATCGAGCGTGCCCTCCAGGCATGAGCCTCGCACTACCAGCAACTACTTGGCGTCGATGTATCCTCCTCGTCAACCTTCTACATTGGCTCCAGTTCCCCGGATCTGCGCGAGATCATCCGGGACGTCGTTCGGGAGGAGCTCCGAAAGCTGCTCCCCGTTGCCGAGCGCCCGGCCTCGCTTTCAGTCGCCAAGACCGTACGCGACGTGGTCGAGCGGGCCTTGCAGCCTGAAACTCCCGTCAACGTGTCCGCCCAGGAGGAGCCGGCGTTGACCTACACTGCTATGACCCGACGTCCACGGCCAGTTGCCTGCCAGTACCCGGCGCCTTCTCGACGCGACACACCTTGTACCCCAGCACGCTCGACGCCGGGAGGAACTACCCCAGTACGTCCGCAAAGAACAGTCGGCGCCAAGGAAGACTGACGTCTGGAAAACGGCTGACCGACGCCCGCTGCGCGGTCACTGTGGGAAGCCGACCACATTTATCGCCGATGCCCCCCCCCCGCCCCCCCCCCCCCCACACACACACACACACACGGCAACTTGAGCTGCGCAGGTACCACCCTAACGACCCGCACCCACGGTACGGTGAGCGGCCGCGAGATATCGACAAGTATCTTCGCCGTCCACCCCTCCTGCACCCGCTTCGCCCCGAGGAGCTTTCTCGCCTTTACCTCGACGCCCCGCGCTATCTGCGATCTGCCTGTAGCCACTCTTCAGGTCCATCAATGAGAAATAACAGGGCGTGGCGTAGTCTATCAAGGGCCCATATCGTCAATGCGGGGAAGCGGATAGACCTCTTTCCTTGTCACAGAATTCATCCTTCAAAAGTCCACGTGGGATCTCAGCGTTCCGTCCTTTTTTATTAGCACGACGGGGGAGGACCAGGGACTGTTCGAGGGCTGGATGATGTGTCCTCTCCGAGCTTGTCTCCAACTTGTTTTCGGATGACCTCCCGTTCTTTCACAGAGACATGGTACGGCTACTGGTGGACAGGAAGGGCATGCTCATCCGTAAAAATGCGATGCTTGGCAATCGTCGTTTGGCGCACCCTTGATAACGTGCGAAACATTCGCTGAAGTCGGCGAGAAGATCAGTCAGCCTTCGTCGTTCTGGTGTTCGGAGGGTCAGCTTGATGTCAGGCTCCGAAAGCAGTGTCCTCTTGTGCAGCAATAAAAAAGAGTCTTCTGAGATGGAGGCGATCGTGGTTGTGTCTGGAAGTTCCTCGACGACGCCCACGGCGGTGCCTTTTGTCAGGTGCTGTGACTCTTTTCGCAAGTTCGTCACGAGAGCAATGGTGCGGCCGTCCTTCAGCTCTGTTACGTTGAAAGTTTCCTTTCAACAGAGCAACAAAAACAGTTGAAAGTTTCCTTTCAACAGAGCTTCACCAGGCATAACAGTTGCGATCCCGAGCGGCACAAAGACACTTGACAGCAGCGGTAGGTTCACATGGTCGGCAAGGACTCGTACCGCGGCTGGCGTCGCATCGCGATCTTCCGACGTAGGGATAGGGAAGCAGCGTCAACTTGTTCGCCCTAAGGTCGATGACGGTGCCGTGTTCACAGAGAAAGTCCATTCCAAGAATGACGTCTCTTGAACAGTTCTTGAGGACGACGAATTTCAATGGACATATCTCCCCATGGATGTCCACGCGTGCAGTGCACCTTCCCGCTGGTGTGATGAGAGGTCCGCCGGCGGTTCGTAGCCGCGTGCGTGCCAGAAAAAGAACACTTCTTTGTTCATCTAGGATCTTCGCATTTACTCTCACATCAAGCCTTCCAGCCGCAGGCTCCCGTCGACGTGTCAGCCCCTGAGAAACCGACCATCGGTCGGTGCGACCTTATCCTTTACTTTTCGTCTTCAAACTGACTAAAAAAAACCAAAAGCACGAGCTCTCTCGTTTCTCTTCTTCTTCATCGTCCGCGTTGTAACATCTTCCCGAGCCTGAAGTTGACTTGGACGAATCTCTAGCAAATAAAGTTTTTGCGCAACTTTCTTTATTAGCGTGTCGTTTTGCTGCTTCACGGGACAGGCACGAACAATCCCGTCCGTTCCGGGGTACGTCTCCCAAACGCGGCATGAGAGATGACTAAACATCAAAAAGAAAGGCACAGGCGGACATAAAAGAGCAATGCGGTCTTTGTCGTGATTGTCCTTTCCTTTGTATCTTTCTCGATACTAAGCGCGTTCAGAGGGCAAATATCTTTGGAAGGATTCTTGTTTGCATTTCAGGAATCCATCCTGCTCGGTGCTTGTTTCCGGCCTTGCTGAAATCTTTTTCCTTATGACTCAGGGTAGGATTATCACCGTTCCCTACAAGTGCCAGACCGGCGAAAGAAAGGGACATTGTTGTCGTAACAAATTAAAGCAAGCAAAAAAAGATCACTTAGAAAACCTTTTTTTTTTTTCTCTGTTGGCATTTTGAGTCTGCATTTTTGTTTCCGGCTTACTTCCTGTTTTGTGTATGGTCGCTTCCGCTTCAAGTTTGCAATCGGTTCAACTTTGAGCTGGGGTGTGCCGCTTCCTATTCCAGTAAAGCATTCTTGCGACAAGCTTTTTTTTTAAGATTTATATAATAATTGAGATAATGAGTACAAAATACTAATGCGATTAAGAAAAAGACCAAATACTTTCAACCAAATGTATTTCAAAGATACCAAACTACTACCAAAAGTAATTGAAATACGGATCTTGAGTAGATTACGGTAAACCACTTATTTTTCGCGGGTTCAACATTTTTCGTAGGTTCTAATTTTCGGGACGTGGTGGGATCTCAATATATATTCTAATGTGGTTACATTTAACCGAAATTGTTCGCGGGACGTATGTTTCGCGAATTGTAAGCGATTCGCGAAATTCGTGAAAATTAAGTCGTTTACAGTATTTGAGATATGCAAAAGTCTGCTAAAGATTCAGCTGAAATATAAGATAAATATGGGTTTCCTATCCGCAACTTTCACGACCTATAGGGGGCGTACTGACGCATATCACAATGGCTGTCAGCTGGATGATCGTAGTAGAACAGCAGTACGAGGCTGGGTCCGCGACGCCTAAGTAATTCTAGTTTTACTGCAAACTTGCAAACGACCTTACTTTATTTTTATTTTTTGACATCACGAATGTGTAGGCCGACACTTTTATTGTAAAGGAGCTAAGGAGCGCGATTTTCACATCGCGGTACCGGTGTGAGGCGTAGCTTCCACAGCGCTCCAGCCGGACGCTGTTGCGAGAGCACGTGGCCGAGGCTTCGCCTTGCGTCTTATTCGCATTCGCTCCTCGGGCGACAAGCTAATAGAGTTGGAGCACTGATAAGGCTACGCTGGCCTTGACACTCTAGCACAAAATAGTTGACGCCAAGTATAGTAACGTTTGTCTATACGTAGATAGAGTAGTGCCTATTACAAGGTTTTCAGCTGGATCTCGCCATATACGCAGTTTCAAAATCTTGCGTTATTACGTCGCAATTTTGGTGCAAAGAGCCTAGCTTTCTCACCATCTAGCTTAAAGGGGCAATGGAACGATTTTTGTACCTGCGCAAATACCGCTTAGAACGGATCCCTGACGTTAATGACCTATGAAACACTCGTTCTTTTTTAACTACACGCAATCGAAGTCGCAGAAGAAAGTAAAGAAACAAATTGACCACATCTCCACGTGGTGAATGATGTTGATTGGGGCGAAGCTATGGTGGTGCTTGTCTGCGTAGACGCTGAGCCGCAGCATGCCGAGCCTTTCGTTCGTTTTCATCCATGTCAGAAAGAGAATGTGTGGTATGGAACGGGGTTATATACGCATTTGAGCAATTTGACCGCAGCGCCCTCTCGTCTATAAACGTTGAGCCAATGCATGCAAAGTTTAACGCGATTATATACGCATTTGACCGCAGCGCCCTCTCCTGTATACACGTTGAGCGGCTACATGCAGCATTTCATCCATGACATCCCCAGCTCTTGCGTTACTACCACATCTCAAAGCCCCTACTCGTCCCGCAGTCGTGGCCGAGTGGTTAAGGCGATAGACTAGAAATCCATTGGGGTCTCCCCGCACAGGTTCGAATCCTGTCGACTGCGGAAACATATTTCATCATTTTTTTTCAATTTTTTCATCTTTTTCTTTTTTTTTTTTTGCCCGACACGAGCACGTGCTCACGTGCTCGTGAGCACGTGAGCTTACGAGCAGGAGCACGAGCACTGGACGCCAGACAGATGGACAGATGGACGGACGGAGGGACGGACGGACATGGCTAGCCCCTAATGGGGTATCCACACGAAGGAGAAATCCGCCCCTTTCCTCCGCGGATCGCGCGTCACGTGAGACATACGTCATCCCTTTTTGACGCCTCGCGGCGCCGTTCTCCTCCGTGGCGGAGGCGCGGAGGCTTCGTGCTGACAGCACGAAAGCTCCGCAGGTGCACGCGACGGAGCCGGGGACGGAGTTTCCCGGCTTGTTGACGTCACGCATCCGTCCGCGGAGTTCTCCTTCGTGTGGATACCCCTTATGGGGAGTTACGGTAGGGATTCTGTCGGACTGGACGGGCTGCTTCGGTGTTGATTTCGTGCTTAGCAACGTCTGTACGTCCCATGGGACCGTTTTTAGTGGAGAAGATGTGGCTGTATTCTCTCACCAAGCCTTGAAATCGCAGTTTTTCCTCAGAGGACAGCTCGTCACCCAACTGGATGTCGGGAGTGAAGTCGCTGGCGCCACTCGGGAGAGTCGTGCTCAGTGCTGTTTTGATGATTGAAGTTGCCTTTCCGATGGTCGTACCTCTTGGAACACTCAGGGGCACGCTGTCCGGGTTGGCTACGCGGATGTATCCCACCTGTTTTTCGACGTTTGTCAACGTTCGGGCCACGCTGGGGCAACATGTCTGCCTGGGTTGAGTCAGGGGTTCCACCAAGTAGGCACCGCCAGCAGCTATCCGCACCGGGATGAGGGCCTCAGTCTTCGGGGGCAGATGCAGTTCTTCCAGGCACTGTACACTGGCAGTGTCGGGGGAGTCCGTGGGGTGACCGTCCTCAAGGTGTAGAGCCAGCTGGTGTCCCTGGAGCACGATCACTTTTTTCGGGAAGTCTAGTACCATCTTGGTTGCTTGGCAGAATGGCAAACCACACAGCACCTCGTGTGGGAAACCCGGGAGCACCACAAACGTCGCCTCTACACTCACTTTTGGTCCGATACGAATGTTCAGTTCTATTTCACCACATGAGTTTACCAGCTCCCCGTTCACTGCACGTACGAGAAGTCCAGATGGATGGATAGTCCTGCCCAGTCTCGCGGCCAGGTTTTCCGAGATCACGTTCACCACAGCACCAGTGTCTATGATCACCTGGGCGTCTTGTCCCTCTACCCTGGCTGGGAGTGTGATGAGCTGTGTCTGGTGGAAGGTCGCGTAAACAGAGCCCCCTTGTTGTCCGGCGGGTCGGGCTCCGGGACCCGGGCCTACCGGTTTCCCGGCTGGCCCAGGACAGGAGTTTGAGGTGCTGGGGCTTCCGGACACTGGCGCATGATGTGCCCAACTCGATTACAACGGAAGCAGACGACTTGCCCTCCTTGGTTTCTTGAGCCTCGAGGTGGGAATGGTCGGCGGTCTCGTTGACCAAGTCGATCCACGGCAGCTGTCAGGGCACGCAACGTTTCCTGCATTGCCCCGAGAACTGCTGCCGTAGACCGGTCAGGAACGTCCTGACGGGGGGTGTAGAACACCTCTGTCGGGTTGCTCAAGGTCCCAGCTCCGCCAGGCGCTGATCCTAGGTCGGGACCGGGCGCCAGGACCGGGCTCTCGGTGTGAAGGCCCGGGAGTGGATGCGTCGGCATGGTCATGAGAGCATGTCGTGCCATGGCCCCGACGTGTGTCAGCCGCTGGAGTTGCTGCAGGAACTCCTGGGTTGTGCGAGGGTTTGAGATGGCCACGCGTTCCATCATCTCAGGCCGCAGTCCCCGCAGCAGATAGCGGAGCTTCTCCGCGTCCGGCATCCCTGCGTTGACCCGAGTGCACAGCTGCAGGATGCCTGAGACGTACTGCTGCGGCGTCTCCCCCGGTTGTTGTCGCTTCTCCTGCAGCCGGATGTATGCCCATTCCTGGACATGGTCTCCTGCGAAGGTCTCCCGAAGCGCCTTCTGCCAGCTGACCCAGGTCTCGGGCGTCTGTTCCCGCAGGGCTGTCACGTACCACCGCCTGGCGACGTCCTCAAGAGCGAACACCAGATTGTCCGCTTTTTGTTCGTCCGTCCATGCAAGTGATCGGCCATAACGCTCATAGAGATGGAGCCAGTCCTCCAAGTCCTCATCTGCTTTCCCTCTAAAGACGGGAGGCGGCGCGAACGGTCGCAGTGACATTAGATTCTGACCTTTCGGATCGTCGGGCATAGTGACAGTTCCAGTTTCGTTTTGGATGACGCGGTTCCTTAATGTTTTTTCAAATCCTTTCATAGGCTACTTGTTCGCCGCGATTTCCTTCTCGCACAACGCAAATATATCCTCAAAACGCTCGTGCAGGCTCCTCTTCTTTTCCTCTCCTTCGAAACGCGTGCGGTACGAAAACCCGAGCTTTTCTTCCACGGCCTTTCGGCGTTCCCTGCGTGTCGTCGCCCTGGCATCTTTCTTTTCGCCTTCCATCGCGGGGATCGTTCGCGTCTACCCCGCACCTCCACCACTTGTTACGATGGAAAACTAAAGCTACTAATGCCGGGTCGGCCGGACCGGGGAGCGATGCCTGGCGGGTCGTGCCTCGACAAACGCTACCCACGATCAGCGTCGCAGGAAACAGACAGACATCGGTGGTAGGATCAAACTGCACGGGCGGCAGGCGTGGTGGCTGCCACTACGACGCGGGATCCGCTGGCGATGCTGGCTCTCTTTCCGACAGTCTGGCGGGTCGTGCCTCGACTTTCTTCCAGGGAGTCAGCTCGCTCACCCCCACTAGTGGGATTGGCTCTCCCTTATAAGGGGTGCCCGACCCCAAAATATGAGCCTCTTGGAGATTAAAGGGTTTAGGGAGAGGAGGGAAGGCGAGGAGAAAACGTCCCGTGCGCCATCTAGTTGTTGCTGCGTATACTTCGCCAAGAGCCACCAGCGCCATCTATGTAGGTCCCATGCAGTTACATTTATTTTTGTAACAACTTAAAGACCCCTACGCACAGTTGCGTTTGAGTGCGTTTGACTGCGTTACGGCTGCGAGAGACCAGGACATTTTGCTTATGTCTCGTGCCAAACTATTCCTTGAATTGGATTCCACGCTTCATACTAAGCACATATGTGCCGGTGACTCGCTTTTGTTTCTCGACGCAACGCAGTCAAACGCTCTCAAACGCAACTGTGAGTATAAGGGCCTTTAGGCTCGTTCAGCCAGTTGCGTCATGCAGCGCAGCGCCTCCTTATTGGGTCGTCGTAAGGGACACCATAGCAACAGCTCGACGCAAGCTGCAGTCTTAACGCAGTCATAGGCAAAGAGGGGAAGAAGGAACTCTCCTCTTGCCCGGACCATCTTTTGTGTGTCCCATACGGTGCTTTTCGTTTCCGTATAGAAGATGAGCGTGTCATTCAAGATTCGTCCAAAAGCGGCTTTTTTTTTCTCTTCCACCTGTGACTTTGAGAGCACTGCGCGCAACTACTGCGATCAGTATGGTCACGTGTCTCCCTCCGACTTTCTGATTGGCTAACTGGGTCCGTAGCCTGCGCCTTTTGCCAAGTTACGGTGAGAAGGATTGCATCTAGTTTATGTATATTGTGTATGTGAAATGCAGTTGAATGTCGTCTGAGAAAAAAAAAAAAAAAAAATTGCTTTTATCATCTAACGGGAAACGGGGATAGCTGATGGTCTCTGCGGTTCGATGCATCTGCGGCCTGGCTCGATCCCTTTTCGCCTGGTCATGAGGCCGTACAGAGGTCGTGGTGCGGCAGGATCCGTCAGTCATCCGAATCTTCCGCTGCCATGCAGCTCTACTCAGCTTAAATCTTTGACTGCAGCACATCAATAAGTATACGCCAGGGCCAGGCGAATGACGCAGAAAAGGCGAAAAAGGAAAGCATAGCGAGGTGGGAAGGAACATAAACGGGGCTAAAAAGGAATCATAGTGAGGAAGGAATAGGAAGACGATTCCGTGTGCGCCATTGATAAACGAAGAACCAGAAAATTAAACAAGATACAGAGAAGAAGACAGGTATAACTGGGAAGGACAGGAACGAGGTGGTGGACGGGGAGAAACGAGATGTCGCGGTTGCGCGTTGGGCGGATATTCGGCTTGACGTATCTCACGTGTCACGAAATGCGACACGGCAAACGCGCGAGAGAAACGGCAGCGGAGGAAGCGCCAAAACATCTGCTTACGACTTGCACTTCCTCGTAAATCCCAGGATGCATGTCCCCCCAGGGGCACCGACGACTACCCAGACGAACGAACAAGCCAGCAAACGATGCTTTGCATTGCCACTATTCTCAACGGTACGTCGCGTGTCGCAAGAAAATTCCGACAGACGTCAACGCCGAAGAAGAGGGAGAAAAACACACGAACGAAGGCCCCGCCATTACACTTGCCAAGCAGAAAGCTTTTGCCTCAGAGACCCGCGGCAGCGATTGATCATTCGCTATCGCAAACGACACCCGCGCGCTCGTGAGAGCATTAAGAACAACGATAAGAACAAGTTTCTTTCTTTATGTTATCTACGCATATATATACGTATACTCTCTACCAACTCTGCGCGATCTTGCCCCTTCATATTTTCTCCCTGAAGTAGGAGTTGACAGGAGAAAGTGACGAGCTTAGTTATACGTGCAGCGTTCTCATGATTTTCTTCCAGGCTTCCCTCGTTTTGTGCGTGTGACTTTTACTTGCTTTGTTTTCTATGTCATTCGTTCTTTTCCCACGAGGGAACCTAATAGTAGCCCAAGGGAAAAGAAAGGGGGCCGAGGCTGTCTCCCTGTTTCCAGTTCTTATACTACGGTCTTTTCTTGTACGTTTTGTTACACGACCATATGTTTTATCCCCCCATCCCCCCTCCCCCCCCCCCCCCCCAAAAAAAAAATATATATTTTTATATTGTAACGAAAAGAAACAAACAAATAAACGATAATATCTTCCGTGTTTCTTCGGAGCTGGCAGACTTTAGATGCGGTTTTGCCTACCAGGAACTTGGGGACCGCTGGCCCTCGGGGCGTTCTGCTATTACGACGATGTGTCTCCCTTTATCGTTTCAGTTTCGGCTTTCTTGTTTGCAGCGTAGTGGAAGAATGGGAGATGGCGCCCGCCGGTTTGAAACCATCAGTATATATAGTCCGGAACGATGAGTGCTGGCCGCTGGACATTGAGGAATACGCGGGAATCGCCATGGCCTTTGTGTTGAGCACCGATCGCCCCGTGGTCAGTGGCGCGGGTTGAAACCGCGCTTGCACGGAGAAGGTTCCTCTCTCTCCTGCTGTCGCTTTGTGGAGCTAGCTTTATCGATATTGTTATTTCTAAGCCGCAGGCGTGCGCGGTGCCCGTCGTTGGATGGCTGCCTTCTTATCAAACTCGTCCATTTATAACGGGGCTGAGCCTACTTGGATCGTCGAGCTGCTTTTGCTTAGATTTAACGATTTCTTCAGATGTGGGGTTTGCTTGGTTTCAGATAAAATCACTTGGAACGTATGTACATTGTGGTTGGAGGGTGGCGGGAGAGACCTAGAAAAAACTTTGTGTATATATACTTGGTGATAAGGATTTGTACAAAAAATACAAAAGGAAATTTTCTGTTCGTAATTGTATATATATATAATATTTCATTTAGTAGTATCTTTCCAGGGGTGCTCATGAAGTGAAGAAATCCCAATATTTTTAAAAGGACAGTGAAATATATGTGTCCGAGAAGAGTTTGCCAATGTCAGCAATCAATAAAGAAATCATAACATGTAGACTATAAACGGCTACACGCTCTAGAAATTCGTATTTTACGGTCGGGCACCATTATTGCTGTCGCCCATTTGTCGTTTGTTGTTTCCGCGCAGTATTCGACCGGTTTACACGCATGTGCTCATGAGTGAAACTAGTAATTGCTGTATCAACAGCCTACTGCTGTCAAATTTTTAATTCAGTTTTTAGTGAGATATGCCGCCGTAACGTTCCTGTTCTTCCTGGCTCACATAGCGACAACAACGAACACAGAATGCTGTAAAAAAAAAAAAAAAAAAAGATGTCGCAACAGAAGTTGTTGATTTAGAAGCGCAACTCACGTCCCACCTTCGGGAGAGTAGTTTCAAAATTTAATTTCGAACAACGTTTTCCGATCAAGTCAAGCACTTTCAGTTCACTGTCCGAACTTCTGCACAGCTGCTACCGACGCGTCTGGTGCGTCAGGGACGACGGCAAAAAATGGGACAGTCGTGTGGAGAAGGTTGAGATTGAAGCTCTTCAATAATACAAATGGATGTTGGGAAGTGACTGGAATAAGCTCCCGCCTTCCCGCCTGCTAAAGGAGCAAACAAATAAGCCAGTAAAAAAAAAGGGAGTGGAGTGCTCTATTTTGTATTTGAGCGTCAGACAGGCACAATGACATGCGCCTTGGGCCTTGTGCGGGGTAGCTTACCACACGTCGGCCTGGTCGTGACTGGGATAGCAAATAACAAAAGAGCGAAGTTCCATTCTTGAAAACGAAATGAAACATAAGTTACCCGTCTTTTCAGACATTTCGCACGTGTCACAAAACAGTGACGAGCGGTGCGAGCGAAAACGAAACTATTTTTTATTTATTTATGAAATACCACGGGCTTTCTATTAGGCAAGGGATACAAATATAAATAAATTGCTAACAAAAACATACGCAAGAAAGTACGTTTTCTTGTGAAACGCCAAGATTTATCACTATCCGGCCTAATGTTGGATGAGAGTTCACTTTCGTGAATGTGAAACTTGCGAAAGCATATAATTCAACTACTATTCAACATTAAATGGCGGTGCAACGATATTCAATTGGAATGTTTTTCACCTTGCACGAGTTTACTGGCGCAAGTGGGACTCAAGGATACTCGCACACAACGCCGTTGACCAAGAAACCTTTTTGTTGTGGAGTACTTTCTAAGATGAAGGCGAGCGTTTTCTTTCAACCTCTCCTTCGCAGAACTTGATGACGTAGCTGGGGGATCGCAGTATCCCCCAGTGACGGTATTTGAATGCGGCTCATAGATGGGACCCGAGCATTGCGTAAGCACTCGATTTCGGCTCGTGATACACTCATAATCGATAGCTCGACAAGCATTCGGGTAGTGGCCCGTGACCAATCGCGGCAATGACGCCAATAGCCGAACCCTAAAATTGTCTGCAACTCAGCGCGTGTCCTGTGCTTTGCCCATTCCACCGTGACGGCCATGATCAACATTGGCGGCACATAATCGGCTCCAGATCACGTGGCCGCTTATTCTGGCTGCGAGTTGAGGTGGTGAACGCTCCTCGTTTTAGGGGCAAAGCTCCTTAATGGGATGCTGAACCGAAAAACAGAATCTAAATTCTTTGTCGTTTTGATATTTACAGCACACGAATGGCTCTTAAATGACGGTACTTGAAACAATAAAGTAGTCTAAATTATATGATTTATGTAAATAAATATTCTAAGGTGCACCTGGTGAGTTTTTTGAAAGCTCGTTTCGTGACGACAACAAACTTGTAGTACGCAGAACGCGGCTATGGTGAGCCATCAAAGTTGGCTCGGTTGGCTCCGACCTACCTCGTTGGCTCCGGCGTGCGCTCACGCCGCGTGGTGGCGCGACGAAACGGATATGCGACGTGCGAACCCCGTCCCGAAACGATGAGATATATTTTTAAAAGAAATCCAATTTTATCTGATAAATTTGTCGAACAGTGTTCATCATGTCGTTTTTGACACGACACCTATGCGGCGCCGAACGGCCTAGCGAGCGTCGCGAGCAAGCGGCATCTTGGCGGCATCAAACATCAGCGCTGTCGAAGTCTCCGTGGTCGCCGTCGTCATGGCCAAATTATCAGGACGGGAAAGAAATCGCCGAACTCCGAAAAACCCACAGACCAAAGTCGCCGCCGTCGCTACGACGCAGGTGCAGAAGTGGACTGGGGTGGCAGGGTGCAGCGTGGCTGGCAGGTAGTGCGCAGCTAACTTGGCTGGATAAAGGCCCGTTCACACTCTTGCGACCTCTTAAACCTGGGTTCCTTAAAACTTCTTAAACCAGAGGACACACTGACATTGTGGCGCCATCTATGCGGTGACCCTGGAACTGCATTTCACAAGAGCGAAGGTTTTGCGGGATTTCCGAGGTCAAATGTGCGTAATACCCATAGAAAGGCTCGTTTATAACATTGACAAAAGTTTTTCGAGCTAAGAAAGAAAGGATAATGCGCGAGAGAAATAAAAAAATATGCCGGACCGCCGAGTTTACACTGCTACCCAATAGATGGCGCCAGTGTGTCCTCTGGTTTAAGAAGTTTTAAGCAACCGAGGTTTAAGAGGTCGCAAGAGTGTGAACGGGCCTTTAGGGTGCCTTCATGTGCGCTTTGCTTGGGGTGATGACATCTGGCCATTTTGTTTCTAACGCTTATTTTTATTTTTTGTTCTGAAGCGCGTGAAAGGGCGTGTCCCTGCACGCGCTCGTAGCGCTGACTGTGCTACGGCGACATTTTGTTTCCTGCGATTTCTTTGTATTTTCCCTATGAGCGCGTGCTGTCGGCATCGGGTACTACAGACGATGGCATCACCCTAAACAGAAGGACATTGAGGCACTCTAGGCTGGATTAGTTGGCAAACTTCCAACGCGACGGGCATCCGTCTACTATTATTCAAAGCGCAACTTTCTTCCACGCTGTGGCGCGTCGGCAGCTCGACTTGTTCACGTCAGTTCCGTTGCAGTTTGTTGACGTCAGTTCCGTTGCGAGTAATCCCAGAGGGCCTCGCGCGCATCCGAGGCTTCTGGCGCTTCTGGCTCAATCAGCGGTCGTCATTCCAAGAAATATAATAATCCGATCTCCATCCCTTTACATGAATAGCATTTTTAGGTATAGTGCGGTCCCGGGAAGCTTGTCCGGGGCTTATTTCGGCAACTTCAGATATCGGTTCAGCATCCCTTTAAGGGGTATCCACACGAAGGAGAACTCCGCGGACGGATGTCGTGACGTCAACAACCCGGGAAACTCCGTCCCCGGCTCCGCCGCGTGCACCTGGGGAGCTTTCGTGCTGACAGCACGAAGCCTCCTCGCCTCCGCCACGAAGGAGAACGGCGCCGCGAGGCGTCAAAAAGGGAGGACGTATGTCTCACATGATGCGCGCTCCGCGGAGGAAAGGGGCGGATTTCTCCTTCGTGTGGATACCCCATTAAAGGGATACTGAAGCGAAACTTGAAATACACCTATTATGGTCAGAAATAGGTTTAATATGATCAATGATATCCATAATTCATAATCGCGCGTTTGTATTTTGAACGGATGGCTATATTTTTCACCCTGAGGGGCCCGATTGGGCGCGCGCTCGAAAATCAGCCATCGGAGAGCCTGATGCGTCTTGGGATATTCGGCGCATTTGTGACGTCACTTGTGCCAGACGGGAAAGGCTACGGCGTGAATGTTGTGGTTACGAGCGTTGCCACTTGGTGGCGCGTCGACGATTTACAACCTGTGACAACCTGGCCGTTTGAGATGTGCAAGGGCTGCACGCACGCTGCACCACGGCAAGTCGGCAACCACGGCAGCACTGACAAAACCAGCTCGGAGGCCGGATTCTCAAAGCGAACTTACGACGAAAAAAGTGCGTACGACAAATTTGAAAGAAAACCCGTATTCTCAAAACTAAATTGTCGTAACTTTTGCGCAGGTTACGACAGAGTCCTACGACAGCTCCGAAGCTGTCTTACGCATTTTTTTACGATCAAAGCCGCATGGCCGACAGCGTCGCTCAGTTACATGGTCGCGACGACCAACGGACATTTTTTTTCTACGTGCTCTTCTCGCGCGTCCCGACTTCAACCAGCAAGAAAAAAGGAAGGAGTACTTGAAACAGACCGAACAGACCACGACGAACAAGAACGCTGGATCCACAAACACCCGAGAAGAGCTACAACGGCCAGGATTCCACCGACCAAGCTAGCTGGGATAGTAGGCCTAGAGCAACACCGACTCGACGCACCGTTGCTCCGGCGATCCTTGGCCAAGACCGTCTGCCCACGACCGGCTGGCCTGCTGAATGGAATATGGCCGCGCGACCCTTGTGGACCCTTCCCGGATGAATAGTTTGATCCCTGAACTAAATTTCAGAGGTCAATCTTTTCCCCTTGGCATCTCGATCTCTTTGTTTTCCGAGGCAGCGGGGACGAACGCTGTCGTCGAAAAGGGACTCTCATTGATTCTATCTCCTTGTTTTGTGTGATAGAGCTCAAATAAACGCCATACGGATTACCTTTGCAACACGGTATGTACACTTTGTTATTAGTATGCCATTTTTATTCTGACACGACGCTACGTCACTGTCGAGCTATAGCAGTTCGTGGGAGCTGCGCGATGTCGGTCCAACCTTTCTTTGCCGAGTGTCACGTCAGTATCGATTAGCAATCGTGAAAGATCGGTCCCGAAGCGCTTACCGAAACGCGGTCTAAAACAACGAATCCAGCACTTCGATCAAACGCGCGCGTCCGCTCCGAGTGTGAACAGGTATTTGCGTGGCTCTTGCTGACACTCTCGTAGTTGAAACGTGTCTTTTTTAACGTCGGCTCGCAACTCGCAGCAACTAATACCGGCCGTGCCAGAAGCGTGCTCGCGTGTTGTCGTGCATAGAGCCGCAACGAGAACGAGCTCACTGTGGCCAACTACGCTTAGGCTTTCTCCGCCAAGGCTTTGCAAACGCGTTCAGGCCTAGGCTAATTCTGCCGGCACGCCGTATTTCCGCAGAACGGCGCTGCTCCTATGCCACAAGTGATGTCACGAGAACTTCCCACCATCCACCAGATGAGAAGTTGAAATCGTTTAATTAGGTTTAAAATTAGTTCTCCTGTGTTTTACAGCGCGATATTGATATCTCCGAGGTGATGCCTGTCCCTAGCCCATATTTATGCAAAAATATGGGCGCTAAAATTTCGTTTCAGTACCCCTTTAAAGGGTATCCACACGAAGGAGAACTCCGCGGACGGATGTCGTAACGTCAACATCCCGGGAAACTCCGTCCCCGGCTCCGCCGCGTGCACCTGCGGAGCTTTCGTGCTGACAGTACGAAGCCTCCGCGCCTCCGCCACGGAGTAGAACGGCGCCGCGAGGCCAGCGAGGCGTCAAAAAGGGATGACGTATGTCTCATGTGATGCGCGATCCGCGGAGGAAAAGGGCGGATTTCTCCTTCGTGTGGATACCCCTATACGAGCGCAAGATTATCGAAGACCAAGTTACGGAAATGCTGGCCAAAGGCGTTATCCGAACTTCGGCCAGTGCATGGTCGTCACCGGTAGTGTTGGTACGCAAGCGCGATGGAACTTGGAGATTCTGCGTCGACTTCCGCAAGGTGAACGCCGTCACCAAGAAAGACGTACACCCCTTGCCACGTATGGACGACATCATGGACAAGCTACAGGGATCCAGGTTCTTCACCACATTGGACTTGGCCTCGGGTTACTGGCAGGTCCCCATCAAGGAGCAGGACAAGGAGAAGACTGCATTTGCGACGGGGTCTGGGCTCTACGAGTTCAATGTCGTACCATTCGGCTTATGTAATGCCCCTGCAACATTCCAGCGCACGATAAACAAGGTGCTGGCGAATCAGCTGTGGAAAATCTGCCTGGCCTACCTGGATGACATCATCGTGTTTTCCCGAACGGCAGAGGACCATTTGCGGGACCTACGGGAAATCTTCCAATCCCTTGACGACGCGGGACTCAGACTTCAGCCAAGCAAGTGCCACATTGCATTCAACAGCATTCGTTATCTTGGCCATATAATGGACGGCCAGACCATCCGTCCCGATCCAGACAACATCCGCGTCGTCCTGGACACGAAGGCTCCAACAAACCGCAAACAGGTCCGGAGCTTCCTGGGTCTCTGCGGCTACTACCGAAGGTTTGTCAAGGACTTCGCACACATCGCTCGGCCACTAAATGAACTCACGAGAATGGACGTCAAGTTCACCTGGGACCAGGCATGCCAAGGGTCCTTCGAGACACTAAAAAACCGGCTGACCAGCGACCCAGTTCTTCGATTATTCAATCCTGACCTTCCCATCGAGATCCACACAGACGCCTGCGGCTACGGGATCGGCGCTGTACTCGTTCAGAAAGATGGTGAGGAAGAGTTTGTCGTGGGATACGCCAGCCGACACCTGAACAAAGCGGAGACGAACTACAGCACAACCGAGCAAGAATGTTTGGCTGTTGTCTACGCCACAAAGCAGTTCAGACCGTATATATTCGGCACACCGGTTACGATCGTCACGGATCAGGCCAGCCTTACGTGGCTAATGACAGTGAGGAACCCGAATGGACGTCTTATCCGCTGGAGTTTGATGCTACAAGAATTCAACCTGACCCTGAGGCACCGACCAGGGAGCAAAAACATGAACGCGGACGCACTGTCACGGCTTCCTCATGACCCTGCACCTGATGGCGAAGAAGAGCTGCCGCTCCTAATGGTATCCAAAGAGGACATCAGAAAACTTCAAACCGAAGATCCTTTCTTGAGGCCGATCATCAAACATCTTGAGAAACCGGAGCAACCAATTGGGAAAAGAACAAAAAGAACGGCAAGGCCTTTCTCCCTCATGGACGGCGTCCTCTATCGAAGAGCCAAGGGCTTCGCTGAGGAACGGCTGGCGCTCGCAGTGCCAACGACCCTGCGGCGCGAGATCCTTGCCGCGTGCCACGACGACACCACAGCGGGGCATCTCGGGGTGAGACGGACGCTAAAGAAAATCCGGCAACGCTATTTCTGGCCAAAAATGTTCGCCGAGATCACACACTACGTGCAGTCATGCCCCGACTGTCAGACAAGGAACACTCCTAACCAGAAGCCGGCAGGAGAACTACAACCACTTGAACCAACGCTGCATCCCTTCCAGCAGATCGGGATGGACTTCGTGGGTCCGCTGACGGAGTCCCAGGGTGGGAACAAGTACATCGTGGTGATGGTTGACTATTACACCAAGTGGGTAGAGGCGGTGGCAACACCTGAGGCAACGGCGGCCTGCGCAGCAAAAGCCTTCATGGATTCAATGGTCCTCAGGCACGGAGCACCGGAACGAGTCATCACAGACAGAGGGCGCCATTTCACTGCGGAAATGATGGAAGAATTATTCCGGTTGACAAGCACCAACCACGCCCGTACCACCGCGTACCACCCACAAACCAATGGCCTCTGCGAAAGATTCAACCGAACCCTGGCAGCGATGATCAGCAAGTATGTCTCCGCTCATCACCGAGACTGGGACCAGTTTCTTCAATACGTCGTCTTTGCCTACAACTCTTCGGTGCACGAGACAACCGGGTACTCTCCGTTTTTCCTCCTTCATGGAAGGGAGCCAACACTGCCCATCGACGCCACACTGGGACTTCGAGCTCATGAGCTACAAGCGACACCGAATGAGGACATCGCCGAACGCTGGGAGGAGGCCAAGAAACTCGTCACGGAAAGAGAGCTCTTAACCAAGGAGATCAGCAAAGAGCGCTATGACGCGGGACGGCGGACCCAGAGTTTTTCCCCGGGTGACCTGGTCCACATCCGAATGCCCACCTCGAAACGGGGGAAGACGACCAAGTTCCTCCACCCATTCAACGGGCCATTTCGCATAGTGAGGCAAACATCGGCGAACGACTGGAAGGTGGAAGCCCGACGAGGGAAGCGGGACGTCGTCAACGTGGAACGACTTAAACCGTACATCACCAGGGAGATGGCAGACGACGAGGCTCCTCAGGGAGACAAGGCAGCGGCCACCAGCGACTTGCCGACAGGGACCAAGCCTGCGGCCGAGACCGAATCGTCAGCTCAAGTGGACGGTGCTTGTGACAGTGCTGACGAGGACAACGAGGAGTTCTTCGACGCAGAAGACTTCTCAGAAACTGGGGAGACAACGCCAACAACTGCAGTGACTGTGAGCAAAAGGCTGAACACTAGACCAGGCAGGGAGCATACTAGGCCCCGCCAGGACGATTTTATATATTATTAGTACTTAATCGAAAGTGAATGGCTGAGTGGGACACTCAGTGTTTTTTTTTTTTTTAAAGGGGAAAGTGATGTTACAAAAATAAATGTAACTGCATGGGACCTACATAGATGGCGCTGGTGGCTCTTGGCGAAGTATACGCAGCAACAACTAGATGGCGCACGGGACGTTTTCTCCTCGCCTTCCCTCCTCTCCCTAAACCCTTTAATCTCCAAGAGGCTCATATTTTGGGGTCGGGCACCCCTTATAAGGGAGAGCCAATCCCACTAGTGGGGGTGAGCGAGCTGACTCCCTGGAAGAAAGTCGAGGCACGACCCGCCAGACTGTCGGAAAGAGAGCCAGCATCGCCAGCGGATCCCGCGTCGTAGTGGCAGCCACCACGCCTGCCGCCCGTGCAGTTTGGTCCTACCACCGATGTCTGTCTGTTTCCTGCGACGCTGATCGTGGGTAGCGTTTGTCGAGGCACGACCCGCCAGGCATCGCTCCCCGGTCCGGCCGACCCGGCATTAGTAGCTTTAGTTTTCCATCGTAACAAAGTGAAGGAAGTGACGCTTCGTAGAATACACCTGAACTGGGCGGATCTCGCCGCACGTTGTGTACACGTTCCGCAACTAATGCTTCCCCACATCGCACTGCCGTCCCGTGGGCAGCGCACTCGACTACAGTGTACTAGAATACGGGGTAGAGTTGGGACCGGAGCGGCTCGCGTGAGGCGTGCGGTGTACATTGCGATAGGTGTCGACACCGGCGCATCGGCAATATTGTCAGTATGTGGTGGTTGTGCGCGTGCACCGCGTGCACACGCATGTGCGGCGGCACGTGCGGATAGCGGCAACTTTTTGCTTCCCTGTCGACTGCAGCGCCGTGATTGTTGTCTACACGCGCAGCCTCACAAGTTCCCATTGTAGAGTCGAGCAGGTCCAAACACTACCCCCTATTTTCTCGTACACTGTAACTCAACGCAGCCAGCTGTTGGTAGTCAGAAATTCCGTTTGGCTTTAAAATCGGCCGGGAAACTAGGCGCCTGAACTAACAATCTCAAACTCTTACAAAAGTTTTATTTTATTAATGTATTTTAACTTTAAAGGTTTCAAGCTGTAGCCCTATCGGGAAATATTAGACCAACAAACTTGTCAGGGGTCAACCGCGGACTTCTATGCAAACGACCCAGTTGGCGACAACTGGATATGTGGCGCCATCTCCCGTAAGACGCAGCGACTAGACGCTGAGTGCTTCTGCTCGCTGCTCAGATAGGGAGTACTAACTCCGCGACAACTTTTCTTGGCAATGCAGTGGAAGGTACGGGCACGCGTTCCCTCTCTCATTTTGAGCGAAGTAGAGCTGTGCGTGGGCTCTCCTCCTCCACCCATTTCCGGGAGAGAAGGAGAGCCCGCGCACACTCAGAATGGGAGAGGGGACGCAGTCAGTAACCTTTCACTGCATTGCCAAGAAAAGTTGTCGAGGTGTGCCGTTCGGCGGCGTGAGAGTGTCGCGATGCGTAGCGATGTAGAAGCAGGCTGTCCCTATCCGCACCGGAAGTGCGAATAAGGGCGGATTTTTATCCTCACCCGAGGTGCGAATAACAGTGTTTTTTATCCGTACCCAAAGTGGCGAATACGGGCAAATTTATTATTAATTTGTATGTGTGTTTGCGTGCGCGCGTGTGTGCGCAACGCATCCTCGTTGATGTGTGTGTGTGCAATGGTGTGTGATAGTACGGACGGTGAGGGTTGCGGGACTGTGATGCGGGATCCGGTAAGCGGGGTGGACGGTGCAGATTAGCTTCTCGTGCGCTTCCCGGCTGTTCGAGACAATGTGAGCTTTGTTTATTAGAACGTTGATTAGTCTGAGCGCGGGAGCACGGCTTTGTTGAGTGCTTTCGCGAGCGCTCGCGAAAAGAAAGCATTCTGCAAAGCCGCGCGCGATGGAACCTTGTCGAGAGATGTTGGTCTGTAACTGTTATGACATGCAGTTAAACCTCACCAACAACTTCAAAAACTGGGATCGAACGCCGCAACTTAGAAACTCAATGATGTCTGGCTAGCAAACGAAAAGGAATTCATGTAACTTTAAAGTCTGTGCATTAAAAAGTAAGAATAAAACCTTGAAGCAGAATCCCTGTACAATAGATGCAACTGCTGCACTGCTATACTTTTCTTGACTTCTTCAAACTTAGAAACTACAGGAACAGCGAAATAACAAATCCCACTTTGGTACACAATTGATGCTAATTTATCAGTGAACTCAGCAGACTTAATCAGCATGCATAAAGGCACCGCTGTATAGAAACACAACCATATATCTGCACGAGTAACACAACAAAGCGGAAATAAATTACGTTGGTGCCTTTCCTCAAAATGTGTTGTGAAGGAATGTGTCTTCTATCAGAACATTATCATCTCAGCAAAACAAGGGAAAGTGTTAGAAGGAAACGTCATTAGGAGGGAACTTCAATGACTATGCCAATACTCTGTTTTAGCTTAACTTAGTAAACAGATAAAAGCCATGGCCTCAGCGAGCAGATCGGAGCCACAGTCATGTGACAGCATACTTTCGAAGTGACTCGTTCTCCTATGATCAGCTGACATGTGCTTCGCCTCATCCCTTAGTGGCTGTAGCATTCGCCCGTTACCAAGTTATGGTGAAATAGAACAGCAGATTGAGTTCCTGTTCTATTCTAGGATGATATTCCTGTAACACTCCATGTAGAATTCTGTAACTGTGCATTAAGCAAAAAGGTTAAAGCTGTGCCCTTATGCAAAAGGGGATGTATCCAAAGGTCAATCTTGTTGCAGATATTCTTCATAGAAACAAAAACTTGCCAATGATGGCTCATGTTGCCCAAAATAACTGTAGTACATTGAGGATTATCAAATGTTTTTATTTGTACAAATAGCAAGAGAGGCATTATTAAGACCATTGTACAATTTATTTTCAAGTATCAAGAAGAAACTATTTTTCAAAAAGTTCAGTGGAAAAGCATGAAGAAAAACAGCAGCAGTTCAAGTCAAAATCGTTTGAAATGTGCTACAGGTCAAGATATAAAAATTGAACATTCAAGAATATGAAATGCAGTATGTACATGACAAAATGTGGTACATCTAGAAGCTTACTTGACATCCAAGACCTAATATGTCCCAACATATCTGTGCATGATTGTTTGTAATAAAGAGTCTAGCATTAAAATGTATGGTACAGTAAACAACGAGCAAAATTAAAACCTTGAGTGTGACTCCAAAACATGCTGAAACGGTAAACTGATGAAGTAAAATACTGTCACACTGAAAAAGGACAGTTGAAGATACAAATTGACACATGACAAAGAAAATAAAAATGAACCGTAAGAATTATACAATACGCATCGAAACATACCAAATTTAAGATTCAGAAAGGTTAAGAATAATCCACACAAATTGTATCTACTAAAACACCCCAAAACGAAAATAAAAAGCACACTCAAGACATATGCAATGCAGTAGATATCACTGAAGAATAGAAAATGTAAAGCTTGCTGAAACATTAAAAAAATACACTTTAAAAATCTGGAAGATGAGAACTTATGTTAACAATCGACAAAACTTCTGGAAGACTAACAAAACGGTTCATAGGCAATATAAAAAATCATCTTTCTGGAAACCTAAATTACTTCACAAAAGATAAGAGCTACACACTGAGTCACAGTATAAATGGAAAGTAGAGAAGTTACTCCAAGCTGACCAAGTAGCTCAGGAGATTATTTTCTTGTGATCATTTTCTTGTCCGTGACTTGTAGTGTCTATAGTCCATTGCAACCTAAGAACGAAGGGCGAGGGTAAGACGGGCCGGGGAGGAGGAAGCAGATGGAACGCTAAAGAGAGAAGGAGGTTTCCCCTCTCTTCTCCAGCGTTCCGTTTGCTTCCTCCTCCCCGGCCCGTCTTACCCTCGCCCTTCGTTCTTAGGTTGCAACGGACTATAGATCCTTGTTGTTTTCCTATTTGCTGTTGTAGCAGAACCAATCCCCTCTGGTAACAGTTTTCTTGCTGCTACCTACGCAAGGCCTTCAGAAAAGAAAAAAAAAGCACTTGCTCAGATGGCAGTCACATTGCAAGGTCAAAATGCAACAAAAGTAGTCAGAATAACTTATTTTTAGGCATTTTCTATGCTACTCTTGGAAAATTTTAGCTGAAGCTTTTCTCCCCACTTGTGCATAGTCTGCTCTTCATGAGTAAGTTTTGATATTTAGCTTGCATTAAAATACAGTTTTAATTAAAGTCATTAGCTCACCAGTGGTACCACTCCATGCACAGGTCACACGCTATCATCTTGATGGTGTAGTCATCTTCAAGGTCACATTTATGGCAAAACCACAGACCTTGCTGTCTCTTTTCTTTCACTGAAACATTAGAAAAATGAAAACAGGATTATGTTCTACAGCTAAAAACACAATTGCAATAGAAAAACTACCTCACATTTCAAAGCCAGATCCTATACGTACAAATTTCGTTGATTTTGCACCAAGCAGCTCGAGAGAAGTACTTCAATATGAGAGTTGGTGCTCGGGTGTCTAAGGCACCACTTTACAATGATTTAAAGGTGCCAGAAATATCCCGTTCCTCTATGCAGTACCCATCCTTCAATGTGTCGTGTCGGATGCAGCCTCACCGTCGACGAACCACAAAACTTATTTATGCAACTAACTTTCACCAACGGAATGCCTAATTAATGCACTTACGCAATGTCTTCTGCTTTGTGGGAAGCGCTGCAAATAGACAGTGTAATGAAGCCTGGTTTGCCTTCTTTGTAAAAGAAACCCTAGTTCCTGTGCAGGAGTCCTTGGATCCACAAGGGTTTCCGCAGTGGTCGCTTGCGGGCTGACAGCCTTTCGTCTTGCATGGCACTGTTCACTGCTGCACTTGCTGCTGTATCAGAAGACTAAACAAAACAAAAATTGTTAAGAAGCAATTGAAAGAAAGGCACCAGTCCTTCATACCTCCAAGCCTTGGCTAAAATCTCCCTTAGCCACTCTTCAACTGGTCCTGCTGACTCCGGGAGCTGCAAGAAACCAAAAACTACCAAAGATTCCCAAAACAAAATATAGGACTCCAGATCTCAAAACCTTGGCTCAATTCCATAGAGAGAGACTTCTTCGGCACGCCTTCTGGTCCTGCTGCCTCCGAGAGCTGCAAGAAAGGAGAAATAAACAACGTTTTCAAAAACAAATTAAATCAGGGACTCCAGACCTCGAAACCTTGGCTTAATTCCATAGAGAGCGACTTCTTTGGCAAGCCTTCTTCTGGTCCTGCTGCATCTGCGAGCTACAAGAAACGAGAAATTAACAGATTTCAAAAACAAAACATAGTACTCCAGACCTCGAAGCCTTGGCTTAATTCCATATAGAAAGACTTCTTCAACAAGCCTTCTTCTGGTCCTGCTGCATCTGGGAGCAAGAATTTAACAAAGATTTCAAAAACAAAACCTAGTATTCCAGACCTCAAAGCCTTGGCTTAATTCCATAGAGAAAGACTTCTTAAACAAGCCTTCTTCTCGTCCTGCTGCATCCGGGAGCTGCAAGAAACGAGAAATTAACAAAGGTTTCAAAATCAAAACCAAGAAGTCCAGACCTCAAAACCTTGGCTCAATTCCGTGGAAAAGGACTTCCTCGGAAACCCTTTCACTGGTCCTCTTGCATCCAGGAGCTGCAAGAAACGAGAAATAAACAAAGATTTCCACAACAAAAGCTAGTGCTCCAGACCTCAAAACCTTGGCTTAATTTCAAAGAGAAAGACTTCTTCAGCAAGCCTTCTTCTAGTCCTGCTGCATCCGGGAACTGCAAGAAACGAGCAATTAACAAAGTTTTCAAAAACAAAACCAAGAACTCCAGACCTGGAAACCTTTGCTTAATTGGCAGTTTGATACTTTAGACCCATGTTGCGGATAAAAAAAACAGGACGCGGGATGGCCAAAAAAACGTGCTTTTCGTGTAAGGCTCGTCAAATTATGAGGCGCTGGAGAAATTCAGCCTTCTGCGTTAAGTCCTTATTTCGAACTCTTTTTGTTCGCCTTCCGCCCATTGAAAAGCATGCGGGAAGGGCCTTAGAACGCACCTGGTATCGCTGCGCCGCAGCGTTCTTCCGCACGTCTGCTTTCCTCGCCATCACCATGGCAACGAACGCCGAATGAATGGAAGCACGCACGATACCGCCGCGTGAAGCCAGCAACAGCTGACGCCATTTTACGAACGCCGTCTGCTAGCCAAAGCCGAACGCGGTATGTCAGATCAACCGCCTCTGCCGGTGCTCGATCGCCGGCGGCGATCGAGCACCGGCGGAGGCGATCGCCGTCCTGTTTTTTTTTTTATCCGCAACATGGGTCTAAAGTATCAATCTGCCGCTTAATTTCATGGAAAGAGACTTTCTCAGCACCCCTTCCACCAGCCCTGCTGCATTTAGGAGCTGCAAGAAATGAGAAATCAAAGGTAAGAGAAAAGGACTTCGTACCTGGGAGCCTTGGTGAGACTCTTGTGCCAGAGGAGTATGCGGTATCACACAAAAAAGAAGTTCACGGACAGATGTGCGTGACATCAGCCGGTGGGGCCCCTCCCACCACAGCTCCGCTTACGTCAAGCAGGAGAAACCGAGGAGTGTTTGTACCGCGTCAGCACTTCCTCCACCCTCAGACGCAGAGCTGTGCGTCACCGCGCCACCTCAGAAAGGCGTGAAGTCATCATCAAGTGATACGCACACTACAAAGAGAAGTGGTGGATTTCTCTCCCGTGTGAATACCTGGCACCCTTTGGGAGGCACTGGTGCCAGAGACTTAGCTGCAGGCACGGTGGATGGCCACAGTGCTATACCAGAAAACTGGATGAAGCAGCAAAGGTCAAAAACATTAGAGGGCAAGGGAGAATGACTCAGTACCTGGGAGCCTTGGGAGGACACTGGTGATGGGGACTTAGCTGCAGGAAAAGCAGATGGCCGCAATGCTGTGCCAGGAAACTGGATGAAAGAGAACGGGTCAAAAACTTGCGAAGGCAAGGGAGAAAGACTCAGTACCTGGGACCCTTGGGAAGACACTGGTGCAGGCACTGCAGATGGCCGCAGTGCTGTGCCAGGAAACTGGATGAAAGAGCACAGGTCTAAAACATTCGATGGCAAGGGAAGAAGACTCAGTGCCTGGGAGCCTTGGGAAGACTGCTGCCGGAGACTTAGCTGCCGGCACTGGAGATGGCCGCAGTGTTGTGCCAGGAAACTGGATGAAAGAGCACAGGTCAAAACATTCGAAGGCAAGGGAAGAAGACTCAGTACCTGGGAGCTTTGGGAAGACACTGCTGCTGGATACTTAGCTGTAGGCACTGGAGATGGCCGCAGTGCTGTACCAGGAAGCTGGATGAAAGAGTACAGGTCAAAAACATTCGAAGGCAAGGCAAGAAGACTCAGTACCTGGGAGCCTTGGGAAGACACTGCTGCCAAAGCCTCAGCTGCGGGCACTGGAGGTAGCCGCAGTGCTGTGCCAGGAAACTGGATGAAAGAGCACAGGTCAAAACATTCGAAGGCAAGGGAAGAATACTCAGTACCTGGGAGCTTTGGGAAGACACTGCTGCTGGATACTTAGCTGCAGGCACTGGAGATGGCCGCAGTGCTGTACCAGGAAGCTGGATGAAAGAGTACAGGTCAAAAACATTCGAAGGCAAGGCAAGAAGACTCAGTACCTGGGAGCCTTGGGAAGACACTGCTGCCAAAGCCTCAGCTGCGGGCACTGGAGGTAGCCGCAGTGCTGTGCCAGGAAACTGGATGAAAGAGCACAGGTCTAAAACATTCGAAGGCAAGGGAAGAACACGCAGTACCTGGGAGCCTTGGGAAGACACTCCTGCTGAAGACTTAGCTGCAGGCACTGGAGATGGCCACAGTGTTGTGCCAGGAAGCAGGATGAAAGAGCACAGGTCAAAACATTCGAAGACAAGGGAAGAAGACTCAGTACCTTGGAGCTTTGGGAAGACACTGCTGCTGGAGACTTAGCTGCAGGCACTGGAGATGGCCGCAGTGCTGTACCAGGAAACTGGATGAAAGAGCACAGGTCAAAACATTTGAAGGCAAGGGAAGAAGACTCAGTACCTGGGAGCTTTGGAAAGACACTGCTGCTGGAGACTTAGGTGCAGGCACTGGAGATGACCGCAGTGCTGTTGCAGGAAACAGGATGAAAGAGCACAGGTCAAAACATTCGAAGGCAGGGGAAGAAGACTCAGTACCTGGGAGCTTTGGGAAGACACTGCTGCCGGAGTCTTAGCTGCAAGCACTGGAGGTGGCCGCAGTGCTGTGCCAGGAAACTGGATGAAAGAGCACAGGTCTAAAACATTCGATGGCAAGGGAAGAAGACTCAGTACCTGGGAGCCTTGGGAAGACACTGCTGCCGGAGACTTAGCTGCCGGCACTGGAGATGGCCGCAGTGTTGTGCCAGGAAACTGGATGAAAGAGCACAGGTCAAAACATTCGAAGGCAAGGGAAGAAGACTCAGTACCTGGGAGCTTTGGGAAGACACTGCTGCTTGAGACTTAGCTGCCGGCACTGGAGATGGCCACAGTGCTGTACCAGGAAGCTGGATGAAAGAGCACAGGTCAAAAATATTCGAAGGCAAGGGAAGAAGATTCTACCTGGTAGCCTTGGGAAGACACTGCTGCCGGATCCTTAGCTGCGGGCACTGGAGGTGGCCGCAGTGCTGTGCCAGGAAACTGGATGAAAGAGCACAGGTCTAAAACATTGGAAGGCAAGGGAAGAATACGCAGTACCTGGGAACCTTGGGAAGACACTGCTGCTGAAGACTTAGCTGCCGGCACTGGAGATGGCCGCAGTGTTGTGCCAGGAAACAGGATGAAAGAGCACAGGTCAAAACATTCGAAGGCAAGGGAAAAAGACTCATTACCTGGGAGCTTTGGAAAGACACTGCTGCTGAAGACTTAGCTGCAGGCACTCGAGATGGCCGCAGTGCTGTACCAGGAAGCTGGATGAAAGAGCACAGATCAAAAACATTTGAAGGCAAGGAAGAAGGACTCAGTACCTGGGAGCCTTGGGAAGACACTGGTGTCGGAGGCTGGGCTGCAGGCATTGCAGGTGGCCGTGGTGCTGTGCCAGGGAACTGATGAAGTGGTACAGCTCAAAAATAATCAAAAGCAAGGGAGAACGGCCAATACCTGAGGGCTTCGCCAAGAAACTATTTCGGCATGTTGGTTGCAGGCTGTTGCAGTTCTGCACCAGGGGACTGGATGAAGGGACATAGATTAAAAAAAAACAGATGCAATGGAAGAGGACCTAGTACCTGATAGTCTGGCAAGCATGGCAATGAGGTGTGGTCATGGTTGCTAGGGGTTGATTATTCTGAGACCCTTGCAAATTGTGTCACTGCAGTCCTGTGGGAAGGCATCTTCATTACTCTCGGTGCCACTGCTGCACCAAATTTCTACCGTCTTATTTTTCATCAACAAGGCCTTTAGTTTCTTGATTACATTAATCCGGCACTTGAACTCTTCCGAACCGCACTCCGCCACTAGGTCCCCAATGTCCTTGAGCAGACAAAGAGCATGGTTGTACTTGGCTCCTCTTGAGGCGGTACTGTAGTCCGGTTCTTTCAGCTGCATGCACTGAAGCTGCGGTGCTCCCCGATTGCTGATTTCTCGAGGAAGGTACGGCTGTGACACATTCTTCCGCCTTGAGTTTGGCGCAGTAGCAACGTCAATTGCCCGTCCTGTTTGCCACGATACAAGACTTTTCTGGCGGCATATTACTCCCATTGTAGTACAAACGCTGCACGTGCAGCTCGCCAAAGTGTAGAGTACCTCATGCACGCCTCTCTGGGTTGTGACTGTGTAGTCCTCTGCATCATTTTCAATGCATGCTCCAGCCATCTTATTTGCTATTTCTTCTAAACATACTACTGCCTGTGAAGCGAACAGAGTCAACAGTAAAGAACATTGCTGAATTAGATCAGAGCTGCTCCTGTACGTGAAGAACGTCGTGGTGGCATCGAGGCCGTGCCTGTGCTCTGCTTCGATGATCTTGATGCTGCACAGTTTCAGCATAGACTTCAAAGTTGTATGTAGTTTGCATTCGCTTTCAAGACTGCCTTCAGTTTTGAATTGTGACATTCAACTCGGTTCGTGGTGTTGTTGTCGAGGTTGAAGTGTCTGTCGCAACCATAACGTACCCACAAGTCTTGGATGCCATCCCAGTTCTTGTTGAAATACTCTGTAAAGCTTCTTCTAGCCGTATGGTCTTGTTCTGCTTTAAAGGGACACTGACAGGGTATTTATGCTCGCCGAGGTTTTTAGTTGTACGTGACATATAAGAGCCGAACTACCCAGAACAGGATTTGCGGCTCGAAATTCGGTTTCTTTCCGCCCGAAAACCGCCGATCAAGAACTGGCCGGTTCGAGTCTCGCTCACTCTCTTTTCCGTGGTCACGGGCCGTTTTTGTAAGGTATCGATGCGACAACCAAATTTAATCAAAGTCGTGGGTCATTAAAGGCACACAGTCAATATTAAATTAGAAAAAAATATGAAACCCATTTTTTGTGGCTTCAAAAAAGCTGCAAATACGTTGATTGAAAAAAAAAGGTAGCACAGACAACCGGAAGCTTTCTGTGCGTTCACTGCATAATTCTCGACATGGCGTCGTTTCGCGTATCGTGGGACTAGCACTAGCGGATGGCAGCGGACGACGGGCGTTGGACCTCTACTTCAGAACTGTCGTTCACGGTACTGGCGAATTCTGTCTTTCTTCGAAAGAGAAATTTTGGACCGATCAAAAGAACTGATATTCATCCCGTACGACACGCCCGACCAGCAAGCCGATTGCACGAAGACGTCGCCGAGCCGTCGTCCCTTCTCGTGGCTGAAGACATCGCTCGCTCAAACGTCAAGCACGAAGTGCGTACTTCGAGTTGAATACGAACGCGTGCGGTTTCTTTACGAGGTGCCAATTTGGCCTCTGCGTGGTGCTGCCCGACTTCAAGCCGGGAGTGCATGTAATGAAGGAAAATCGGCAGCAAACTACCGACATACAGTTTACCCGCTGCATAACTACGCATGATAGAGTTCCTTCAGTAGCTCAGTGGAAAGACGTCCGCTTCAAACGCAGAGGGCACGGGTTCGATACTTGGTGTGAGTGTACCTCTCATTTATTTTTTTTTTTTTTTTTTGTCAAGCATTCTGCGCTGTTTACATTTCTTTTTTTACAATTATCACAGAAAAAATTTTTTTTTTGTGGACGATACGTCGCTGCACTAAATGGTATGGATTCCATTTTTGACACCTGCGAACTCAATGTATATCACTTTCCACAAAATGCAAGGAGCGTATGAATCGGGTAGCGTCCGCTTTGCGAGCTTCGCGTAATGGTTATACAGGAATCGCAGCCAGCCATTGATCCCGACCCGTTGATCTTTCGGAAACTTGTGCACTCTGGCATAACGCTGGCCACTTTCAGATGCAGGACATGTGAGGCAACTCTTCACGCAACAGCTTGGGAGTATTCTTTTCGGAGCTGATCATGGGAACTCTCCACGGCACTCGGGCACTCACTACTAATTGCCAATTAAATGTACAAAACAACTCATCTTGAAATACAGAACAGCGAGCGGAACAAACATAACTGCAAAGGAATACCACGGCGAGCGAACGCATTTCGTCTGCTACGGTGCTACGTGCGGAAAGAGGAGGAGAAAAAAAACAAAAAACCGGACGGTCTGGTGTAGCCACGTGACTTCCGCCACTCACGCTATCCTCTCCACTTCTCCGTTTCGGTTTCGGTTTCGCGCAGTTGCGTTTATTGGCTATATTGAAAAAATACGTGACTCTGTAGCAAAATATGAATTGGGTAGTATTCTGACACCATAATAAATCGCCTGACAAAAAAGGAAAACAAAATTTGGGGGGTGTCAGTGTCCCTTTAAGAACTTGGTATGCCTCTTCATTTGGAGCATGGATCATCCGCTCCAAAAGACTCTTGAGCATCTTCTTGTCATTGTCCGTCTTGCTGCTGCCAGCAGCCCTCTTTAACGCCTTCTTGACATGAAATTCACACAGCTGAATGACAGTGCCTGGCGAAAAGTTGTCACAGATGGCTTTGATTTCTTTGAAGTCTTTCTCCGCGATGACACACTTTGTCTTGTGCGCTCCTTGGAGGCCCACAAAGGTCCTCATCATAGTGTCCATGTGGACAAGATCTTCGCTGCTTACGAAGCAGTAAGCCACAACTTGGCTACACCCATTTCCGTCGACCACCATAAAAACAAAAAAAAAATTGCGGTGGCTTAGCTCGGCTATGCCAGGATATGCGTAGCGTGAGCTTATGCGCACAAAATGAGAGGCGCTATCAAGCGGCTCCGGTGCAGCGTCAGACTTGACTACTGCGCAACGGAGGCGCAAAGCTGGGCACGCGGCGGCGCCAGTGCGTCTGCCGCGGCTATGACGTCCCTCCTCTGGAATGCGCAGACCGGCGAGGCGGGCGCAGCGGTGGCGGCGGCTCCGGCGTGCCAGCTGTGCGCCGTGTGACGTCACTGCTCTTCGCGCATGCGCAGCACGGAGCACGGCTCATTATGCGAGCCACGCGAAACTGCTCAACCTCGGCCAGTGGAGCTCATGCTACAAAAGGGCCATTCTCAAATTGTTGGTCCTATAGGTGCCATTGAGGAGCAACACATCGGGAAACTTCTCGTAAAACTGTGCCATCATGGTAGTTTGAATGAGAAGAAGCTCCATCTCATTGTATGCACTTGTTCCGAGAGTTACCGCTGCTGTGGTGTCTTTTAAAGAAGATTTCTTTGATCTCTTCCGCAAGTTGGTCAACATCTGGCTTCTTGCTCCCTTTGAGACGTGCAACAACATTCTCAATGTCGTTTGCTGTCAATGGTTTTCCAGTTTTTTCTTGGAGGAAACCGCAGAAGTGATGGGTTTGATTGAAGCTCATTCACTGGTTCTGTGGCAAGGAAGCGCTTTCTCAGCAGTCAGTCGGCGATTTTGTGGGTAGTGCCGAAATGCGGTCTCACTCACCTCGTGGTTCGAGTGCTTAAGGCACACATCAACTACTACCAGCTTCTGAATGTCTCTCTTAGCGCTGCACTTGACAAACGCTGTACAGTCAACTTTTGTTTTTCTGAAATGAAAGCAAGTTGATTATCAGATAAAGTTGCAAACAATGTATGGGTGAAACAACATCATAATAGTAGTTCTATTTGTTTTAAGTATTAGTACTATACAAACTCAACCCACCCTTCTCGAAAACTAATACTTATCTAAAAATGATCAGTGGCCCAAATAGGTCATATTCACATAACATTGATTTGCCATAATCCTGGTACCGGGGCTTCGATGGCAGCTGACTGAAGCCCAAACAAAACATGAGCAGGTCGAAGCTGATGAGAACAATGCAAAAAAAGTGACCGATAAGTCTTGGAGCGGCAGCCAACTTTTCATTAGGAGACCTAGGCAGCTTCTCCTAATGAAGCGTTGGCTGCTTCTCCAAGTCTTATCGAAAGCTCTTTGTAACGTAAAGATGACCGAGTGAAATTATGCCAGCAGACCCTCTTCTGCCCACCCATAATTGGCAGCAGCAAATGACTTTTATGGACCATGCCTTACTGGCCTGTGGAATGTTTTCCATATCATACTACATAACAGGCACATATCCGTGGGGTGTGCCCAGGGGGCCTGAGCACCCCTCAGAATTTTTCAGTTTTGCTGCCACCTCCTCTTCCACCCTCTACTACCCAGAGCATTTTGACCTACGCAGGCAACCTCCGTAAGGAAATTTTAACTATGTGCCTGCTACATAACAGAAAAAGCTTCACGCGCGTCAAACGGGTAGCAACCTGTACATGCAAACCCCTCCGAGCTGCTGAACATCTGAGTGACCGTGAGAGTAAATGTGGAGAATAGCAGTAGTAGTAGAGAGGGAGCGAAGGAGGGCGAAGAAGAGACGTGGAAGCATGGTTCAAAGCCACGGCAGAGAGGGAGTTGGCTCTCATTGGCTGTTAACTATCACGTGCCTTTTGGCATTTTTGTTGAGGTGATATTGCGCCGGCTAACAAAAGAGTGCACCGAGGAAGTGAGGGAAAGGAGGAGACGAGAGCTCCCGGGACCTCAGAACGCCGAGCTTTGATTCGAATGATTAGTGGGTAGACCTAAAGCTAGCAGCCTTTGTCTCCACTGCACTCGTCGAACCCGTTCTAAGGCGAGAGCCAAATGGCGGACGCCTGCGTTCCCTGTTTTAACGCGTTTGACGAGTGCAATGGAGACAAAGACTGCTAGCTTCTGGTCTTCCCACTAATCGTTCCAACCAGAGCTCGGCGTACCGACGTCCCCGCATGCTCTCGTCTCCTCCTTCCACACTTTCTCGGCGCGCATAGACACGGCATAGTCAGTACCAATTCTTCGGACGCGATATTGTATCAGCTGCACTCAATCATTCAGATGCATAATGGGTCCGCGGCAAAAAAGATATGTTTGCTAATTTACGTGGGCTTTGCAAAAAGATTATTTCTAGGTATACATACTTTAGTTATCTCGGTTATTTTGCAATGTCTAAAAACAATACATCTCGAGTATCAGCGACATGATAATTGATCGAAATTTATAATGCGAGCATTTTACCCGTTTATTCGTTTAATACACGTCCAAACACAGGCTTGCATTAAAATTGTATCTGACACCCGTGATACACATAAGATGAATTAGCATTAGTTGAATTTAGTTAGCATTAGTTTAATATATGCATTAGTTGAATATAAACATAAGAAGCATCAGTTGAATTTTACCATATGTCGTTGGTGTTTGTGGCCTGTCTACATATATTTTCCATAAGCATTGCACTATTACCAAGGCAAATATGCATTCGGATGAATTCACTGTAGCTGGCATGAGTTTACACGCAGAGAACGGGCACTGCCGAAATTCTTTTTTTTTTTTTCTGAACTGCTATGGCAGCATTTCTTAAATACTTTTCTCTTGTCCATTTGACCGGCAATGTTGTCACAAGATTGTTGTCAGCCAGTAAGATAAAACTACCTGCATTTTTCCCCCTCAGGCAGCTGTGCCAGGTGCAAGCAATATAAAAAAGCAGTGCAAAACATGGACAACGTAGAAAAAAAACAGATAAATGTTATTAACAATTTAAATAACATTTATATTATTACAGGGACACTGAAACCCCTATTCTTTTTTGCCCTGCGATTTATTATGGTGTGAGAAGACCAACCAATCAATATTTTGCTACGACGTCACGCATATTTTTACTATAGTAAAAAAAAAAAAGAAAAACGCAGCTGCTCAAAATTGAAAGTGGACTGGGGAGGAAGAAGAAATATAAAGGAGGATTGAGTTGTCGGAAATAACGTGGCTGTGCAACTTTTCTTTTTTTTTTTCAATCAACGTATTTGCAGTTTTTTGAAGCCACAAAAAATGGGTATCATATTTCTTTTCTATTTTGTAATATTGCGCGTGTTTCTTCGATGGCCCACGACTTTGACTATATTTGGCGGTTGTGTCTAAACCATAGAACACTGCAAGTGACCACGGAGATGAGAATGAGCGCGACTCAAACCGGCCAGCTCTCGATTGGCGGTTTTCGGGCGGAAAGAAAACGAATAGAGCCGCAAATTGTGTTCTGGAGGCTCTCATATGTAATGCACAAAGAAAAACATTGGCTAACATAAATACACCGTCAGTGTCCCTTTAACGAGATTTCCAGATTTCTCTGTGCTAAGCTGTTTATTTTGCGGCATTTTCCTTGCACAAGGATGCAGACTGTAAAGTAACCAAAACTACCGTTGATTTGGCTGCTGACCCTTTCCTTCATGCCGTGGCATCCCTGCACGGTTGCACTCGTAAGTAACGTTCGCGTAAACGAGTTCCGCATTCAACGTCTTGCGGGCATTCAAGCCCCTCCCTCTTCACCGCTTCAACAGAATTTTAACTGTGCACCACGAAGAGCCGGTGCGTTGCCTGTTGGTAATCCTTGAAGACCTTCTCGGAGGATTTGAAGTCATCGAAGGCAGTACCAACTTGTACCACGTCAGAAACATCGTCTTCAGGAAAGTCCGAAGACCCCGACTCGGATAAGGCCGGCGCAGCCAGCGTGGAACGTACTGCCGTACTGCCTCGACAGATCTTGACTACGTGCTTAAGTGCTAAACTGCTTTAGACTCGATATGCCGAAAATTACGTTAAATTGGAGAGTGTTTGAACACGCTACCAACTGGCGATTAAACGAAGAACGCGGCTGAGCACGGTCGGCACGGTGACACAAAGCAAAGCAAGCAAAGCCGCTCCGCATTTTGTGGCGCTGCAATCGCACTCTGAGTTGACTCGGAATCACGATGCTCGGAATTACTCAAAGAATGATTTATAATACTACTACTGATAATAATAACAATAATAATAATAATATTACTTCGTGCGTATTCGCACTTCGGGTGCGGATAAGAAACCACCCTTATCCGCACTTCGGGTGCGGATTGAGACAGCCGTGCAAGCACACCGGTGAGAGCGCTGTTGGGCAGAGCGCTGTAAAGCTCCTTCATGTTTTAAGAGTAGCGCAAGGTGCGTCGATGCAAGAGGCACGTGCAACGTGCAGCCCTCGGGAAGGTCATGGCGGCACAGCGCAACACTGAGCAAGATTACAGACGCCTTGTTCATCCCAGAAGTGGCGCGCGGCACGTGTCCCGAGCATTTCCACAACAATGAATGGCGCCACTTTTCCAGGGATAGAGGGGCTTTAGGGCGCGGCCATCCGACGGCTGACAGACGCCTGGCGCTCGCAGCTGGGGATACAAAATTTCCGAAAATTTGGGAGGCCGGAAGAAAAAATTGTTTTCGGACGTTTTGGAAACATGAAAAAAATTGTCCCAGTAGGAATAATCCACCAATAAAGATAGCAAAAAAAAACAACAATAATGGCAAGAGTTTTTTTTTCTTCGCGAATTTATATTTTATATTGTAATGGTTTTAGCATTAACGCAAACTTTTGAAAATTTAGCGGATTCTTTGCTACTCGTCTGGCGACTGTTACCAGAAGACACCTGATCCAAAAGGGAAATCCAAAAGAATCCGAACCGATTCACCGATAGATCTCTTTAGCTTTGCGAACCCTCATGCTTTCACTCCCATCCAGTATCTCCAAAAGAGAGGTAGCACGACTTGGCACGACTCCCACCTGAGTGAGTCTACAGGACTATTTCTTCCTTTTCATACAGACACACACACAAACACACACTTGCACACACATACACACTTTCTCTCTCGAATTCTCTCTCTTTCGAGCTAAGTCTTCGGAACTCAGGAGTGACGTTTGCGTTGGATCTGTATGAACTTTCCGCTGCGTACCATGTTGAGACTCCGTTCAAATATTTGGGTGAACTTTGATGTGCTCAACAATGGTAAAGGGCCAGCTGCGTGTAGATTTTGTTGGGCCAAGCACATATTTTCAAACGCTGCCCGTTTGAAACTTAGCATCGCTAGATGTTCAGAGTTCCCTCTGGACACCCGACCTGCTGGAGCATCAACCAAATCGGCAAGATCGGAATCTGGTATGATGTGTCAAGAAGAATCCCTTCCGTGGAAGTGGTCAGGCCAAAGCGTCCACCTCCGGAAAACGAAAGCACAAGCTCTCGAAGAGAAACTGACAGGTTTCTATCAACCAGCATACTTTTATGCAAGCATTTGTTGACAGAATGACACCGAAGTGCCAAAGGAAGCTTGATGAGGCACTCGCGCGAGGGTTAAACTCTAGAACGCCTTCGTCAGTCACCGAAAACAGACAAAGGGTGAGAAGCGTTGAAGCTTCTCAGGCCCGCAGACGCGCCCTCCCGGCACTCGTTAGGTGGTCGACTATTAGAGGAGGAGTACGCCCGAATGTTGACATAGAAGACAAAATCACTTAGTGTCACCATACTCACAGACGGCTGGACGAACGTGCGAGGCGAGAGCATCCTGAACATCTTGGTGGCCACACCACAGCCCATCTTCTTCAACGCCTAGAGATGAAAGATAACAGGCACACCGGGGAATCCATCGCAGGAGAGATTTCAAAGCTTATAAAAAAACTTGTAACAGAGAAGGTTTTTGCCCTGGTTACAGACAACGCAAGCAACATGAAGGCCGCATGAATGATCGTAAGTCAACCATTTTCTAACATCACTACATTGGGACGCTGTGCTCATGGACTAAACTTGCTGTTGTCGGACTTGTTGAAGTATATGACATTGCAGGAAGTTCATAAGAAGTCCAAGTTTGTAATCAAGTTCGTAGAGACCTCTTACGTGGTTGCGGCCCACTCTGCAGAAATACAAGAAGAGTGATATGCTGGAAATCAAACAACACCTGCGGGGCTTTTTAAAGAACAAAGAAGCTCCACACAAAAACAAAATGTTCTCGCCACTGAATTTCAAGTGAGTAGAGAAATAAGAACAATGGTGTTTGACGACGATGGCTTTTGGCGAGATGTGCAGAGCGGTTTCCGCGTTTTGGAGCCAGTTGGCCGCGCTATATCTGAGGATGAGTCAAACACTGCTGTTCTGTCTAGGGTAACCACCTTTCTGCTAGCGAAATGCGGGACACGCGGGGCAGGGGAGAGGGGGGTAGAGGAAATGTATGACCACGCACACCACGAACCGAGGCTCTGTTAACATATTTAATATCCTGTGCTGTTTATATATCTGCAAATTGCATTGCAGCAATTAAGCTAAAATAATTTTCGCCCTCAGTGATATATTTTTATGCCAAATATGTTAATAAATGTGTCGAAGTTGAAAGCATAAAAATTCTACAGCAGCAGAACTCAATGCGCGAACTGGAATTAAGAAACAGTGCGTCTTTTTCGGGTTATTGTTTCCTGTCAACGCTTACTTTCATCAACATAGTCCTACACACATTTTTAACATTATGTTATTTTACGACCGTTGTGAGTTGCAGGCTTTTTGCGTTTTGTGGCTGTCTTCACTAAAAAAAAAACAATCCACAGCAACCCTTTCGCGTTGACACAACGATATGAAAATAATTCATAATAATTTATATTTAAACTTTTCGCGAGCAATTTGCTCTTACAATATTTTGCCACCAAGAGGAGAGGCACAACGGCGCACGCGCGTCGGTTCTCCTGCAAGAACGACGGCCGCTTCCAGCAATGATTGGATAGAAAATGGCGTACCATTTCGATTCCCACGATTACCAGCGACCTCCGCGCTTCTTCATGCCTCGTTGTTCGACAGCACCATGAGTTGCAGAGTGAATTTTACGACAGTGTGGAATGCGGAACATTTTGAAGATTTGGGGATTTCTCGCGGGACGCGGGACACGAGCTCTCAATGAGGGACAGTCCCGCGAGTCGCGGGACGAGTAGTCACCCTAGTTCTGTCTGATAACAATATGTTCTTGAAAGCAACAAGACAAGTCGTACGAGCCCTGCCAGACTCTGCCTTGGCTACCAACGAAAAGGATAAAGCTAAAGAAATCCTGCATGAACGTAGAAACTTTACCGCAAATTTGCTTGTCCCAAAGTACAAAGGAAGGTGCTTGAGTAAATAAGATGTATGCCATGCCATGATTACATCACAGAAGTAGCAGGGAGGTTAGTCCTTGATGCGGGCAAAGTGCTGTCCAGTCTCGCTGAATACAAAACAATGTCAAGTGCGCGGTCTAGGAAGGAACTGAACGATTCGGCAATACATATCCTAGCAAAATAGACAATCGGGCGATTTGGTAAGAGTTCATCATAACTTACAGCTGCTGTTTTCACAAAATGCGCAGCAAGACAAGGACAGAGTAAGTAAGACGTGTTGTCTTACTTACTCTGTCCTTGTCTTGCGGCGCATTTTGTGAAAATAAGTCATGTACCAACTGGCCCATCTGTCACTATTGTTACAGCTGCTGCTCGAGCAGGCAAGCCCCTCCGGGGCCCTGGCGCTTCTTCTTTCCCTCAACACGAAACCGGCTGAGTTATCCAAGATCCAAAAAGCCGATCTCACTGTTCGTCAAAGTCACTGTGGGCAGGCTCACAGTGACTTTCCGTTTTGTGTTATGTTGTACGTCTCCATCATTTCTCCTTGTGGTTTGTGCTCGTGTCGGAACATCACTGTCGTGTTGGTGAAAAGGGGTTGGCATCCGCAGTCCCGGCAATGCATCGCGAGATGTGTGTAAGCGGTTCCTTTGATAGAACTGTGGTGTTCTCGTAGTCGTATGTTAAGGTAACGCCCAGTCTGTCCTACATACCCCCTCCCGCACGAAAACGGAATCTTGCTTACCACGCCTTCTACTCAGGTGACAAACTGCATTCCGTGTTTGACGCTGCAGTCGCTGTGAGACGTTGGATCGTTTTTTCTCGCGCGTTTGTTGACTGCGGAGCACACTGAGCTGAGCTGGTGGCGGGCGGAAAAAACAACATTCACATTGAATCTCGAGGCGACTTTCTTGAGTCCGTGGGAAAGGCGGTGGATTTAAGGTATAACTGAAATTTTCTTCTCTTTCTGCTCAAGGTCATGTTGCTCGATCTTTGGACCTGTCTTAAGGTGTTTCACAATTTTTTCGCAAGCTGAAGAGATGACCGAATTAGGATATCCCGAAGCCTTGAGCCGTTGAATTTGGGACACGAAGCTGGAACTCAATTTGTGGATGCATGTGCTTGTTAAAGCAATCCTCAGACAGGAAAAAGCGATGCCTTGTTTGACAAGTTTGGAGTGGACTGATTGAAAGTTGAGAAGAGCTTTCGCTGCTCTGGGACTGTAAGACCAGCATGTTTCGTCCCGCACTTCGACGAGGAGATCCAGGAACTGAATGAGGTTCTTTTCTGGGGCTTCACATAAGAATCAAAGTCCTAGCCCCTTTTCCGTGAATATCTTTAGCATATCGTCAAGCGTCTGATGGAAATTGGCCTTCTCAACGAATACGAAATAGTCATCCAGGTACCTAAACTCTTTTTTGGTGTTCCTCTCCAAGCAGGGTTCCAGATCCCGATCGATCCTGCCTAGGAAGATGTTACTGAGCACAGGGGCTACCCTCGACCATTTGCATACTCCGGAATTCTGTATGCACACCTTGTCCTGCCATCCGATGAGTGTGGACTTCAAATAAACGGACAGGAGTTCGAGAAAGTCTTCTACTGTGATCCCGGATACCGTCCTGAAGTCGGTTTCGTGGTTGTGTTCCATTATGCACTCCTTGACACTAACCATGAGGTCGTCGTGTAACATGAAATAAAATAATTCTTCAACATTCTTCAAGAATGGTCAAGGACCACTGCCCAAGTTACTCAATTTCTTTGGACCCAGGTGCGCCTCACACTGCCTCCCCAGAAGAGGACTACGGCCAAAGAAGGTAAGGTTGTTATCCTCGGGGATTTTCATCTCCCAGACACTCACCTACAAATTTTGAAAAAAATGACCTAAGTTCTGCCTCGAGCCCGCGTGCTCAGAAGAGTAGACAAGTTGGTCATGTCGAGATCCATCTCACGAGCAGTACCGGAAGAGGACAGACCAAGGTGCGTTTATGATTGCGTGGATGTCTTGTGGAGATCCGAAGAAGGGTGCCGAAGAATCAAAGGCCTCGAGCCCGTGATTGACTTCCTCGCGTCCAACAGCATGAACATAGTTTTGTCCGACAAAGAAGGGTGCTCTGTCATCATGCCAGACGGCACGTTCTCCGAAAAAGCGACAACAGCCGTCCGTACTAGAAAACTTTAGAGCGGTCTCCGATCGCCCTGCCAAGGTTAAGCAACGTACCATCAAATGTTTTCACCAACTGAACCTGACCAGTGTTGCTGCAGGAGCCAAGAAAGGAAAAAACACCTCAGGTTAGACGTGATTTTTGGGGCAAAAACCCGTAAGCTAGAAGTCCCCTTTCGCACCATAGTGTCCGAGCGAAATTCTTGGTTACAGGCCATCTCGGGATATTTGCAAAGGCACCTCGACTCCTTACATATTGTAGACCCAATGGGCGTCCCCAATTCCAAGGCGATTGTTGACTTTATTGGTGAGTTTCAGCGACGGTGTCACCACCCTGGCGGCCGGTCGCCGAAAGAGAAAGAGGGGGGTAGGTTCGCTGAGCGTTGGCTTTGTGTGAAGTGCGTTGGCCGCGGACGTAGGCTTATAAACTTCGGCAGCAAGAATATTACGCTGCTCTAGTGTTCCGGTACGAGAAACAGAGGTGACACGATCTGCTACGACTAGCCACGACCACCCGCCGCAGCAATACAGGCGTCGAAGGAGCTCAACCTGTGTACTACGCAGTCAGTCGCCGTCGCCCCGTCGCCCCCGTCGCCCGACGCAGATCGTTTCGCATTCAGGGTAGGTTCTTCGTTTGTACTTGGAACCGAAATAAGGTGGAGAACTGGGCCAGTTGGTTGACGTTATACATGATGGGGTAAACAGCTCAGGAAACACGGACTACGAAGAGGAACACACACGACAGGACAATGCTGTACTCGCAACTGAAGAATTTTAATAAAGGAAACAGACAGAAAAAACATACACAGTCTCTTAAAAGATTGCACAAAAACAAAGGACCACTCTCGCCAACCGTGAAGCGTGTCAAAAACTACCCGTTCACTACGTGACTCATGTTTTGCCGCAGGAAGGAAATTTCTTTGGCTGACAGCGCCAGTGACGGTTCACTAACACATGAATGACCATGACACAAAATGTGGAAGGCCTCAATGATCTCCCTCGTGACCCTATCCTTGTGCGCTCCCAGGACGGTGACTCTGCCAAAGTCAGGCCGACACTTGCAATCTTTGCAATGAACTGGCAAAAGCCCCCCAACCGTAGCTCCGAGCGAATATGAGTGCTCTCGTAATCGATCATTCAAACATCTTCCTGTTTGCCCCACGTAGCACCTGTTACACGACAAAGGTATCTTATATACCACACACGAAACACAAGGGACAAAGGGTTTTCTGTGCGCCTTGGTGCACTTCGCGCTGGAACGACCGACTATCCCCGCACCAATCCTGGAACAGATCTGGCCTATTTTTTGGGGCGCCGAAAACACTACTGGTATTTCATATCTGCCACCTACTTGTTTCAGGTTATGGGAAACGCGGTGGAGGTAGGGGACCACTACCACACGCTTCTTTTCTCTTTCCGGCCTCGTCCTCTCCACCCCCTTAGCTTTCTTAAGAAGTGAACTGGCTACTTCCGCCAAGAGTGTGAACGGGAACCCCGACTCCTTCAGTCTACCAATTTGTTTTCTAAAACCTTCGGTCATCTTGTGGGCACATGATTTTTTGAGGGCCGACCCAAGGCATGACACCGCTATGGACCTCTTAACCACCTTTGAGTGGGAAGATTTAAAATCTAGTATCGCCTTTTTGGAGCGCGGGCAAAACGACCAACATATAGTGTTATCACCCCGGGTACATCGTCAAATCAAGGAACTGTAGAGCCCCTTCCTTTGGCTCTTCACACGTAAATCTCAGGCCCCACCACACTTCTCAAATGCGTCTAAAACTAAACACTGCGTATCGTCTACTTCTGCTCCCTCATACAAAACCAAAAATCATCTACATACCGAAACACCCTTTTTACAGTCGACGCCCCCAAAGTACACGCCACAGCCCTATCAACCCCGGATAGGTAAATGTCGCTCAAAATTGGAGCAACACAGGGCCCGATACACACTCCTTGCTTTTGTAGGAAAAAAGAATTGTTCCAGCCTACAACCATGGAATTCAGATAAAATTGCAACATCTCCAAGAAGTCGTCCATAGCCAGTCCACTGGAGTTTCTAAACCCCAGTTCCCCCTTCGTTTCAATACAATCTCTAACAGAGGCCAATGTCGCTCCAATTTTGAGCGACATTTACCTATCCGGGGTTGGCTGTGGCGTGTACCTTGGGGGCGTCGACTGTAAAAAGGGTGTTTCGGTATGTAGATGATTTTTTGGTTTTGTATGAGGGAGCAGAAGTAGACGATACGCAGTGTTTAGTTTTAGACGCATTTGAGAAGTGTGGTGGGGCCTGAGATTTACGTGTGAAGAGCCAAAGGAAGGGGCTCTACAGTTCCTTGATTTGACGATGTACCCGGGGTGATAACAGTATATGTTGGTCGTTTTGCCCGAGCTCCAAAAAGGCGATACTAGATTTTAAATCTTCCCACTCAAAGGTGGTTAAGAGGTCCATAGCGGTGTCATGCCTTGGGTCGGCCCTCAAAAAATCATGTGCCCACAAGATGACCGAAGGTTTTAGAAAACAAATTGGTAGACTGAAGGAGTCGGGGTTCCCGTTCACACTCTTGGAGGAAGTAGCCAGTTCACTTCTTAAGAAAGCTAAGGGGGTGGAGAGGACGAGGCCGGAAAGAGAAAAGAAGCGTGTGGTCCCCTACCTCCACCGCGTTTCCCGTAACCTGAAACAAGTAGGTGGCAGATATGAAATACCAGTAGTGTTTTCGGCGCCCCAAAAAATAGGCCAGATCTGTTCCAGGATTGGTGCGGGGATAGTCGGTCGTTCCAGCGCGAAGTGCACCAAGGCGCACAGAAAACCCTTTGTCCCTTGTGTTTCGTGTGTGGTATATAAGATACCTTTGTCGTGTAACAGGTGCTACGTGGGGCAAACAGGAAGATGTTTGAATGATCGATTACGAGAGCACTCATATTCGCTCGGAGCTACGGTTGGGGGGCTTTTGCCAGTTCATTACAAAGATTGCAAGTGTCGGCCTGACTTTGGCAGAGTCACCGTCCTGGGAGCGCACAAGGATAGGGTCACGAGGGAGATCATTGAGGCCTTCCACATTTTGTGTCATGGTCATTCATGTGTTAGTGAACCGTCACTGGCGCTGTCAGCCAAAGAAATTTCCTTCCTGCGGCAAAACATGAGTCACGTAGTGAACGGGTAGTTTTTGACACGCTTCACGGTTGGCGAGAGTGGTCCTTTGTTTTTGTGCAATCTTTTAAGAGACTGTGTATGTTTTTTCTGTCTGTTTCCTTTATTAAAATTCTTCAGTTGCGAGTACAGCATTGTCCTGTCGTGTGTGTTCCTCTTCGTAGTCCGTGTTTCCTGAGCTGTTTACCCCATCATGTATAACTTGGAACCGAGTATTATTTCCTGTGCTTGTGTTAGACTGCTCAGTGCTCAGTGCTCAGTGGCTGGATATGGACCTCATAGAGCAGTTCTTCAGACTCAACAGCGACTCAAAGTTGACGGCGGAGGGACTTGCAGCAACGCTTTCGGTTGGTGCACGGGTGTGACGACTACACGGATAAATTTTAAGATTGCTGCTAGCAAGGTGGGCCATAGTCGCTTTATGTTGACACAATTTTAAGTGTGAGTACTCCGTGCAAAGGCGAATCTATTGCGTTTTTAATCCACCTTTGTTTTTTTGTTGTTTTTTTGTTTTTATCACGCACGACCGACTACTAAGCAAACGCTTTTGTACCGATCACGGAGTGAATGTCTTCGGCCTTACATTGCGGAACACCCAATAAAAAGTCATGTTCGTTCAGCGAGAAAACTACCCTTTCGAGTGACCTTTTTTTATTGATAATTTCTCCCCTATCTAGGTACTTTAATCAACACGATCGATTAGGTTTGCTTCCTTAGTTAAGACATTTTGCTGCCACATGCGGCACAAATGCTTGGCACGATGTATGCCACTGGTGGTATTGTGAATTGGTTAACTTCCAAAGCTAAAAGTGTAACAGGTCTACATTAAGTTTGCTAAAAATGTGCCGATATGGTAATTTCGTTGCATAACTAGCGTTTTATATTTAAGATTGATAAGAAACATGCTCATGTGATGATGCATGTCTACAGCATTAGCTTTTCAGATCTAAAATGGGTGTGCTATAGGCTACAGCCTCAAGGTTTTTAATGGACAATATTGGTGATTACACGGCAATAAATATTGTGGTGGAAAACTGACCATTGACACGGTGAGTTTTGATCGTGACCATTGGTGTGTTGTTAATAATTAGGTAATGGCACACCTTTTCCCTGACCATGTGGCTTCAAGGGACATCGCATCTAGATGTGCTTAAATATGTTTATTTCAAGGTTCAGTTGACCCCTCTGCATCATAACAGGAAGGCAGTCTCAAGCTGCAACAAACAGCAGTGAATATACAATGCATAATAACAGGCACCAGTGTCCAGGCGTATAGTCCGCAGAAGCGAATTTGAGCCTAAAATTTTGTTTTGTGTTGTTTAGATAGTTTGCATTTGGTGTATAATCCGCAGGGCCTGATTTCCGCGCCCAGTGCATAGTCCGCCAAGCTGGTGCGTTGTGTCTTCATGCTTTTTTTCCTGGGTGGCATTTTCTTCAGAAGTTCTTCGGCGAACGCTGTTGAGCCTGAAGAACTGCTCTATGAGGTCCATATCCAACCACTGAGCACACACACAAGCACAGAAAATAACACTCGGTGCCAAGTACAAACGAAGAACCTCGGCGGAAAGCCGTGAATGCCAAACGAGCAGCGTCGGGTGACGGCGACTGACTGCGTAGTACACAGGTTGCGCCCCTTCAACGCCTGCATCGCTGTGGTGGGCGGTCGTAGCTAGTCGTAGCGAGATAATCTTCACTTCAAGCAAGAAATCTCGCCATACCGTAGTCAAGATACATGTGCAAGTGTTCGACGACGTGGGCTCTCACACTGGTGAAACTGTCATCAAGAAAGGTACATATCAAAAATGTTTGCGCGTTTGAGGCTGAAACTATGACGCATACTTTATCTAAACCTAAATTTATCGGTCTGCGGCTACAAACATTTTCGTTGACGTTGCTTAGATGATGTAACAATTTCAGGCCTCGCATTAAATGGTGTTGCGAACTCTTCGGTTGTTCTAGTTAATTGGGCTAAAAAGCGGTTGGATGGAAAGTATGACAGCTACAGCATACAAGGGACGAGAGTCTCCGTCGTCGGTTAGCAGACGGCATTCGGCAAATCCCGTCTCCTACTCCGCTGGAGAAAATAAAGTTATTATTATTATTATAAAATGGCGTCTGCTACTGCTGGCTTCAACGTCTGCGTTCATGTGTACCTCTATTCAAGAGACGCTTCGTTGCCATGGTTACGGCGCACTCAGCAGACAAACTTTGGCCGTGTTCCAAATTTTACTCGATTTTACTCCAGAGTAAGGTTTAAGTACCTTTGCGTTCGAAAACATACCCGCGTACAGCGTCGCTCTTATCACATGACACGACCCGCCGGAATAACTCGGATCTGTTTGGGTAAGGTTTGGAACACAGCCTTTATGTACTGGCAATCCATGCGGGCCGTACATCGCGACAAGCACTTTTTTTTTTTTTTTTCCAGGAGAAAACTCGTTTTTGATTACTTACCACGTACGAGAGGAAGCCGTCCAAGTGTGCAAGCACAGCGTGACACAGCGATCATGGAGGCGACGTACATTCTCCCGTCAAAGCCGTATATGTAGGGGGTTTGGCCATTAATTGGGAAGTATGGGAGACAAATCAAAAGCCGCCATTAGCCGAAAGCGGGCTGGGCGTGTTCCAGGACGTCTTCACAAATTCGAATGTGGCCAACCAGAAGCCGGAAATAATCCCCTGGCGGTGGTCGCGAGAAACAAACTTAATAAGTGCGTCGGAGTAACTCTCGGTAATTGAAAATATGGTGCACGTAATGTTTCAATCACGGTCACTCAAAAGCATGGTGGAAGAGTGCGGCTACTGCGTGGAAATTTGGGGCAGGTATACCCGGCGCATCACTTCTAACAGCGCAATAGCGGTGCTGTTACGCAAGTATTCGAAGCAGATAGCAGGATAGGTTCTTCTTGTGCCACGCTCAAACTAGACATTTTTAAGGCCTTATCAAACAAACACCACGTTATAATAATAATAGCTTTATTTACCATATAAATATGGTGGGAGCTGAGGAAAAAAGCTGTCTAAGCAGCTTGACTGGTCCTCAACCCCCCACAGGTACACAGCGGTTGCATAAGCACGCACAAGAAATTATATAAAGGAAAAAACACAATAAAGGCAAAGAGCAAACAGAAAACACCTACGAGGGATTCAGTGTAATGATATAAGTACTTTGATAGAAAAATGTCTCTTAATATCAATGCAAATAGCAAACAAAAAGAAAAACACCCATGAGGGAGTCAGTGTAATCACATAATTACTTTGATAGAAAATGTCTCTTAATATCACACATGCTACTGGATTCTATATCGAAATTAGACCGGATCATTTTGTTCCGAAACGTTGGCAGTGTTTTTTTAATCATTTGTAAACCATAGTCAGTACGAGATGCATCTACTACCCAGAAATCGGAATGGCGAGTGCAATATGTTATAGCTTTGTTCCTGAGGGATGCTAAGCGTATCAAAAAGCTATTTATATCTTGATATTCCTGTTTATAATTTACGCACAATCTAAAATCATAGTATTGAAATACATTCAAAACACCCAGCCCAACAAAAAGTTCGTTACTATGAAAATTGTATGGCACGTTGCATATGATCCTTAGCACTCTTTTCTGCAGTAAAAATAGCTTTTGCAGATTAGTTTTTGTGGTGGTGCCCCAGACTAGATGACAGTAGTTCAGGTGAGATAAAAATAATGAGTTATATAAAATCAGCTTAACACCAATAGGAAGAATATGACGATGTCTATGTAACATACCAGTTATTCTGGCAAGTTTAGAAATTAAATAATCCACATGTTCGGACCATTTATCTGTGGAGTGTATACGGTCCGTTTGCGAAGAAAATTAGTGGTTTTAATTTTTGGCGTCTATTGCGACTCGCGAGCCTTTTTACGCTTGATTGCACGATCGATGTCTGCAGTGATACCAAGTGCAACAAAACGCTTTGTGCGACCACGCCTCGGCTTAGCAGAATGGGTGCTTCGAGGGAGCTTTTGCACACTTTTGCAGTTGTCTCCGCATTTGGTAAAGTCAGCCGTTTTATGCTGCCTTTCTACACTACTAATGTGGCTGTCAATTGCCATTTTTACACAATTAAAAATTAGAGGAATGGAATGGTGGACTTCAGCCATTCCAGGAGTGGGAATGGGCCCAGTGTCTCCATTCCGAGGAGTTGAAAGGAATGGAATTGTCGGAAACTTTAATTCCTCGGAATGGAATTGGAATGGAATGGGGGTGTCCATTCCGCAACACTGGTCCCAACCAAACAGCCTGGCCAACAGTACATTGTCATGCAGTTTACAACCTGCCGAAAGAGGAATGAAGTATTTCACGCTGCTAAGAAGAAGCGACTAAGTACTTGAATAATTGGTATTCCCGGGCAAACGATTCCTATATCTTTTAATGAGCATCTCACCATGTCGAACAAGATGCTCATAAGTGAAGCAATCAAGCCAAAAATAACAAGGGCTGGAAGTCTGTGGACAAAACACGGAAACGTGCACGCTAGGAGAACCCAAAACTCAAAGATCCTGGATATGGGAGGAATCAGACATTAAAAAAATCGTGTAATGACAGAAGTAGATTTTACTATGCTTGAACCAGAGGTTCAAGCAACTATTATGACGCAAAACACTTTTAACAAACTTGATGTGATCACTAAAAATAGTTTTTGTTTCTTATGAACGCAAGAAGCCTACAACATAAAAAAGGAGAAATCGAGATGTTTGTTACGCCCCTAAAATGGTCAGTTTGGTATCTTAATGTTTACAGAAACATGGTACTCAGTCAAAGTGTCACCGGTACTACACCCTAATTATACGTGCCTGCATATTGATAGAGCTACTAAACGCGAAGGCGGCGTGACCATTTATCACAAATCAGCACTGCCAATGACTGTCATCGAAAATTGCTCTGTAATAACTGCTGATGTTGAATGTCTCGTTGTTAATGCACCATGACACTTTGTGGTGTTATACCGCCACCCATCTGGGAACTTCGAAAAGTTCTCCTCTTATCTTGAGTCAATGCTGACATACACCTTGCATAAAAACACGAAAATCATAATGGGGGACATCAACATTGATCTACTCTGTGATACAATCAATCAACAACTCTACAATTTGATACGGTCCTATGGCTGCACAAGCTTTATAGGTATTCCTGCGAGGGTAACGCCACAGAGTAATACCCTTGTCGATGTCTGCACTACAGATGTTAATCCCCTGAACACTGTTCCTGGAGTGTTTCTATAGCTGATATGAGTGACCATTTCCCTTTATTCTGTTTCCTCACACCTTAGACCTTGCCAAAGTTCTCCGCAATCCAGTAGTACTTTTTCTTTTTTTTTTTTTCAAAAAGATTGATCGCCAAAGTATTTACACATTTCATAGTCTGATATCTAAAACAAACTGGGAAAGCGTGATGACTGGTCATAATGTCGAAGGCTCTCGCGCAATTCTCCATGTAGCGCTCAAAAAGTGTTGTGACGCAGATTGCCTTTTACAACTCTTAAGAAAAAGTCACGGAAAGTGCAGGAAACAATGGACATCAAGCGAGTTGACAAATGTATAAACAAAAAGAAATATTTTAGAAAAAAAAAAAAAACACTCGCGCCAGTACTATACTTCAAAGGGCACTGACACCCCAAAGGTCGTTTTTTTTTTCTTCTTGTCTAAAACAATGCAAGTTGTAGTCATAGACACGCAAAAAAAAAAAAAAACGCATCGCGAAAAATAAATCTCCCGTACGCGCGCGCCTTTTTTATTTTTGGCGTTTTTCTCTCCCGCTCCTCACACTTCTTTGGATTGGTGACGTCAAAAATTATGAACTTTAGAAGCTTTGTAGGCGACATTTCTATAACATTTAATAACGGCAATCATAAAACATGTTTTTTAACGCAATTGCGAACGCACTACGGACCTTCTTTTTGAAATACCAAAAATCGGAGTCCGGTGTGATGTCGCCTCCTGGATTTGTATGCTCCCTCAGAAAACTTGGCAGCGCTCGAGCAGAGGATGATCGGTGAGTCGGGGAACCGGACGAAGAAACCGGTTTTTTTTTTTTTCAGTCCGACAGCGCCCTTCTCTCCCGCTCCACACCTCCTCGCTTCGGGTCGCGGTGGCAACGGCGCTTTGTTTTGTAGCGCGGAGCGGAGGTGCGAAAGAAAGTCGACTCGCAGGAGACCGCAAAAATTGATGTCAATGCGCTGGTGCGGACCGCGCGGGAACTTCAAATTCGGAACTTGGAAATTGTTGTTGTTTTTTTTTTTTTACTTCACAAATGCTGAATTCCCAAGTTTCGAATATTGAGGGTAGTGTCCCGGCATCGTTTTCAATCGTTTCGGATAATAAAAAAAAATGATTTTGATGTGTCAGTGCCTCTGTAAAGAATACGGGCACTAAAGAAATGCACTGAACCATGACATTAAGAAGGCCAAAGCCCACTACCACATCAGTATGTTTAATAACCTGCGGAACGATCAAGCGAACCCGATTCCAAAGCAGCACCCTTAGATGAGATGACATGACATGGCACACGCGATGAATGACAATTTCATGAACGTTGCTGCTCACGGCGGTCCAACCACTATATCATCAGATACCCTTGGGGAACGCATCTGGAGCATACTATGATGATATATCCTGTCACTTGTACTGGAGTTGCAGCGGTGATTAGAACACTGAAAACAAGGGCGCTGTGGAGTTGATACTATAAAAGTTGAGCCAGTTAAACACGTATATCATCCATGATAAATAAGCCACTGGAACACAAACTAAACCTTATATTTGAAACTGGTACTTTCCCAAATGCGTTAAATACTGCGAGAGTTACTGTAATATATAAACGTGGCGACAAAAGCGACATTAGCAACTACCGACCAATTTTCGGTGCTTCCGACACTGTCGAGGGTTGTTGAGAAGCAAATTGATAGCAGAATGCGAACTTTTCTAACGAAATTTTCGGTACTTTCTAGAACTTAATAGAAATATCAAAAAGAAAAAAAAAACTGCGCACGCATTGTTAGATATAAGAGATAAACTTTTAAGCAATTTTGAAACTAAGATACACTTGGCACTAACTGAGATTTCCAGGCCTTCGACAGCATCAACCATGACAATAATTAACAAATTGCGTCACCATGTCGTTAGAGGTAGGGCCCTAGACGTAATTAAAAGTGTTTTTTTTAATGATCACGAAAAATATGTAGTACTCAATTGTATTTGTCCTGATCATATGACAGGTAAGTTGGGGTTCCACAGGGCTGTATTTTAGGGCCACTGTTTTTTTTATTATCTAATTGTACGATATTGTCCATGTCAACATTCCAATCTATCCGAACCAAATTATATGTGCGCTGATGGTACTAGTCTCATTTTTTTCTGCTACTACATCTGAAGAACTTGAACGAGAAGCCAATAATTACTTACACGCTTTAAATAGATGGCCAGAGGTAAATAAAATTAAACTAAATGCTCAGAAAGAAAAATATATGTTATTCATGTAAAAAAAAAGTTAGCAGTCTGCCATACCTGAATATAAATGGCTGTATTATAGGACATATAACAGACTTCAAATTTTTAGGTATATGGTTCAACGACAAACTGTCCTGGACAAAACAAATAGAACATATTAAAAAAAAGACCTCTTTAGAGCAATAGGATTATAGGAGCAACATATAAAATAAAAGACATCTTGCCTATTTGGTCAAAGAGTCAATTATACTATACACTCTTTAACCAAAAACTTTACTACTGTTTCCTAGTGTGAAGGACAACCTTTAGAGAAAAACTATAATGGGCTTCTTAGTTTACAAAAGCGTATGATACGAATTATAGCAAACGCGAGCTACAATGCAAACGCCGAAATATTACTTCAGTTTTAATATTTTACTGCTCACTAAACCATACCACTAAAAACTATAAATAACTTTGTCTTAACTCCTTCAAATCCAATGGAATATAACTTCAGGGAAAGGTCAGCATAGAAATTACCACGAATTAGAACAAATTACGGCAAGCAAGCGATCAACTTCAAAGTCACCCGGCTGCAACGCAGCGTTTACCTGTACAAACAGTACTGCTGTAAGAAAACAACTACCTTCCTTTTTAATGAGTAATGAGTTAGAGATTCTTGAAGTGCGTTTTAAACTTCTTTCTGTGTTGATAGTTTTGTTACTCTTTTAGAAATCCGTCACTGTTTACGCATATTCGTTTCTTTGCTTGCTCAATCTAGTTTTTTTTTTTTTTACATCTTTATATCACGAGTGTTTAAGATTAGCGATTTTTTTATGTGTAAACGGCTTTATACATATGGTTATAAATATTCGTTTTTCTTTTAACATTATTTTATTTTTGTGTGATGCTGCTGATGCTCTTTGAATATTTTTAACTGTGTGCGTTCTTACGTTCTACAAGAAACCTTAAGCGGTTTGCGACGGAATACGTGTTTTTTTATGTTTTAGTGGGATGTAATAATTTCTATGTCACGTGAAGTTGAACTGTGTCCTTTTGAAGTCCTTGATGTATGAGCGGACTGCTCTTTTCTCCTTTCTTGTTTTGTGTTTAATGGCGAATATCACGGGAGTCTGGGAGCGCGCCGGGATCGACTTTTCAGGAGAGGGCATATTTCACTGGGCGATCGGGATCGAGGTGGACGTGTTCCACTCCAGGGGCCCTAATCTGGACAGTTGGCGAGAATGTCGGCAAGAAATCTGGCGGCCGTGATTGGGCAACGCCGCACTTTACCTTGGCGCCGGTCAATCATAGCCGCCGGATTTCTCGCCGACTTTTTCGCCAAGTATCCATATTAGGGTCGCTCCGCCGATTTCGGTGAATTCGACCGGAAGCCGGCCTGGCCGGAACTCGGCGCGCACACGTGACCACGTGACTACTTTCTCGCCGGGCATCTCGCCTCGAAAAGTTCCGCCCGCTTTTCGCTGCTGCTGGTTGGTGAGAGTTCGTCGTCCAGTTACTCGAGCAGCTCCTCCAGCAGCAGCGACTTCAAGTATAGCAGCAGTCGACGAGGATTGCCCGCATGAATTCGACTGCCTTTCCGGACCTCCACAGAAGAGACCAAAGCAAGACGCACCAGGGCCCGTTTGCTCGAAGCGCTAACCGCGGCTAAAGCTAGCCGCAGTACCTAGGAGAGGAATTTTTATATCACGTGGCTGGCTCGGTAGGGATGCGGGGAAACATGGCGGTGCTCCGGTGAGTGAGCGCCGCTCGCTTTGGAACTAATATGTCGTTGTAGCTGCAATATCGGGCGCGCTAGTCAGCAACGAATGGTGCAGGAGGCTTTCGCTTTGCCTTACTTCACTAAAATCGCAAAGCATGAGCAATGACCTTGCCGCATTTGTTAGATATTCTTTCGATTCTGGCTATTCCTAAGCCTAAATGAACGCGATAATTGTCGGCATGGCAACGTCTTTGGAAAGCGGATTGCCTTGACTCAATCAGCCGGGTATTGATAGCACACAAAAGCACACAGCGTCCCAATAGACCTTTTTCTAAATTACTCCCAAGCATCGAGGAGAACGCTGGCCTTCCTCTTATAAAAGATTCGAAGTAAGTAATCATAAGGCTTTGACGAACGCGCGTGCAAGGCAAAACTTGTTTTATACCTTTTGCTTTAGAACAATTACTGCTGCAGACGCCAGCACGTGCAACGCGTGTAACTACACTCGTTGCATGCATCTCGGTGCTTGGGAAATTTAGAAAAAGGTCTATAGACCATATGCAAAAAGAAGCGCCATCTAGTGTATTCATGATCAATGATCAGATTTCCTCCATATTGGGGGGTTCCCGTACCGACGGTTTCGCCCGAGAAACAATAGTCCCGGCAAAGTGGAAGTCGTAGAACTAAAATATGATCACCTGCTGCAAGTCCAGTACGAACCCTTCACAGGACGTCTTCGAGAAATACCGTTCATTGACCTGGATGGCCCAGTTCACTGCTTGAGTGACGAGTCTTGCGACCTCGTTGCTGACAATTCCTTTTCCTGAATTTGGCGGCCGTCTTTCTTTTCTTCTTTGATCCGAAACTAACCAGCGACCCATTGAGTGTACACATAAACTGCCCTAATATCATGAAACCCGAGTTAAATGCAGATGCGCCTCGTCCGCAACTGGGAGATGTGATAAACCCCCCAATATGGCGGCTCCTAATGGCATGATGATGATAGCTGGCAAGGATTTCGCATATGGCCTATTGGGACGCAGTCTGCTTTTGTGTGCTATCAATACCCGGCCGATTGAGTCAAGGCAATCCACTAGAATCGAAAGACCAAATAAAAAAATGCGGCGAGGTCATTGCTCATGCTTTACAATTTAAGTGAGGTAAGGCAAAGCGCCCTCTATACGCCGGTTGGGTAACTACTGAGATGAAAAGGTCCATATTGCCGAGAGTTTTCAGTCTTCGCGATTACCATAGCGACTGTCGTCCTTCAGCTGGCAATAGAATGGCAATCTGGGCTAGTTGGTTCATGATAACTTTCAGGGCGCAGAAAATACACAAGGACAAGAAAGGAGACGAAACAAGGCGCTAGAATGGCAATCTGGGCTAGTTGGTTCATGATAACTTTCAGGGCGCCGAAAATACACAAGGACAAGAAAGGAGACGAAACAAGGCGCTAGAATGGCAATCTGGGCTAGTTGGTTCATGATAACTTTCAGGCGCCGAAAATACACAAGGACAAGAAAGGAGACGAAACAAGGCGCTAGAATGGCAATCTGGGCTAGTTGGTTCATGATAACTTTCAGGGCGCAGAAATACACAAGGACAGAAAGGAGACGAAACAAGGCGCTAGAATGGCAATCTGGGCTAGTTGGTTCATGATAACTTTCAGGGCGCAGAAAATACACAAGGACAAGAAAGGAGACGAAACAAGGCGCTAGAATGGCAATCTGGGCTAGTTGTTCATGATAACTTTCAGGGCGCAGAAAATACAATACACAAGGACAGAAGGAGACGAAACAAGGCGCTAGAATGGCAATCTGGGCTAGTTGGTTCATGATAACTTCAGGGCGCCGAAAATACACAAGGACAAGAAAGGAGACGAAACAAGGCGCTAGAATGGCATCTGGGCTAGTTGGTTCATGATAACTTTCAGGGCGCAGAAAATACACAAGGACAAGAAAGGAGCGAAACAAGGCGCTAGAATGGCAATCTGGGGCTAGTTTGGTTCTATATCACGTGGCTGGCTCGGTAGGGATGCGGGGAAACATGGCGGTGCTCCGGTGAGTGAGCGCCGCTCGCTTTGGAACTAATATGTCGTTGTAGCTGCAATATCGGGCGCGCTAGTCAGCAACGAATGGTGCAGGAGGCTTTCGCTTTGCCTTACTTCACTAAAATCGCAAAGCATGAGCAATGACCTTGCCGCATTTGTTAGATATTCTTTCGATTCTGGCTATTCCTAAGCCTAAATGAACGCGATAATTGTCGGCATGGCAACGTCTTTGGAAAGCGGATTGCCTTGACTCAATCAGCCGGGTATTGATAGCACACAAAAGCACACAGCGTCCCAATAGACCTTTTTCTAAATTACTCCCAAGCATCGAGGAGAACGCTGGCCTTCCTCTTATAAAAGATTCGAAGTAAGTAATCATAAGGCTTTGACGAACGCGCGTGCAAGGCAAAACTTGTTTTAGACCTTTTGCTTTAGAACAATTATTGCTGCAGACGCCAGCACGTGCAACGCGTGTAACTACACTCGTTGCATGCACCTCGGTGCTTGGGAAATTTAGAAAAAGGTCTATTGGGACGCAGTCTGCTTTTGTGTGCTATCAATACCCGGCCGATTGAGTCAAGGCAATCCACTTTCCAAAGACGTTGCCATGCCGACAATTATCGCGTTCATTTAGGCTTAGGAATGGCTAGAATCGAAAGACCAAATAAAAAAATGCGGCGAGGTCATTGCTCATGCTTTACAATTTAAGTGAGGTAAGGCAAAGCGCCCTCTATACGCCGGTTGGGTAACTACTGAGATGAAAAGGTCCATATTGCTGAGAGTTTTCAGTCTTCGCGATTACCATAGCGACTGTCGTCCTTCAGCTGGCAATAGAATGGCAATCTGGGCTAGTTGGTTCATGATAACTTTCAGGGCGCAGAAAATACACAAGGACAAGAAAGGAGACGAAACAAGGCGCTAGAATGGCGGGCTCGTCCTTCAGCGCTAGTTTAAGCGGTGACAGAGTGTCGAACCGAAATTTTTATCGGTTCGGTTCGGGTTCGGGTTCACGCCAATCGGTTCAGTTCCGGTTCAGCTCCGCGGGAAAAAAATAACGGTTCGAACCGGTTCTGAACCGGTTCGAACCGGTTCGAACCGCTAAATTATTATGATTTGTTTTGCATTTTTACTAATGCCACGCCACTATAAAACGAGTAAACATTATTTTCATACAAAAGAATAAAAGAGAAGTGGGATTAGCCGACTTAAGCAGTATACTTTTTATAGGCTACAGCAGTGATATAAGTGTAATTTAATATTATGCAGAAACTCGGATATTGATATCCCATCGCCATGTCAATCGTAAAACAGGGGACGCGAAGAACAATTATAACTGGCTTGATTTTCCACCAAACTTCGTTTGCACTGCTGTAACGTACCGAAGTGTGTGAATCCCTTCAAGATAGACGGAGAAATGTCCAATGTGTTAGGAAGGACAATGATCCGTAATCGTGTGTGCGAGTGCGTGCGCGTGCGTGTGTGTGTGTGTGCGCGTGCGTGCGTGTGTGCGTGCGTGCGTGCTTGCGTATTTTACTGCTGTGAACTTCCTCTCCTTTTTTTTTTTTTTTTTTTTGTTGCTTGGAGGGTGGATGTGGACACGTTATATATACGTAGCAGCTGAGTTCGGGCCGAGCCTTGTTCTTTTCATTTTGTCTCTTCAACTGCTTAATGTTTCTTTCATCTTCTTTTTACCACTGTCTGAGATATAATTCATCATAATTTATAATTAATCGTGCAGAATAGCGATTTTTATTAGGCTGTTTGCTTTCACGTTTTAATGTAGCTGTACGCACCTCTCTGTAGAGGTGACCGCAAGCGACGAATATCAAAGAAACATTTTTTTACAGACGCTATATGTACTGCGATCCGCCAGTTGATCTATAAAGCAATACGCAAAATTCGCGCACCGGGCACATTTAGCACCCATGGCCGCGTCACTCGAAACTGGTGATGGACGACGATGTGAAGCAGGTAGGAGACGCGAAGCCCGGAGTTTTCACGCCTCGCTGAGGCGCCTATCCAGGCTTCCTTAGAGAGAGCTACAACTTCTCCGCTTCACCTTACGATGAACCACAACAGACGCTATGAACAAACTCTGCCAATCTAAGTTTGTGAATGCATTCCCTGACCCTCACTGCGAGCCCAGCGTGTTGCTGCACCCTTGCTTAAGTTTTGAAAGGGACTTTGATGGCTCTCTTCTGCGCTCCATCGCGGCTGAAACGGAGTGCGTTTGTACCGGATTGTAAAGCACAAAAACAAATAAAAGAACAAAAGAGCATCTTCTCTATGTGCTCGCGTTTGCGTATATATATATTTTTTTTTAGGGAAAGGTAGGGGAAGTTTGGATAGATCTGCAGCGTAAGCTGCTATTCACCTTGGGGAACGGGCTAGCCGAAGGCGGATAAGGAACATAAATAGAAGTTGATATTTAGAAATAGCAGTATTAATGACGCAGTGGGGCTTTGACAGAAATGTAGGATATAAAGGGTCTAAACGAGGTATTGTTGACGCCCAGGGGTAGGAAGTCATGTTCAACGCCAATCGACTAAACCAAACTGTCTCGTAACAATCGAGTCTCCGTCAATGTCGCTGCCGTATACATCATACCGATATAAGTATTTTCGTGCTCGCGATCGCGATTAACATTGCAATATTCCATGTACAGCCAAAATTTAAAAAAAAAAATGTTATTAGGTTGTTCTCATTTTTGCAATAACATTCACCATATATTCATTTTGCTTCGGTAATAAATTCAGCGCACCATACTTTACTTTGGGTTTTATTGGGTCGTATTGGTTGTTTCACCGAAATGTTATTGAGATTCGTTAAGAGTTTATGTGGCCCATGAAGTCTCATTTGTAAATGTTCATTGTTGCATTGGGTGCTGCATCATTACTACCCCAAATTTTACTTATTTCTACTGGGTATATTTGCTTCTGTTTCAAGACGCGTTTCCCCAACGAATTATGGTTCCTAAAGGAATTCGAGAAATGTTCGTTTATTGTCACACCTATAAATTGAAAACGTGCTTTTGCCTTGAATACTTGGCTCATCGCATGGCTTTTGGTTTTTTGCAATCAATCATTGTCCTTGTTGCAGTACACGTAGCGGAGAAGGAGTACGTTGTCCAGAGTCGTTGGTGCGAGCCTTGTTCGTTGAGAAGAGAGGATGTACTTCAGGCCAGAAAATGCCCTTTCGACGCTCACTTGGGTAGCGGGGACCGCGAGTGCCACCTCTGCCAGCTGGTGAAGTTCCGGAAGGCGAAGTCTTTCCCTGGTCCAAAACTCCAAGACATTGGCGTCCTTCTTGACACGAGGTTCTTTTTCACACGATTCGAGAAGTCGCTCAATTTCGTCGCTTTTTCGGCGAGACTTGGTACGGAGTTCTGAGGAGCTTTCTTCCTTCTCTTTAAGAAACGACTCCAGGTCGTCGTCGGCAGAAAGCGTCTCCGTTTTGTCGGGGCTGTCCGGAGAGTCTGCTGGACGCGCCCTCGGATCTTCCATCGAAGACTTAATTTGTTCCCACGTCCTAATCAAGTGTTGCTTCGCGCGGCTCTTCTCATCGCTCGATAATGATACGTGGTACCGCGGATCCAAATAAATAGCTGCACAGAAGAGGTTGTTTCCAAGCAGCCACTTTTCTCTTCTTTTCATGAACGCCACCAACGCAGTCGCTACGGGACAGTCGATCTTCGATGTCTGCATTCTGCACTTCAGCCAAGTGCCGTAGAAATCACCCATCGTCAGCTGCTCTCTTTGGAGGACCTTTGTAGCTTCTTCTGCTGCGCTTAAGGAAAGCACGATTTGTTCTGCATTCTGCCAGTCCTCTTCGGTAAAGTGTAACTCCTCGTTAGATGAGAAAAGATCACCGCAGAACTCTCGCAACTCGAGAAGTCGCCTCAACATTTGAACGGTTGACATCCATCTGGTACTGCAATCAATTATCGGTTTCTTCATATTCAGTTTTCTTATGAGCGACATCACTGTCTGGCTTCTAAGTTTCTTGCAAAGCGTTCTGCTCTTCTTGATGAAGTCAGCGAGGATCGGTTCCTTTAGCGCGTCGTGAACGGCGAGCTGCAGTGTGTGGGCAGCGCATCTCATGCCCTGCAACAATGGGCCGTCATCGTCGAGTGTAATGGTGCCTTCAAAGCATCCAAAGACTGTGTCATGCAACACTTCGGCAGACTCTACACTTTTATCTAAGTCTTCGTTTTCCGAGTCGGAACATTCGGATTCTTCCGCAGAACATTCTTTCAGTAGTTCGACAGCCTTTATCATATTTGCCCCGTTGTCTGTGGTAATGCTGTACACTTGCCCGACTTTAATACCGTACATAGACAGGACCTCCAGTACTTCAGATTTCAAGTACTCTGCTGTGTGTCGGTCGAATAGTTCTTTCATGGCTAGTGTCTGAAGTACTAGCTTTCCACCTTGTACGTATTGCACGTTAATTCCTAGAATGGCGCGGTCAAGGCGCGTTGCAGTGTCCATTTTCAAGGATATTAGGCGGTCTTTCAGAGAGCGCGAGATATTATCTCTTGCTGCTTGTGCTTCCTGGTTCACCTTAGCTCGTACGTTTTCAGAGTTAACAGATACCTTTTCTTGAAAGCCTTTCAGAATTGGATCCACTATCTTTCGAAATCCGCTGTCGTCGATTAACCGAAATGGGCGACCGTTCTTCGTTACCAGCTCGACGCAGCTGTCCATCAGAGTTTTTGAGGTCATCTTTACTACGATAGCTGGAACTTGTGCAAGCGCATTCTTGATGTTCGGCTGATCGCGTCTTTTAGGCGGTGGTTCGACGCTGTCGTCACGACCACGTTTGCTGCTCGACGGCTTTTCCAACTCAAGTTGGGCATACTCGTTCTTGTGGCACCTTTGTATATGACGCTCCAAGTTGGCAGCATGATTACCGGACATCACCGCCTTGCAGTCTCCTATCTGGCATACCGAATGGTTCTGCTGCAAATCGTACTTGAAATATTTTCTAACGGGATTTCCCTTGCTTCGTCCCATTGCTTCACCAGAACAATTGAGCTTCCTGAAAAAAAAAAGAAACGCTTAAACGTTTATTGTTTATATTTTGATGTCTACATTGTAAAAGTAACTTTTAACCAATCACTATTCTTATTTTAAAGAATAGTAGGAGGAAGAACATCCAGAGATTGATCGGTAAACCAAAGCCTGGGGATACTACTTTGTCTAGCTTGCTTGGAACAAAGTAAGCAATGATATGTTTGGAACAGCTGCATCAAAATCACTACCAAACCTAACGTATAAGACCCAATATATTGAGGACTTTTAGCAAACCGTTTCCGTGTTTTGCGCACGGCACTACCAGAGCCGCATATAAAGCTAGTTTGGTCAATGAGAGGATCGGGCAGAGCCGGGGTGTGCACCAGACGCGGATAGAGGGCTTGGCAAGCTCTCTTGGCCAACCAGAAGCCGAAAATAATCCCCTAGCGGTGGTAGCGAGAAAGAGTCCATACAAAGCGTAAGACTTAAATGCAGTAACTCTTTATGGTTGAATATATGGTGTAAGTGATGTCTCGATCATGATCATATAAAATATGTGAGAAACGAATGTGCCGCTCAAACTCTGTTTTGCTCAAACGGAGTCTGACCATTAGGACGGCAGATTCCCGGCTCTCGGTGCATGGCGTACGGATCACGTCGATCATTCTGCTAGACTTTCTTTTGCATGACCGTGATCGACAAATCACGTGCACCATATTTTCAGTCACCGGGAGTTACTCCTACGCTCTTATTAATTTTGTTTCTCGTGACCTTCGCCAGGGTCAGGCACGTAGCCATAAGGGGGGAGGGGGGGGGGGCATGGGGTCCGGGCCTTCCCCCCCCCCCCCGAAATCTTCCATTTTGCCGGGACCTCCTCTCCCTCATACAGCATTTTGTCATGGGCGGCGCCCCCCCCCCCCCCCCCCCCGGAAACAAAATCCTGGCTACGTGTCTGGCCAGGGTATTATTCCCGGCCTCTGGCTGTTCGCATTCGAATTTGCGAAGACGCCCTTGGACACGCCCAGCCCGCTTTCGGCCAATGGCACCTCCTCATTTGCCTCCTACACTTCCCAATGAATGGCCAAACTTTCTTTTTATACGGCTCTGCGCACTACTAAACGTCTAGCTCGCTTCCTGTTTTGGTTAGCTAGACATTGGTTCACTCCGCTTGGGAAAAAATAATTATAATATCAGGCACGACCTTGCCCTAGACGCGCGGCAATGCGGAGCGCAAGTTTCTCTGCTTCTTGCACAGGCGTTGCGATGATCCCAGAACGCCACGCTCTTATTGTCTGAGTGAAAAAAAAAAGTGGGTAGACCTTAAGGCACCTAACATCGCGATATACCCATATTCATTCGAGCCAAAGCCGATCCAAACTCGACGTCGCTTTAACCTAACCGCAATTCCTGCGCAAGGAGCAGACGACTTGCTCTCCGCATAGGCATTTCGCTGAATTACCTAAGCATCAAACAAAAAGCCGGGACCGTATGTACACGCGATACGTTCCGAGCATTGTTTGTGATGCTTGAGTATCTTAGCGAAAGGTCTATTAGCGGCGACATGTTTTGGTGGCTCCCTCCTATGGTTCCCTCTCGTGACGTCATTACGTTGCGAACGACAAGCTTGATGGTTTTTGTAAAGAGCATAGTGGAAGCTTGAAATAATAGAGAGTTTTAGTAGACCGTTCTCGCTTTCTCGCTCCGCTCTATGAAAGCGGAGTCACCATCGCGCATGCGCGACCCGCTCTGGGATTTGAGCGTGAAGCGTCAGCTCCGCTAGCTCCGCTTTCCTTGCCATTTCAGGAAGCGCGTTCCACTCTCAGTAAAGCTTCAGTAGATGGTGTTTTTTTTTTTTTTTTTTTGGAAAGGAATTCAAAATGGGTGCTCGCCACTTGAAAGCATGCTTGGGAGCGCGTTTGACCGTTATGAACCTCGCTGTACTAAGATGGCTGAGCAGACTTTGTTTGAAACGGCGTCCTTAAGAAAACGTTCCACGGTGGTCGAGAACCTCTGGCTGCTTCGGGAAATCGTTGGCTGCAATCTTTTCACGGCCGCTGAACGGCAGGGACAGGTGCTGCCTTGTCTAAGCCAGCGGGCTCGATTTTTCTACGCGAGATGACGACGACGACGTTGAGAGGATGACACACAGGGCGACGGCGGTGCCTGAATCTGAGCCCCTGGGCCTCGGTTCCTTGGAGGCGGCAGCTTCTACTTTGGCTGGGCTACCTCCTTGAAGCCTGATGCTTTGACCCCAGTGGACCCCAGTGAGCAACGGCGCCATCATGTTCTTGGGGCTCCTTCATGCACCGATTGAACGGCGTGCCAGATCCCCATGGCTCGCTGCTCACCCGCCCAACCCGCCTCTACGAAATCTCGACTTCTGTGAATCGGACTGCCATCTTCCCCAATTGCAACAACCCATGTCGTCATCATCTTGCATGTTCATACTCATCACATTATCATGTTTCCTAGACGCGGCACCGCGGGCCTCCATGGTACGGGCTGCTGCCTTTCCGCAGTGCCGCGTCTCTCCAGAGCCAAAAAATGAAGACTAAAGACTAAAGCAGTTGGCAAACGGACAGGTATTTTGTTAGGTTGATTTAGGCAGCAAGACAGTGCAAATTAGCGAAAGTGAGTGCTCCATTTATATCTCTAACTTTTTTGTTTTCCCAATGAAATGAGTTTTTTCTTCTTCGTAGGCTTCGGTTTGTGATAGGGTACCTTGGTGTTTCTGTACACTGCGCCACATTGTTACCGGGAACAATCAATATCCTGTTTCTATTTTTCACCTCAAATACGAGGGGCTGACATCAACCTATTGGTGTGGAATAAAGCGCTCGTTTGGGGCACTAATCTGAGCGACAAACTTTCAGCTCTCTCAACAGCTGTCAAAGAAATAAACTGCAAATAAAAGCGATTTTATCGTGTTCGTATCAACAGTGGAGCTCAGTGTATGTATCTGCCTTGGGGGATGAGATGAAACCATTTTGCTTGGCTACACTTCTTTTCATTTCTTTTTTGTGTTTTTGAAATTACGGTTTTCGGCTTAAGCTCCTGCCTAGTTTCAGCCTCACCTGTGCTACGGTGTTTTCTTGCAATAGAAGGCCACGCAACACAGGCTACTTTTACAATGCTGAAGTCAACAGAAACACTGTAATTTGATTATGTGCAATATTCACACGCACATCTGAGAAGTAAAATGGGAGTCGTTAGTAAATGTATTTTTATTAAAATATTTCTAGACGCTTTTCAGCCTAGTTGGACGAGTATTTCGCTCAGTACAACTGCTTGGATATGATTCACTGTGATCAGTTTACGCAATCTAATATTAAAAAAAAAAAAGAAACATGCTCATGGTCTTCGTAGGGTTCGTCCAGCTGACAAATTCTACCGTCTGCGCACATCACTGCCTGTCGCTTCACGACGAGCACCCTCTTGTGACCAGAAAAGTATGGCTTCTGATTCTTTGATGGACGGCATGGAGGTGCTGTGCGGTCAACAAAACCTCAACAGTTGTCCAGGGGTGCTCCCTTGTCTTTGATAACCTAATAAAAAGAAGGAAAAGGCACTCTTACAACACGTCAGTATTTAAACACTACCAAAACATGTGATATGGGACTTGTTAACCATATAAGATAAAGAGTATTTTCGTGGTAGGGTTGCAAAAAAATGTGTATCGTAAATTAAAAAAAAAAAATAGTTGTTTCTTAATTTCGCTAAGCTTTGAGGCCGTCAAACTGTGCATTCAAAACGAAACTTCTGAAAAGCGTTCTAGTCTGCCGCTATTGCTTAAAAGTCCAGTGTTGTGTTTGATAAATTTTGAATTGTGTATGCCTGTCTGGTTTTCACCAGACAAAAACTTGACATGAAATATTCTTTCGACCGTTTTTGGTAACTCTTTTAAAACACCGCCGGGTAACATATTCGGCCGCCATATTTTGGGCATCGCTTTAGGTGCGAGACTTGTGACTAGAACCGAGTTCATATTCAGCATTGACGCAGCATTCGTGTTTAATACATTTAGACTCGCATCCGCGACAAACAATGACGCAGCTCTCTTGCTCCCTAGACGCTTGGCCAAAAAAAGACGGCCTTGAAGAATAGGGGCAGGATGGCATGCACTTTTAAAAAGGCAGCATTCAAGTCTCTATTATTTTCTAAATCTACGAAGGAAATCCAAGGCGAACAGTTCCGGAGGAAAGTTAAACAATTCAGAAATTGCGAGCGAATATGAATAAATAAAGTTGAGAGGAATGGTTTTTTTGGTGCGGCTTGCGAGCGCTATGCTCGTGGTCAACTTTCAGTGTCATTTTTGACAGGAGAACGCGTGCACAGGTATAATCGGTGTTCAAGCACGCGCTCCCGTACATCTGATTACACAGCCATAGAAGGCCCATAAAAACGCGACGACTACCGACACCGTGTTGGTTGCAAAGTGATACTCGTTCACTTCGTTTGATTATGCTCTTTTGTGTTACATAAAACTCATACTGAATAGTTTACTTTTCACGCGTGGGACGTACGCTTTACTTCTTGATTCGGCCTCTTTCAAGCTGAGGTCAAGGTGAAAAACATCTACGCGTATTGAGCAAGTGCAGCCATCTTGAGATCTAAGCGATCACGCTAAGAACGCTGAGGGAAGTCCGCTCTGCAACTTGTAAAGCGGAGCGCACGCTCACTCCGCTAACTTTACGCTCCAGCTCAGAGCGGGCTACGCATGCGCGGTGGGGGCGATGCTTCTTCCAGAGCGTAAAGTAGAGCATAGAGGGCTCATAAATGTGGCCTACTAAAATTCAGATTAAAACCGCGCTCGTCGTGACTTGTCCTGACACTGCCCATGTACACCTTGTTTTTTTGTGCCGAAACAAAAGTAAAGACGTAAATTATTGGCGTATCAAAAAGAGTAACTTTTTACTAGACAGAGCAGCTGTGCTAAAAACAATAGAAACACAAAATTTACACAAACCATGCAGGGTCTCACCTGTGAGCGCAGCTCCAGTTTCGCTAGGGTCAGCCCCCTATGTTTGTTCATGTCAGCGAGCAGGTGGCCTAACCTCTCGTTGACGTGAACCACGATTAGGTTCTCAATACTGAAGAACATCGACAAGTTCCGTCCAAGCGCTCATCCAAGTTCGAACAGACGGTTGCGATAGGCCAGTCGACAAATATCCATGCAAAGCGTCTGGCCAGATTGGCAACACCCTGCGCCGATCTGTCGAGTGCTGGGATTTAGAGGCCCACTTGCAGAGCAAGCGGGATTGCCTCCTAAAGGGTTTATGTCTTCTACGTTGGCAATATCCAGCAAACCGCGTTCGGAAAAGAAGCTTCGGCGCTTCATGGCATGAGGGATGCAAATCATTGATTCGATGTCTCGTCAGCTTAATCTCGTTAGTAGAAGTCTCCTCCATTGAGAACCGCGGGGATTCATCGTGCAGGTGCTTTGCTAGCCTTGAGCAACATTGTACTCGTACTTCACAAAAGGGTGTACTCGGAATGCGCAAACTTCGTCCTTTTCTTTTATTTTTCTACTTCAAATACGTTAATCCGTTTCATTTTTAATTCGAGTGGAGCAGAAGCTACAAGAGCGAGTGCCGCCCTTTCAGCGTCATTGACCAGCACGCGCGCTCGTGTAGTGCAAGTGCCGTTTAGAGCAACATGCTCATTGTTATACCTTCGGCTTCATTTGCACACAGGGTGGAAGGATTATATTTATATTTTATAGCGTAATATGCTTCGGGTGTGTGCCTACTCTTTAGTGTTCATTATTCTCGCCTTCGTTTTACCACATTTACAAACACGCTCCCTTTCACTTTCTTGGTGTTAACGTTTTGTTTTTCTATCTTACTAGTACTTTAAACGTCCACTTGCGGGGCTACACAAGCGAATTTTTCGAACGCCCTCAAAACGCTCTTACGCTAAAGGAAAACGGTCTACTAAAAGGCGTTTTTGGACCTCCGCTTTACATTCCGCTAAAGCAGGCCGCGCATGCGCAGTTTGGCACCCTCAGAGCGGAGCGGAAAATGGAAACGGTCTACTAAAACTCTCTAATAGCGCCATGAAACCAACACTCCTAACAGAGTCAAAATCGAAGGCCTTTCGTTAGTTATTTCTGTCGATGAGAAATCCTTTGCTGACGTCATAGTCAGCATTCGGCGTATTGTGTACCATAGCGACCCTTTCGGTCGCGCACATCGCCATTACCGACCGGTCTCAGCAAGCGTTCTACGTATGCGTGCCGCCGCCATAACTGTAGTTCACAGCAGGCAGGCTCGACAGGGGAAGAGAGATCTCGTGCCGTTTCATGCTCCGCTGGCGCAGGCTCGCAGCTGGGTGTTCGCGCGTGCAAAGACTACAGCTCCCACGATACATGCCGGCAGCGGCGGCGTAACAAAACAGGCTGGAGATATCGATCTATTGTAACTTCCAATTAACATTGAAACATCGACTAAAATTAAACACGCGAGTTTGTCTCGAGACTTGTTTAAAAAATGAGTTACAACGGAAACAATGAAATGATAAGTTCGAACTGCCCAACTGAAACGACAAGGTATTCACTGAACGCTATATTTGAGGGCGATGTTTAGAGCGCATGCTCAAAACGAGTTGGCATTAATAGGCTGCTAAGTTCATCAATCTTGATGCTGCGGGATGCACGTGGGCAATAGAACTGCGGAAGCTCGCCGTCAGCACGCGCTCTGTAGCCGCGCAGACAGATATGGCCGCCCGTGAATACTCCAGAAGGTGGATGCAACATAGCGAGTCAATATCTGCCGTTGCAGTTCCTTTCAACTAAAAAGAAATCGGATGAACATGAAATGCAACTTGCTTACCTGCTCGGTGGTTGAAAGGTGGGGACTGCTGAACTTGAGGACGATCTTCGGCAAAGATGTCGCACACTGGTCACATGTGAGCTCTCCGCGGTGGATAGCGTGCGTGAATGTTACGGATGCTGCGCCGGCGGGGGTGTTATTTTATTATTTGTTTTCGCTCGCGCCGCCGTCGTCTCGAGTGTTCGGAGCGCGCGCTATCCGATCTGGGCAGTCGGCGCTCAGGCGCCAGCCAGACGGCGAGCAATGTACGGGCCGATTATACGAGGAATTATGTTCTGGCGGTTGGAGAACTGACGAGGTGTTGGATTCGCAGTCGATCGATGTTTGAACAGGTGCGTACCATGTGATCTCGTTCGGTTTTAAAATTATTGTTCGGTCCTGGTCAGAGAAGAGAAGGAGCTTTCCTACAAAGGCCTGTGTCTGGCGAGGGAGGCTCGATTCGTGCATGAGCTGGGCGCGCTCGCGGACTTTGAGGCGCTTCCAATGATGCCGGGTACCTGACTTTTTGTACGAGAAACGAATGTGCAGAGTCAGTAAATAACTTGGGGTATCCCTCCTTTCCCCAAGAGAAACAGCATCTCCTTATTCGATAATATTCAATGTTCGGTAAGAGAGAGAGAGAGAGAGGAATCACACTCTTTTCAATTATCTCTACCGACTTCTTCTTTTCGGTCATGAACATCGGTCCTGCTTCCAAATATGGGCATTGGGCATGGCAACAGTCTTTTCCCCTCCTCTCCCCCTTTTTCTGGTATTTACTTTTTTACTTTGACAGAGATGTTGGTTGGACCTCACTGCGGCTTAGGTAAACAGCCGCCAGTTATCTATGCACTGCACCGAAGCCGCTCGTAGTTTTCTTCACGCCTCTATGAGAACTGCCATCTTCGCGTGTGTCTGCGCGCCGTGATTGTCACCTGGCCGCCGCTAGAGGAGAAACGCGGTGTTCGTTTTGCCGCTCAAAACTCTTGTTCATCACCAATATAGCCGGCTATCGTGTTGCTAGCGTCCTAGGTGGTACACATAGTACGTCGCCACATTCGCTTAGTTTACTCGTCGTGACTTTATGGTTCGCTGCTCTGTCACGCGCTTTTCCTATGCTTCAAACGCCGCCTGCTCGGCTTTCTTGCGCCACTTTATATATGTTTGTGCCGGTATGCCAACCACGCTTTTATACGACTTTTACTCACTTTTACCGACTTTTATTGAGTTTCAATGAATAGATGGAGATATGAGCCATACTATACTCGTGGTCAACTTTCTTTGGCACTACGAAGAGAGGAGGAAAGCGCGTGTACAGCGGTTGGCGCACCCTCTCCCCTAGCATTGACTACATTGCCACAGAAAGCTGACCGCGAGTATAATAAAGAGGCCGCCAGGCGCCACTAGCAGCTTGGGTACTCTGGTGACCGGCAGGTTTCTCTGCATCATGTCGTTACTTTAGAAGCTTAATTTCCCCTTGTATAGACGCTCTAGTTAGTACAACATAAACTCGGGCGAACGCTTTCGTTTGTGGTGGTGTTCGTGTACGTGTTTGTGCGCGTTTTGCACTCTCCCTCTTTTACATACACACTTAAATACATACACTCTTTTTAGACACTCTGTTTTCTTTAGTGGTTTTTAAATGATGACTAAAGTGGTTTCTGCTAGGTACTGTAGTATTTTTTTATTGCGAAGTTGGAGAAAACTAATGATAAAGAAGAAACAAACCGAAGTTTCGTCAATACGGCATACCTGACTGAAAGGAGGCAGGAGGAAAAAACAACCGAGGACATAAAAGTAGACATGTCCACGCCCTGGTTCACCGTGTGACACCCTATGTCTCCCATTTATCTCCCCGGTTATGTCTTATCCCATCCTCTTTCGTTGTCGACGAAAGTTACTCAACACAGCAGAGCTTATTTTTTTACTTTGGTGGAGGTCATCGGTTTTATTAGTGCGTCTGATGTAAACATTTCTCAGGTGATGGAAAGCGCAGATATTAAACGCATTTAATGATATTAAGTAATGAATACAAGTTGTTTAAGCTGTTAAACGTTTACAAACGGGCAGATATCTTTCTCTTCTTTAAAAAAGATGTGCTGAACCGTTTTCCGAACCGGTTACCGTTATTTTTTTTTTCGGTTCGGTTCCGGTTCAGTTCCAAGATGGAGGCACATATTTCGGTTCGGTTCGGTTACGGTTCAGCGAAAAATAACGGTTCGGTTCCGGTTTTCGGTTCGGTTCGGTTCCGGTTCGACACCCTGGACTTCATGATAACTTTCAGGGCGCCGAAAATACACAAGGACAAGAAAGGAGACGAAACAAGGCGCTAGAATGGCAATCTGGGCTAGTTGGTTCATGATAACTTTCAGGGCGCCGAAAATACACAAGGACAAGAAAGGAGACGAAACAAGGCGCTAGAATGGCAATCTGGGCTAGTTGGTTCATGATAACTTTCAGGGCGCCGAAAATACACAAGGACAAGAAAGGAGACGAAACAAGGCGCTTCTTTTTCTTTTTCTTCTTTTTTTCTTTTTCTCGTGTTCTGTCGCTCTCTTTTGCGATCTTTCACTCGAGACGCCAGATGTCGGCGCACTGGATTTGCCACTCCTCACTCACCTTTACCCCCCTGCCAGAAGAGAAGGCCAGAGCGCTCCGAGTCGTTACGTCACAATGGCGGAGGAGGGAAGTCCATCGCGCAACTATGGTGTACACCATAGCGCAACTACGTGAGAAAAAATTCGGAACATCGACGTGAAAAAAAAAAAAAAAAAAATTCTCGAGTGGTGCGGGGTGTTTGTGAGCGTTTATCTGACATTAATATATGTTTTAAAAGCGCAGTCTTGTACAATTTATTATATATATAATATAAACATAATATACAACGCGCTACCAAGGTTGAAAGTGCCAATTTTTTATATTTATGATTATCCCCGTAACCGCGGGACTACGTGCAATCCCGCAGATCACCACACTTTTCGAATGAACCGATCCGCAGGGACGTTTTCTTCCCTCGTACGGGTTCAGATTCTGGTAAATTTACGTTGTGTGTGAGCTGCTGACTGTGTTAAAAGGAACGCTGAGACTTTCCGAAGAGAAGGGAACCGAAAAAAAAATCCAGTAATCGTCGCAGGGAGCGCACGCGAGCACCCACACTGCGGCCGCTGCTCTAGTGTGCGTGTGTGTGTGGTTCTTTTGATACTCCTACCGGGTCGTTTTTTTTTTTGTCGTCACCGCAGTCTCGGGTAGTTTTTTTGCGTTCGCTTGATACTACGGCATTTACGTGGATTCGCGGAACAAGTCCTGCTACGGTTTGAGTGACGTGTGGCAACTAGTCAACGATGACACTGGTCGATTATCGATAGGCCTCTCGACAGAGAGACCTAAAGTTCGTGTTCAAATGTTTTCGTCACGGATATTGTGGGACGTATGGACAACTTATCTACGGGCTTTCTTGGTCATGTGGGCGCGAGTAAAGTGCTGCAGTCGGGTGTTTTTTTTTTGTTTTTCGTGATAGAATGGCATCTTGTTCGATCGTTATCCGTGTGCGGTTGCGTCGACATTTGTAAATCTGTGTGGTAATATTCTAGTTTTCACTGGAAGGTGAATAACAATTTTGTGTGATTATAATAAGTGCGTTGTTTGTGCTTATGTGTTTATTTATACTAATGCTATTTTATTGCCTTTACCGCTTTTATACTAGAATCTTAACTGTATTAAGGTAATAGTATTATTGTATACAAAATGAGATATTTTGTTCTACGGCAGCTCGAGCCCATAGGGAGAAGTAAATTAGTTGACTGTCCACACGGAAAAGTTCATATATTTTCATTAAATGATATGGGACTTAATCAGCTCGCGGTGTTGAGTGATTATACGATCGTCGCAAGCTGATTTGTCGACCCCATAATGTAATTCGATCGAAATTACATTACTTTTGCCATCTGGCCGGGGTATGATGCAAGAATTCAGTGACTGCACGCGATAACATCGCATACATGATCGTAAGTGACATTTGTCTAGCCGTGTCCGCGTTGACTACGTCTACCTGATTTTTAACTGTGATCTGTTTTGCTGTGTCCAATCACTGCGTGTCTCGCCATTTCGTCGAAGTATTTCTGTGTAAAAAATGCATTCCTACAGCAATAATTGCGTGACTCAATGTTTTCTCTTACACGCCTACCTCGTATTATTTCATACCGATTATTTAGCGGTGTAATATTTTGACCGTGTAATAAAATATTTTCGAGACCCCTTGATATATGTGCAGCTTTCATTTTAGCTAATAAGACACGCGTATGTGACTAAAAGCGCGTTACGACGGTCGATCCACGCGCGTTGCCTTCGCTTCGACGCGCGTCCCCGATGGCCTTCCTTCGCGACGTCACGAGAAGAGCACTCTGGCCTTGTCTTCTAGGTGGAGTTGGCCATACCCGTCATAGAGTTATTATAATGTACGCTAGAGGTTCAACTGGCGCTAGTGTGCTGACGCAAATTGAAGCAGACAGCAACCAGTCGAAAATTAACTTCCGGTAATGCATTTTTATGGGAAAAAGTGAGTGCATTTTCTCCCTGCGCTCGATCATAAGAGCAAATATCCCGAATAATTCGTACGTACTAGGTAGCTTGGAACATTTCTCAGTCAGGCCGATGAAAGAATTGGTCAGTTACGGCGTTTTTCTTTCGAATTCATCGTATTAAAAACGGTGCTAAAACGGCTTCGTACGTGTATTTATGTGCACTGTCGGTCACTATTAGCGCGAACGCGGCGTCGGCGATTTCCAGCATGGGGGATATACATGCCAAACGAACGAAGGACATCTGGAAAATCAAGAGCGGCGGCAAGAACTACGCAGTAACACTGGATCAGTAACTCGCAGTGCATGTACGATCAAAATAAATTGAAGGCCACGTAATCTATTCCGATTTTAAATAAGTACCGTTTTATTCTTTCTGCCCTGAGCGAAGCTGCTTTTTCTGCGTTCAAAATATCACCCGTGCGCCCGATATCTTTGAGAACAAGTGCGCGATAAAAGCTGCCCGGCAGAGAAAACAATACGAAGAGACACCTTTCATAGGCCACGGACTTTAGTCTCCACGTTTTGAAGGTTTTTATCCGCTCATGCACGACGGGGTCATTTTCGACAGGACTGGCATATTAGGGAGTTTTAGTAGACCGTGTTTCCCCCTCCGCTAGGCCCCTCCGCTACCCGGAACTCTACAGCCAAGGCCATCGGCACGCAGGCGCAGTGGCGGTTTCTTCGTAGCGGAGGGGGAAACACGGTCTACTAAAACTCCCTATTATCAATATAGAAGTGTCACCGGAATGCTGGCGAGCCTTGAACACACTCTATATTCGTTTCGATTGTAATTTTGCTTTGAATCGTCGCTTGTTTTTACACACCTGCTGCGGAACACACGTTTGGGACTGAAATGTAGCGAAGTTAAATATCGTTCACTGATGAAGAAAAATTCGCTAACTAAAGCAATTATACTTTTACAATGTTAATCAAGGTACATGCTATTCGGTACGACCCAAATAACCAAAGTGCTCCGTGTTATTTTCCGGCGAAGAGACAAAATGCACGCGCGTTTTCCCATAGGAATGCACAGGAGCACCGCAAAAGTAGACTGGTTGCTGTCTGCTTCAATTTGCGTCACGGAAGTCGCATAGACACTAGCGCCAGGTGAACCTCTAGCGTACATTATAATAACTCTATGATACCCGTACGGCTCTTTCCCCCTCCCCCTTCGGCTTCTGGCGGCTGTTCGCGGTAGCAGATAGAGCTGACGGTTTTGTGAACCTAGGATAGATGGCGCCACTAAAACTCCGTATAATAAAAGTTTTGTCGATGATACCAGGTTTTTGACGCATTATATTTATGTTGGAACGACAAGATTTATAGAAAAGTTACCTTTTATCGAGCAGGTATTCGCACAACTTGCTATTTTTCTACAAGACCCCCCATTGACGTCACGCATGTGTTTCTCATGGCCGCCGCTCGCGGCTGCAGGTCGGGGAATATTATAATTTTTGCCTCGCGATTACACGGCGGAATCGCAACATTTCGAAGGAAGGAGGTGTGTTTTCTGTCCTTTGTGACAAGGTGAACAATGTCAAAAGTAGAAGATGCCAATTCTTTCAACGTTAAAATCGTTGCACAGCTCCTTTAATCATAATGCGACACCTGAGATGGTGGTGCGAAAAAAATGAAGGAACTTTCAAGTCGAAGGAAAAGACAACAGAGAACGTCTCAAAACATTGAGACGTTCTCTTCTGTTGTCGATTTCTTCAACTTGAAAGTTTCTTAATTTTTCCGCACCACGGTCTCAGGTGTTACATTATGATTAATTTTTCTCTCCTAATAGGGAGTTTTCCTAGATCGTTTCCGCTGTCCTGCAACGCTCTCCGCAACCTGCTACGATACCCGGAACTCTACAGTGAAGGTCATCGGCGCGCAGGTGCAGTAGCGGCTTTTTCGTTGCGGAGGGCTTAGCGCAGAAAGAAATCCGGTCTACGAAAACTCCCTGAACTCCCTAATATGTTAACACCTTCTCGCTTGCGCTGACCGAGCGAGAAGTAGCAAGAGTTCGAAGAGCTAAGGGAAAGCCACCCCCAGAACGAACGGAGCAATGCGTCGCTTGCTCACATTTCTGGTGAGAGTAGAATATCCCTCCCAGTATTCCTTCAGAGTTGACAAAGCATCATTTTCTAATACAAATTTAACAAAACCATATTTGGGGAATGCACTTTGAATCGGGAGTTGTACTTCCCTCGGAAAGCACCGGAAAAGGTACTTTAAAGGGCCTATGAAACGAATTTTGGGCAGAGATAAATGAATTGAGATGGGGATTTTCGGCATATCGTTTAGTGGGCCAAAAGAAAGAAGGTAGGAGGTCAAAAGCCCGATTTTCGGCATGAAAATTTGAAAACACAGCAGACTACTTCGTACCTCGTCCCTTTCGAAAGCTCTCCGCCTTTTCACTGATACATTTGCGGTACCCAAAGCGCGTCATCCGGCCCAAACACACGTCACACGACACCGGATCTCACTTACTCCCTTCACCCCCAAGCTGACAGTGCGATGGAAGCTATGCGCTTGGCGGACCAATCAGCCGCCTCACTTTCATCACCTAACCTCATTCTCTGCAGGTGGGTATGCACGAGGGAGCGTGATCACGTGGCAAAAGTGTGGCTGGCCCAAGGGACACGTCGCTACCACAGCACTGTCAGCTTCGGCGTGAACGGACTGGGGAAAGCAACTTTCGTCCGAGTTTTGAGCGACGGGCTAATCCTCTAGGAGAATTGCAAGGCAGGGTAGACTGAGGGTCCTTCCTTTCCATCTTCTTGAACTGTTTGGTACAACGCGCAATTTGTGAGTAAAGGAACGCTAAGGAAAAGGTTGAAATAGCGTTTCATGACCCCTTTAAGCACAAGTACGTACTCAGAGTATGTACTTCAAGTAAAGTACAAGTTTTCTAAACCTACTAAGTAGTACTTTAAAGACCGGCGACCAGTTCGCGCTTTCCCCTTTTCCTCCTCTCCCTCTTCTACCCTGTCCACCGTTGCCCGTTCCTCCTCCTCCATGGTGAGGAGGATCTTCTGCCTTGCAGAACCTCGAGTCTGGTCGTCGGCCTTTAAGTACAATGTACTTAAAGTATTTCATAACTCTGGTAACCTTCTTTAAAAAATATAATTTGATTATCGTGCGGAAGGAGACAGTAGTGAGACGAGATCAGGTGCTTGTTGGGCTCTTTCGCTCTGCTTTTCACTGGGCGGAACGTGAACATAGACTTTGAAATAAAGATTCGACGCAAGTGGCCGATTTTCTCCACCGCCTTAAATTTTTTCCCGAGTCTTGCACGAAAAACATGTCTTTTTGGCTATCCGGCAGCCAGTATTTCCCCTTGGAATCAAGGGCTAAAGCATCACGCGTTCTTGGAATGAAGAACTGATCTAATTATCGGAGTAAGGAAAGCCATGCCTGAATCAAGCAGTATTACAAATCACGAAAACCTGAGGTTTGCTTTATATACCTCGTTTAAAAGCGATTTGAAACAAGTGCTTTCCAGTTGCTTCCAAAACATACAAATAAAGACGAGACAATCACTGGTGCAAAAGAGGAGCCATTGTGTCAAGAGTCCAGTTTTATTTGCCAAAACAAAATGCCACGGCAGATGCAAACAGAAGAATGCACAATGGTCAATGCCAGCAAGTCTCCATGTGCTAGGAAAACATATAAAATACATAAGCTCAATGTTAACACAATGCAGCCAATCACAGTGAGGCCAGCATTGTAGAGCATAAAGCTCTACAATGCCCTTCAATATGCACAATGATGTGACAAACTAATTTCTGCAAACATACATCAGTAAGCAGAGTATGTATATCCAACACTTCTTTCAAGTGAGAGAGACAAGGATACGGTAGGATCATGTTAAAGAGAAACCTGAAAGTTTCACACATGCCAAGACTTTATGAACATTGAGAATGGGGTTACACAGAAGGCTGCTATGTACCAAGAAACTAAGCTCAGTTAACAATGAATTTAAAGTTTTTTTGCTATACTAGAATTACTACCTGCAGAGATAGAAGCGACAACAATACCTATACTTTGAAGACTTTGTGCCCCGACAGCAAAGTGAAAAACCGCTAGCAGACAAACGCCTTTGTCTGAAATGGTGCTTGAAAAATACTTTCTTGAGTCGGAAAATGTGATGCCTACGCTGCCATTTGCTCTAGTGCTCCCTAACATTTCCTACCATTTGAAACAGTCTAATGACCTGGTCCTGTTTAGTTCAAGTTGACCTATCCAAACTCCAGTTCTCCCGCTATACTCCACCTCACTAGTTGCACGCAGCGCTGTGGAATCCACAGGTGGGAGGAAGTGGAAAGCCGCTTTTGTAAGAATATTGAGTGACAGGCTAATCTCCGAGGGGGGCAAAAGCAACATCTGGGATACACAAAAGAGGATCAGAGTAAGAAGGGAGTTCCTCCTTCCACTCCTCTCCAACTGCTTGGGTTGCGCTCTTGCTCCTGTACCTTTGGTAATGCTGCACACAACTAGTGAGGCAGAGTGTAGTTTCCAGAAGCAAACTAGCATAGGCAACCTGGCAACGTCGTCAGTGCCATGGCACTGGCCTCTGAAATGCACTGTCCCAAAAAAATGGCTGACTCGTCTTCTCGTGTTAAGACTCGTGACATATTACGAAAAAGCCCCAAGTAAAAATTCAGTTGCACTTAATCACCGTTAACAATATGCTATATACGAGTGCCTCTGAATGTCCGGCATAACAGACAAGCACTTGCCAGACTATGAAAAGTGTAAAAAGTACTTCTTGCACAAAACAAGCAAATCTTAACTCTAGCCTATCCTTACAGTATCAATCCCTAATTTCCTACGCTACCTCTTTGTAGCCCACCGCCAAAACGGTAAAAAGACACTACTCCTCCTGCAAAAAAAAACTTCACAAAACATAAAAAGAAAGGACTGCAAACCACACAAAGTATTAGAACATAAGATCCAATGCCTTAATGACCAGACATGTTTCTCCTCCCCTATCACAAATATTAAATAACTAACTTGGCTTTGGAACATTGTTTAAATCACTTGTGAAAACGAATTGCAAGGAGAACTGCAGGCAAGCCTGTTTCCACAACGCAGGCATTGCAACGCTGTCCCTCACAACTACTTGCTCTGTGCACAGGCTGAAAAAGTTATATTGTCCTGAAACCCTGTGTGCATCAACATTTGTTATACAGGTGCAACTACCCGTACAACATTACAATGAGATCCAATGCTTTAATCTCTTAAAAAGTGACAAAGTCTTGGTCTTTTGTAGGGCTTGCTCCAGCCCCTGATGTCTTCCTTTTGGAATTCCTTTTTAAACACTTCAACACCCTCATAGCAAAAGCATCACTCTGAATCTGCAGTGAAAGTGCAAGAATCATGAAGCCGATACTGACTAAGATTGTCCACGTCACATGCTAGGAACATCAAATGTTAACTATGAAAATGAAAGCAAATGCAATGCAATGCAGCAGTAACGTTTTTGATGAGCAACGTTTAGAGTTCAACGCATACAGAAAATTTGATTAGAAGTGATATGTACAACAGTGATTGCCCCTGCTCTCAATCTACTCAGTATCTTCCCTAGAGCTCATTAGGATTTAGGTTTGTTATTCTAATAAAAGACACGGAGCTGATTGTCCAGAACAAATGAAACATATGTAATGGTAACTGATTACACCTGCCCAGTGGAAGTGTCAGCCTGATAAGGTTACATGACTGAAAGATATGACAGAAAGACTGATCATTAAACAAAGCAAAAAAGAATTTGCGAAGGAAATTTAATTTGTGTTACACACTTCCACAGTAACTTTCCGAAGCTACCCTTGAGGTGCAAACTGTTTCACAATCATCAAGAACCGCAATCATTGTGGCTGCAACTGACAATTTTTGTAGTCATTGGGCTCTAACACCTTTTATTAAATAGCAAGAATGGAACTGCTACCCCTTGTGCAACCTTACCAGAGACATAACTTTGCGTTTACACTGAAAAACAGCAACAATGACTTTCAACTCTCGGATGGACTGTAGAATAGCCAAGTAACACGAAGAGTACTATGACACATCAAGCTACAGACGCCTAAAACAATTGCGCAACAAAATTTAAAAAAAAAAATTGCAACCTTTGCCCAACTAGCAAGAGTGGTACAGCAGGAGGAAAACAATATGGATATAGCAGCACAAATATCACATGACAAAGAAAGGCTCTAGCCAATAGAGACGTTGCACCCCATGCCTTTATCGCAGGAATATTCAACCACAATAACAACGCAGAAAACACTGGTCACTTTGGTTACATGCGTACGTCAAAAGAGGAGAAATACCGAACTCACTTTGGTTACATGCGTACGTCAGAAGAGTAGCAGTTAATTGTAATAGAGAAAATGAAACAAGGTCATTACAGATACCTTAAACAGGTCAATGACCTCGTGGGAAGGTCTCTTAGTACACAACATGCTGGTGTAATTCCAATGGCCAATGCACTTTTGCAACCAAGCAGGACATCAAGCATTGTCTGTACAGTGTATCGAAAGTTGGATTGCCCTGTCAGAATTCCATTTTACATAGCAGAGCACAAAGTAAGCTGTATGTTTTGCTATTATCCGAGGAAAGGAACCAAGACCAGTTAAACTTCACCTTCAACTAGGCATCTTCATACATAAATTCTCGAATTGGAAAGCACCCTTTGATTTTGACATGATTACCTATGCTTTTATTCGTGGGTGGAGCTTGCTCAATATTTCATGCTGGGTAATCCAAGGTGTAACAAAACTAAATACCACTAAGACAATGCCAATACAATGTTATATGCACCAAGAAATTAACTCCCCTGCCGATAATAAACATGCTCCCCAAAGGGCAGTCCTTAGCTGACAGAGCATCGAGTACCCCAAATTTTACAGCTCGAAGTTTGCCCCATTGCTTTATTTACAAAACCAGTCAATATATTGGCCCATCCATCATGTCAGTCACAGAAGTGTTTTGGTAAGCATCCCTCACATCCTAGCAGGTTGAGAAAAAGTCAATATAAAAAATAAAAATTTCAAAAACATTAAATTTTTAAAACAGCAATTTGGGTTAGTTGGTTCACTTTCACCTAAGCGGCAAAAATATGCAAGGAAGAGAGAAAGTGGACGGTACAGAGCACCCTGTATTGTTCACTTTCTCTTACTGTTGCATATTTTTAGGTGATTATATTTCTCATGTAGGAAGTTATGCAGAAAAGTGTGGGCAGACACTGCTTTGTTATGTATTCAAACAGCACAGGAATTGAAGCTATGTATAACTCAGGTACCTGCATTAATTCCTTTAAACTGTGTTTCTCATAACACAATATCGCTGCCAGAAATTTTAGTTTCACCTGTAAGGCCGCCGAACCGAGCAGTGAGAATGAATGGTGAGAAGGAAACTGGGAACCAGTTTTCTTGCTGGCAGAAGAGGACTCTGTAGGTCAGACTTTAACAAGAACTGCCAAGAAAATGTTGCAAACAGCAATAGTTAAAGTATTTTACTAGTCATGTATGGAAATCAGCTTGTTTTTCTAATGCTACTCATGAATTACTTGAGATTGTTAGCATCCATAGTCAGCTTCACAAAAAAAAAAAAAAGAGAGAGAGAGAGAGAAAAAGAAACATCAGCATAAAATAATGTAGTACATACATAGGAAAGAAGAAAAACTATGTAATCTCAACTAAGGCTGATTTCACAAGTTGAATGCAACGTACAAGCACATAAATGCAAGCCTTAAGCTGGCACCGGATTACTCTCTAGCCGAAGCTTGTGCCAAAGCCTCACACTTAAATTGCAAAAAAAAACATAGTGTCACATATAACCTAATGATGCAGGTCTCGAATGATTTAGCCCAAACGTAGCACATTTTCAGCACTTCCTAAGCCAGATCTACAAGTTCCATCAAAAGTTTAAGACAATAAAAATACCATGACTACATCCTTCATTCTTCTAAAGGTTCCCCACAACAGAGGTTCCCAGCCGAGATTTAGACACAATATCAAGAAACATGCACAAACAAGGAGTTTGTCTTTTTTTTTTTTAATTCAGAGTTGTTAACAACCTTTGCCTGCAAGAAATGATATGAAACAAGAACTTGCTTTTCACTGGCTACCTCAAGTCCACACAGAAAAGACACTGCACACAAGCATAAACTTCAATGTCCTAGATGAAAAAAGTCCCTTCGCCATTAAAAAATCTTTGGGTGGATAGTAGTGAGAAAAAAAAAAAAAACCTTTCAGATTCTTTCGACTCCTTGGTACCGATTTTCGGGCTGCTAGACCACACAACGACTAGCGCTCAGTTAAATGACCGGGATGCCCAGCGTTATATATAGGAATGGACATATGGATGATGTCAACTCATCTGGAGTTCAGACCAGAAGAAAAAAAAAAAAGCAAGACTGTCAAAGGAACAGGAAAATGACTTTGGGTGTTGAGCCTCCTTCTTGGGAGACGAAAATGAAGGGCGGCCGAGGAGCGCCCCCAGGCTTGTCACGGAACATGATGCTTTGGTCTTCTTTAAATGGTTCCTAGGCACAGAGGAGCAGAAAACAGCTGCGTAAGTCGTCATGAAATGATGCGAGGCTGATTATAAAAACAAAGAACATTAACTGCCCCGCTACTATGCTAGAGAAATACACGCACACGCACAAGTTCAGGCACTTGTGTCAGAGAGCAACCGACAGCATTATGGCTCCTTGTGTTCCACTATGATGCGTCATGCAGAGTTGAAATGCAGGTACGAGATAAGAAAGCCAGCACGAGGGTGAAAAGGGCACCAAATACTTTAGTACTAGGGGCAATACATCCCACACTTCGATAATACAAAGGCCTCGGCGCAGGACAGGCTTGGCGCAGTTTGAACGGCTGGATGACCAGCAACCTTCGGTTTTTCCGCATTGAACTGGGAGTGGTGGGAGGCACCACCCATTTCTATGGAAGTAGCGGTTATCAACCATTTGTGCAGATGGGCAAAAGGCGTTCCGCAATGCAATCGGTCGATGCAAGTGTTGGATCGATATGTGTTCTAGCTTGTTTCCTAAACATTTTTAGAGCAAAAAAATGTTTTCTTCCGGTGTCACGAGACGTCCAAACCGCCAGGGGAGAAATTGGCGTGGTAGGCGCGCCGTCTAATGCAGTTGGGCAGTGTAGGATGTATTCCCCTTAGTAAAGTATTTGAGGGCGCGCACGAGAAAAGACGCTGTAAAAAGGAGGTCGCTCTTCTCCACTTCAGCTTCCCTAGTTTCCCTAGATTGTGCAGACACGGTAGTTGGACATATAACTCAACCGGCAAGGGTTTATAGGAAAATGGCTACAATACCCGCAATTTTAGATGGCTAAACACCGCTTTTAAAGAAACACTGAATGTTCAGGGCATGTCCCGCGTGCAAATTATTCGCTGTTTGCCTGAATATTCGTACATTGCCCAAATATTCAGCCAAACCGAATACTCTAAAATTTCCAAATATGCAATTCTCGAACCGAACTGAAATAAGACAAATATTCGATTCGTATTCGAAATCTCGAATATTCGCACACCCTTACCAATGAGTAAAAATATTTTAACCTAAACGTTATTATTAGTGTTAGCTGGATTCCCAAGGATTTTTTTTATGAGGGACGTAAAATGTGACTTCAGCAAAAATGGTGGTCTTCTTTGCATAAGAGGCTATCAGTGTTGCAAACATTTAATATTTTTAATGCCTGTCAAATAAATGTTGAACATTAAAAAAAAAAAAAAGCGATTTTAAGGAATGATATATAGCAGGGGTGGCGGCCAAGCTGTGACTCGCGGCTCCCTGCCCTACCCCCCCCCAGACCCTCCCCCGCCTTCCTCCCGGTCACACGAGCAATTCCCCAAAAAGAGAAATGGAACCGTTTTAAATCGAAAGAAAGGTTGCGGCTGGTAGTCTGGTGCTACTGCTACCTTACGTACAGTTGGACTGCTTTTGACTCGGATAGTTGAAAGTCGAGTTTTGTTTATTGCTTCAAAGTTTTTGCAGCTGGAGAAATCTTCTTGAAATGTCTCAGAAACTTCTCTATTCTGTTCTTTTTTTTTTTCCTTTCACAATTGCCTCCTGTGGTTGGCGGAGCTTGTGGCGGAAGTGTTTGGCAAGCAGCCAATATTCATCCACCCTGGCATGCTTCACTTTAGAAGGCTGAATCAGAGTTAGTTCCAATAAAAATGCAATTCTGCATTAAAAAAAAAAAGGCTCGAGGTACACCTAAGCACTTCTTACGAGTTGTGAATGCGAAAGCGTGAATGTCGTTCTTGCGCGCGTTCTCGTGAAGTGGCTGCACCGCGCTCCGGAGTATGCTCGAGCGAGCTCTCTCTGGGAGGCCCCGCCAGCCAAACGCTTCCTTTTCCCGGCGCACTCTGGCGCGTCCATAAAGTGCCATGGGGTGGCTCTCCCTGAAAGTGACGCGCCTCGGCCAATGGGAGCCTTGTTCCTTTAAACTATGACGCGCACCAGCCAATGGGATTCCGTCAGATTTCGGCTTCACATGGAGAGGGGAATTTATTTGCAGTTTGACTCGGCTTTTTGCGCGGCTTCAAAGCTGGGAGCCTTTACTTCACTCCATTGGGGAGAGGGAGTTTAGCTGCCGTTTGGTTCGGCAGCTGACGACGTTGGCTCGCTCCATGAGAAGGTTAATGCTTTCGCATTCAAAGGCAAAGAATGTTAAAAGACAAGCCCCCCACTCACTCACCGCAGGCAGAGATGCACACGGGGTTGGAGCCGGCCACGAATGCGATGAATGGCTCGGCTTGCTGCTGCTGAGGTGATGGTGCGATGCCTGACGCTGCCGCCGCGGCAGCCGCGGCGGCTGCGGCAGCGTTTGCGGTCACCACTCTGGCCGTGACGGCTGTGGCAAGTCCGCTGACGCGCGCCTTGTGCTTGGCCCCCTGCAGGTGGGCGTTGAGCTGTTGCTCCGAGGTGACGCTCGCATTGCAGGGCTCGCACACAAACACGCGGGGACCCGAAGGGCCCCCCGCCGAGGCGCCCTTGCGAACCTGGGCGGGCTTGATCGCCATGCCCGGCGGCGGCCTGCGAAAAAAACGCCCAGCTTAGACCTCGTTCGCACAGCCGGCTCCTCGCCCCGTCCCGGCGCCAGCGCCATCGTGCCGAAATTGGGACGGTGGAATGTTCGAACCACAGGCGACAGAACTGCCGGCGGTGGCTACACAGATGAATGGCGGCTGGTGGCTGTGCCCTCAACATTAGGCAATCGCTTGTTGTGCCACCTAGCCAAGAAACCTTTCCGCAGCTTCCTTTTAAATTCTGCAAAAACTTTTGTAGCCCAACAGACTGTATAAATGGTATAACCCATTAATTTCGTGCGCAATTTCACACTTTCCTAGATCACCAATCTTGTAACCCCCATCTTTGCGACCACTTTGTGGCAGTGCCGATCACCAAATGTAGCGGATGGTCGGCGTCAATGGTCCACTGCCTTTGCTCGAGCCAACTGAATTCTGGATTGTCCGGCGACAGCCGATGGAACTAGTGGAAGACATGGTCTCCTCTAAAGGACAGCCAATAGACGAATCTCATCAAGCGAACTGCGCAGGCGCGCGCATTCTGGAAGTGGTGCCGCCATCGTGCTCCTTTATAGTAATCACTTTCCGGCTTCCCGGCTGCACAGGGCTGCGGTGAGTGCACATCATCGTACGTGATCGTTTGGGATGCCCCTGCATCGGCTTAGACTTTCCTGTCATGTGTGTGCTTCATAAGATTGTGTTCTTTCTGGTGCCTTAGTTTGTCAGCAAGCGCAGAAAACCAGTTGCAGTCATCTTATCGCCTTAGAATCGCTTCGCTGTCCGGTGCCACGTCACGTGACATTCGCGCGGTGGTCCCACTGCGGCCACGGGAAAAACGATGGTGCCACTACTCGGGCACCCCAGCTGCTAGGACATCTCAATGAACTTGGAAACAAGTGAACATTTAGTCTAGTTCAATGCTAAAGAACACAAAAATTCGAGGGACCATGGAGTCAGTGTAGCACCTCGGAACAGTATTGAGCGTGCCGGTGGGAAACGGAGCCTGGTAGTGCTTAGGCTTGTGCATAATGTTTCAATGACAATGAAGCAAAAAGAGCTAAATAGACTTTCTCTTGGGACGATAGTTTTCTACAAGTCGTTTCACTCTGGCTGACAGGCAGAATGAAACAGTAGGGTGCAGATGAACTGTGGGGAAAAGCCCACACACAAACAAAAAAACAATCTACAGAAAGGCCACGCTTGATGCATTGTAACAACTCGTATCTGTCAAAAAGTAGAGACCACGACAGATACCTAAAAACGTGGGGTGGAGGCGAGTTTTCGCGTAAAAGTTCTATTCAGTTTTATTTTGTCTGCGCAAGCTCCAAACGCCAACAGTCGCCCAACGATGGAAGCTTTTTTTCCGAGGTCTCGATCAGTAATGCCAGCCAAAATCAAGTTGCAGCATAATAGACCACAAGGTGGGTGAGGTTCTTTTGCTGCCTTTTTGGTGGTAAGTGCAGCACCTCTAAATTGCATTGAAAAGTGTTTTCAGGTTTTGTTTGAAAAAAAAAATAGACTGCTTTCTAAAAAGTTTGTTTCATTTTGAGTGATGCATATCAAGACTCAAAGTTTTTTACAGCGGAGCTGTTAAGGGCTAGGTACCCCAGGATCGTGTCCGGCATGTCGACACAAACCTACCTGGACAGCTACCGCTATCTATAAGCGACGGCAGCAAGCACACAACCAGTCTGGTTGCCGCCGTCGCTCGTAGATGGCGGCAACCTTTTAGCTATCGATGAAGAATGGATAGTTGGGCTCGTTGGTGGGAATTCATCGTAGGAAACAGCGTGAAAACAGACACCGACAATGAAGAAGCACACATAACGAGCACAGCGCTCGTCACGTGTGTTACTTCGTCCTCGTCTGCTTTGAGCACTGTTTCCTACGCTCTTATCAGTTTCGGTTTGGACTTAGGAGGGGTCGGCCACGCGCCCTTTCGGGGAAAGAAGACTGGCTGCGGAAGGAGCGGCGACGTACGCAGCAGTGTGATTGGGTCCGCAATCGCCGCAAAGCCGCTGTCGCATCGACTTTCACTGCGTCGAGCGCTTCAGATTCCCTTGCCAAAGAAGGGCACATCGCTCGCCTGGAAAACCTCCGCCAAGAACAGAACCAGCGATGTAAAGGGCGCCGACGGGCCAACGCCACGGACGACGATCACGCCGCGGAGGCCAAGCGCAAGCGCGAGGCCCGGCGATGACTGCACTCTACGCCGGCTGAACAGTTCCCGGGTGCGACGGCGAGGTTCCGGAGGGAGTTCGTGGAGAACCCGTTTGGCGTCACGTGCGCCGTGTGCGACCGACTCTGGTTCGCCGGAGATGTTTCCACGATCGGCGGCGTGTCGGACGTGAAGAAGCGGGAAACGGGTGCTGTTATGGAGTCGCCGACAGGCCGACGCTCGCGAGCTCAAAAGTTCAAAGCGACCGAGAACCACCGTTTGCGCGCAGCCCGAGGTATAAACATCCATTCCCCCGCTTCGCGTGTAACCTGAGCGCCCCGTACCAGAGGCGTCTTTCTTTTATTTCGCTTTACATTTAACAAACGAGACGTCAGTCTTCAGCCTGACTCTGGCACGCAAGATAGTCTGTGTGTTCTCTTCGCCAAGGAACGTAAAACGAAACATAGTGTCAGAAGTGGGATCGCTCCGCGAGTCTACTAATAATTAGTAAAGCACAGGATCGACTACAAACGAAGGAACAATGGACAAGCCCTCAACTTTTGCCGACAACGGCGCTACCGAACAACCGGTAACGGCAACTTTTCGCATCTCGCCACCCGAAGCCTTCAGTTTTACAACACCTAACGAATGGCCGGCGTGGACTTCGACAAGGTGATGGAGAACTTCGAACGTTATTTCATTCCCCGTTGAAACGTGGTGTACGAGAGAGCCATGTTCAACACAAGATTGCAACTGGAGACAGAAACCGTCAAGGAGTACGTCACTGCTCTCCATGGATTAGCCACTACGTGCAACTATGGACCACTGAAGGAAGAATTGATCCGCGACAGGCTGATTGTTGGTCTTCGGGACAGCAGGACTTCGGAAAAACTTCAACTGGATCCTGATCTCGACCTGCAGAAGGCCATCGCTGCTGTGCGACAATCGAAAGTGATTAAGAAGCAACAAGTGGAACTCCGACCGACAAAAGAAAAGGATGTCAACGTTGACCATATAGCAGCCAAAAATGGGACAGTAGCAGGACCTGCTCAGCGAGGAGCTGAACGTTCAACTGTTCGAACTCCTACTAAGAAGACCGCGGCACCCAAAGCAAAGGGCAAACCTTGCCGTTGGTGTGGTTGAGAAGCTCACCCGAGGAGCGTGTGTCCGGCGAAGAACGCAGGCTGCAACAGGTGTAAGAAAAAGGGACATTTTGCAAATCTTCAACCACCGTGAACTCCCTTATACACGAACAAGGATTCGTAGGAGCTGCAGCTTCTCCTCAAACAGCAAAATGGGACATAGAGATATTCGTCGACAAAACTCCTGTTGTTTTCCGAATAGACACTGGAGCAGAAGAAAACGGTGTTACCAGCTGCCATCTTTCAAAAGGTCTTCGCAAAGTGCCACAAGCTCTCCGAGCCCCAACGCCGACTTCATGGTCCAGACGGACGACCCCTTAAAGTCATGGGGTCAGCTTGGATGAAGCTCAACTGCCGTGGGCAACAAGCACTCGAAGAAGTTTTCCTCGTGAAAAAACTTCGCAAACCTCTCTTGGGTAAGCCAGCTATCGAAAAGTTTCGGCTTTGCCCTCAAATCTGCATGACTGCGAACAAAGCTTGCGAAACGAAGAAAGAGTTCTCTCACCTGTTTCAAGGACTGGGATCTCTCGAAGGTGCTCATGTTCTCAAGCCGAAACCTAACGCGACGCCGTTTGCTATCGCATCATCGAGAAGAGTACCGCTTTCGCTGTATCGTGAAACGCAGAAAGAGCTAGAAAGCATGCAGTTGCAAGGTGTTATCTCTCCACGGAGAAGAACCTACTGAATGGTGCGTGCCGATGGTCATCGTCCCCAAACCTTCTGGCAAAATTCACATTTGTGTTGATCTCACACAACTGAACAAACACATTCAGCATGAATATCACCCCATCCCATCAGTGGAGCATACGCTGGGAAGGCTAGCGGGAGCCACAATCTTCTCAAAGCTGGACGCGAATTCTGGGTTCTGGCAGATCCCTTTAGAAGAGAAGTCACGACTCCTGACGACATTCATCACTCCGTTTGGAAGATTTTGTTTTAATCGCCTACCATTCAGAGTCACGTCGGCTCTGGAACACTTCCAGAGACGTATTACGCAACTTCTTCAAGGGGTGGAAGGAGTACTCTGCCACATGGACGATGTCTTAATATGGGCGTCATCATCCGAGCAGCACGAGCAACGTCTGCGAGAAGTCCTCAGGCGACTCTCATCAGCAGGACTTGCGCTCAACGAGGAAAAATGTGTCTTTCGAGTGACAAGTATCAAGTTCCTAGGTCATCAAGTAGACAGCGATGGTGTCCGTCCAGACGAGACGATCATCAACGCAGTGAAACAGATGCCCATACCGACTTCAAAGCAAGAAGTCAAGCGCATCATGGGTATGGCGACATACCTAGGACGATTCGTGCCACACCTGTCTGACCTACTGCATCCACTATTGTCACTGCTCAGTTCCAAAGTGGACTTCGTGTGGGATCATCCTCAGCAGAAAGCCTTCACAAAATGGAAGGAGATCCTCTCAACCTGCCACATTCTCGGAATTTACAACGCCAACAAACGATCGATTGTATCGGCAGATGCGTCATCCTAGGTCCTGGGAGCAGTGCTGCGTCCAGAGCAGGAGGATGGATCATATCGCGTCATCGCCTATGCGTCCAGAACACTCACCGAAACAGAGAAGAGGTACGGCCAAATTGAAAAAGAAGGTTTGGCACTCACGTGGGCATAGTGGGAACGCACTTTGTACTGGAAACCAACCACAAACCTCTCATTTCTCTGTTCGGATCAAAGTCATTGGACGACCTAACCCCACGTCTTCAGAGACCGCGCATGCGTCTAATGCGCCACTCATTCGAAGTTGTCCACGTCCGGGCAAAAAACTCCAAGCAGCTGACTCGTTCTCAAGAAGCCCTCTTCCACAGCGGCAAGACAAAGAGATGCAAGAAGAAATCGATTGCTTAATTCGACACATAGAGACGTCCCTACCCGCAACGCAAACGAGTCTCCAATGGATAACGGCAGAGCAGAAAAAAGACCATGTTTGCCAAAGACTCGCCAGCTACAGCCATAAAGGTTGGCCAAATCGTCGAGATCTCGGAACAGACCTCAAAGAGTACTACGAAGCTGCGGTAAAGATCATAAAGAGATCACTCAGCAAAACGGAAGATCCATACGAGTCACTCATGATCTACCGTTCAACGCCTCTGCCCAACGGATACAGTCCGACAGAACTTCTCATGGGGAGAAGGATGCATACAACCGTACTGATCGCCACTCAGCTCCTGGAACCAAAGCTACCCGATCAAAAAGAACTGCGTCACTACGAGCAAGAAAACAGGAACCGACAAAAGTAATATTTCGACTGGCGACACGGAGTGCGTCAACTAGATCCACTCGGCTCTGGAGAGCGAGTTTGGGTCATTGACCTAAAACGAACCGGAGTTATCCAGAACAAGACCCGTACGCCACAATCTTACTGGATAACGTCCGAGGGTCAAGAGATCCGAAGAAATCGCACACATTTAATTCCTTTCCCCGATCAACAAGATAAACAATGCATCGAAGAGTCCCCCGAAACAACCACGAGGCCCGAGGAAACGTGTGCCGACACCTCCCATAAACATACTCGGCACAGCGGATGTGTAAAAGAGCCAGACGGTTTCGGGACTTCTTCGAAGCTCCCTTAGGAAGAGGGATGTTATGGAGTCGCCGACAGGCCCACGCTCGCGAGCTCCAAAGTCCAAAGCGACCGAGAACCAGAGAACCACCGTTTACTGCCCGAGATATAAACATCCGTTCCCCCGCTTCGTGCGTAACCTGAGAGCCCCGTACCAGAGGCGTCTTTCTTTTATTTCGTTTTACATTTAATAAACGAGACTGAGACGTCAGTCTTCAGCCTGACTCCGGCACGAAAGGTTGTCTGTGTGTTCTCTTCGCCAAAGAACGTAAATTGAAACAGGCGCATGCGCGTTGCCGCAGTGTATCGAGTACAGCTTCGCTGGTCTTCCTTCTTCACAAGAGTGGAAAGGCTGAACCTTTTTTTTTGTTTTAGTGATTGACTCGATTTTTAAAGCACAGTTGTGCTTGAAACATGTTGTCGCAATAACAATTATATCGAGCATAGAGTGCAATAAAAACGGCCGGCGCAAAGCAGCGCGGAGGTCCCAATTGACATAGACCACTATGGAGCGAGTGCTCAGGAAGATTACAGCGTATGGAACACTTCGGCACACCCTACTGTGTCTCGTGTTCTGTAATCTTACACTTTTTAGCTAACATGCAATGGGGTGGATATAAAGTACCGTAATATCCCGAGTCATCGCCCACCCACCTGCCGCCTGAAATTCATAGAAAAAGTGGGGTGGGCCATGTCTCGGTGGGTCAGCACAAAAAGTTAATAAAAGCCGAGAAAGCCGCCCAGTTTTCTCTCCGTATCTAGCGCTGCTACGCAACAGATACATTAAACTCAAAACTCGATTTAGCTTTGTTTTATAGAAAAAATGCTCACGAAAGAATGTTTTACTACCGCGAAGTCCGTTGCTTGCATACGCGCTAGGAACACCACCGATCTGCATAGAGCACGAACGTTTGTTCCGTGAAAACACGTCACCACTATGTTCACCTAGTTAGTAAAAAAAAAAGAGAAGAAAAGAAAGAAAATTCTGCAAGAAACTTTTTTCCTGTGCCTGTTGCTTGTTAAATTTTTTAGCCCTTGGTGGAGGTGCTTTTCGTAAGAAAAAATAGCCTTTTGCTTGGTGCTGTTGGCTCCTGGCAAAATGCGTGAAGCCGCCCATCGAAAACTGTAAGTAAACACTCGATTGAAAGTCTCTGGCTAACCCGAAAACTTCCAAAAGCCAAGCATAAGGTGCACACTGATGCGGCCAGAAAACTGTGGAGAATTACAGAAATTACAAAAAACTGTGGAGAATTACAGTTGCGGCAACATTACGAGGAGGAAGGCTGTTAGGTTCCCCTGCCGACAGCCACCACTCCTTGGCCCTAGAGCCGCTAAACGAGCTACGCGCAGAGTATGGCCACTCTGTTTCCCGACAGTCTTGTGGGTGCCGCCATCTCGTTTCCTACTGCAGAGTGGGAGCAACAGACCTTTCTTTCAATTACCCAACCATCAAAGGGAATGCTGCAAACATAGGTACATGCGCAGCACACGGTCGCCTTCCCCTATACGAAATATTCGAAGTAAATAACCAAAATAAAGTGTTCCTGGAACGCACGTGCGAAGCGCCCTTTGTTTTAGATTTCTTCTTTCGAACAGTTAGAGCTGCAGACAGCAGCACACGCAGTGCGTGCACCTTCGTTCCTGGCATTCGCTTTGATGCTGGGGTAATTCGGCAAAATGTCTATTGGTAACAGCCACGAATCAAAGCGCCACTTCCCGAGCTTCAGATGCGGCGTAAGGAAGCTCAGGCGATATCGCTTTGTCATGCCGCGGTCTGTTTAAAGATTTCTGAAGGTTGGAGAAGCCTTTCTCGTGGTTTCAAATCAAGCCTCGAGATAAAAACCCAATAAATATAAGACACCTGAGAGGTCGCAAGCTCCGAAGTGTAGCCTTGTCAGAGGATCTAAATGGTCCCTTTCAGGGCGGCTCAACGGGGGACTAGCGGAACACGAGGGAGCAAGCACGTACTGCCTCTGCCAGCGGCCGGTGGCGGGGTTGTAGAAGCCCTTGGGCAGGGGGGGCTCCCCTCTGAGACGCCTCTGGTGGTTGCGCCCTTCGTAGTGTTGCTTGGCCTGGATCTCCGAGGTGAAGGCCACGTCGCACAGCTTGCAGAACTTCTCCAGGGTGTCTGTCGCTGACCGCTTGCCGTCCTGCGCGCAACGACACCAGAGGGATTGGACATCCGAGATCTTCGGCCCGCAAACGCAAGGACGAGTCGAAGGAAGGAACAAAAGCGAGCACCCGTCACAGTGATGCGATTGGCCTAAGCCGTTTTGGAGAACCTTTCAGAGCAGCCAAAACAGTGTTTTGAAGCAGCAAGAGTGGCCTTTGGAGCAACCAAAACAGTGTTTCGGAGCAGCAAAAGTGGCTTTTGGAGCAGATATTCTTAGAAAAATAAAAAAATAAATATTTGTTTTAAGTGCTGGACATACGAAGGGCACTTTGCTCACCGCAATAAACAAATTATGGTCAAGTTAGACAACCTGGGAGTCTTTCAACATGTAACTGAAATGCTAATGACATGACACATTTCGCAATGCTTCAGTTAAATGATACATATACCTATATGTACCCACTATAGATAAATAAGAACCAAACTGCACATATTAAAATTTATTTGAAAATGACCAGCTTAGTAGTAAATATCACAGCATTAGGTTGACTAGTTATATATTATAAATGGAAGCAGTCTCCGACTGATGAAACACAGTAATACCGTATTTTCAGGGCTATAGTCCTCGAACTATACATGTTTAAAAGTTTAAATTTCTGGCTGTGAGGACTATTCAGGAATTTTGTTTTTCAAGATCGCTCATTGTGACGAGACATGAGGGAATTTGTGAATGAAAGAGTATGTTAATGATGATTTATGTATAATACAAGCTTCTTTGTGAGCTAAGAAAACAGACATCTGTCAAGGTGTGTCGTGTATGAGAAGATTTTTCTGTCGAGTAAGCACCAGGTGTGGACTATGCACGGCAGTGCGGACTATGCACTGGGTGCGGACTATATAAGCAAGAACTTTTGTTTTCGGCCTAAATTGGCCCCTGGGGACTACCTGTAAAATACCGAGCAAGCGCCCACTTAAAATTATGGGATAATCGCAGAAAACTCGGGGATGGGCGCTTGTTAGGTCCGAGAGCAAAAACGCGGAAGGATCGCATAGTCGGGTGGGCCCTTCCTCGGCCCGACCGCCGAATTCAAAATGGCGGCCATTTGATGCACTTGGAAAAGGGCCGTCATTCGCCGAGCGTGCGAACGTATAAAAGCAGAGAAACCTTGTAGAAGCATGAATATGAACAGTTTATTGAGAGAAATGAAAAAAAAAAGAAGCACTAATGAACTCTAGTCTTCGTCAGTGAAGCCGTCAAAATACTCTTCTGAGTCGGAACAAAACATTAGGTCCACACACTTGTCAGCAAGGGGACCGCGGTCATGGGGCACCGATGGCGATCCAACGCTTGCCAGTCGTTGGTGCAGCTCCCCGTCCTCGCTGCTGTCGAGTGCAGCGCTGATTCCGCAGCCCTTGAAAGACTGGCGAATCACATCTTCGGGTACTGCGGCCCACGCATTGGAGACAAAGTTGAGGACATCCTGCCGCGACGGCTTGCGCAGGTTGCCTTTGGGGGTCCTTTCGTCATGCCTCATGAATTCTTCCCACTGACGTCTCAGTGAATTCTTGAACGACTTGTTCCAATATACATCAGCTGGATGAAGGATGCCAGTGCAGCCAGCAGGGATGTATACAATGTCTGTGTCGAGCGCCTTCACAGCATCAGTTACTGCTTTTGTTTTGTGAATTGGAGCTTGATCGATGACAAGCAGACGCCGAACATCATCGCAGTTACTACCCCAAACCCTCCGCAACCAGTCCAAACACTTCTCCCCGTTCATCCATCCGTTTTTCGAAGATGTGGCACACACGTTGTCTGCAGGAAAAAAGAAAAGGAAAATAAACGAAACGCCGGTCATAGATGGCATTAAGACAATAAAAATATAAAACAACTTGCCTGGAATGCGCAGCCGCAAATAGGCTCTCGCTGGAATCCTGCCAGTCGGTTCTTTCAATATCACGTATGCCTTGAGTTTGCGGCCAGATGCACGGGCTGCCAGAACTACGGTGAAACCACGGCGAGCACATCCCGTGTTAGCAATTCGGATGCTGCTTTCGCCGACGACATTGTTCGTTCTGTTCGCAGGATTGTCCATCCTAACCATCGTCTGGTCCATGTTACACACATTGTAATCCGTGTAGTCATTGCGAGTGCGCAAAGCCGCAACTCCGCTTCCAAAGGCATTCACCGCATCACCAAAGTCCGATGGCGCCTTCTGGCTGTCATTCGTGCACACTCGCATGGACACACCTAACCGTTTCTTCCACCGTTTCACGTACTGCGACGACGCTTTGAAGTTCCCCAGGTTCAGTCCGTCCGCAATCTTGATTGCTTCTTCCTCTAAAAGCCGGTTGCTGACCGCGCGGCCAGCCCTGCGTTCATCCTCCAAGAATTCAAATAAGGCATCAACAACCTCTTCACTGAAGACTGGCACCCCGTCACTCAGCTTGTGTTTCAGCCGTGATCTTCCGTGGTTCTGTTGCAGGAGCAGTTCGTATTTTGAGTCGCACTCGCGCACTCTTTTACGGTCAATCTTGAATTCACGCGATGTCCGGCTTACATTCTTTCCGTGGCGCCTATGCCATTCAACAACTTCGACTTTCCTAGCGACCGTATACGAGTGCATCGTCCATACAAGCGAACCGAGCGAACGCAAGCAATGCAGCGTGATGAACACGGAACTAACCGAACCACCGAACAACAAGCGGAAGCGGAGGGGCAGAGGCACACGGGCACACGCTCTAAGCTCTGTGCGGCTTTCCATTCGCTAGATCCTCCTTTCCAACGTAGTGTATCTTCACTGCTTCCCTCTTGCCACCGTGCCCTTGCCTCTCTTCCTTTGTACACCAGCTCGCCTGTATCTTTTGTTATTTCTGCCATTTGACCTCGATTCCCGCGGTGCCGGAGTGTTGCCGTGTTGCGCCGGAGCCCTTCGCTCGAACCCCGCGGCGCCCTTCGCCCCCTTCGCCCACGGTGTCGTGACTCATAACTAGTGCCGGTCGCTTCAACTTCAGGAGATAACGGCCGTCCGTGGCGACTGGGCGCTTGCCATGTCCTTCGCATATTTTTTTGAAATTTTCCTAAAATGGGGAATGGGCGGTTGATGTGTCCTCTGTTTGTTTTTGAAATCGTTCAAAAATAGGGGGTGGGCCCTTAATGTGACATGGGCCCATGCTCGGTATTTTACGGTATACACCGGGTGCGGACTATAGCCCGGGATATACGGTACTGCAGTGCAATGCGAAATTGTACACAAGACAAAGGTGCATTACGACTAGCGGGTGCTTTTCGAAACTTTCTACAAGGCTGCTGCAAGCCTCGCTTTTCCTTCGGCTAGTAATGAAAATCCACTTTCAATGTCTCCTAAGAGACATTGAGACATCGCACAAGTGTACAGTGATGTAGGCGTTGCCAAGCAATTCGAAAAACCGCTCGCCACCGTTTGACTGGTTCCCGACATGCCAGATTTTCGTCAAAAGTAAGCAAACATAAAACAATAGATTGCAAGCGTCCCGGCTGGTGCCTCTGTCGTGCAATCATGTTCGCATGCACATGAGCGAAACTTCGGCAGGCTTGCAGTTGTGCGTGTTTCGTTGCACGAGCGGAGACAACGGCTGTTCGATCGAAACCGAAACCATACCACTCTGCTCCATCGCCAACTGATTTCCAAAATTGTATGCAAAATATAACTGTCGAGCATATGACAAAAAACAGTCCAGCGGCGCGTGCTTGCCAGGCCGGCAAACAAGGTACAAGATAAACAAACAAAAAAGAACCTGAGCGCATTGATGCAAGACATCGCGAGCCAGGGTCAAAAAGTTCTTGGAGCGCTTTGTGCAACGACTGAACTCGAGACAAACAAGCGCGCTGTGCGAGTTCAGCGCGCAGACATTGCCTTCTTTGCTTTAGCTCACTTCCCTTCACCAGCTTTCTTTCGTGGCAGATTTTTCACGTATTGGGGTCACTCTCAAAAGAAAGCCTACTGAGAGAAACCTAGGTAATCAATACTTCGACACAGCACTCTTTGAGTTAAGGAGGGATTCTTGTAGTAGCATATGATTTAAACAAGAACAGGAATGTTGATGAACATGCGGCAAGCCTTACGCTACAGTTTAGAAAGCGCCATATCGGCAGCGACGTGGGGATGGCAACACCCGACGTTGCGCGACCACGGCAGGGACGAAAGATAGTTCCCACGGCTGTTGCTTTCAGGAGCGAGTGCTTCAGCTCACAAAGTAACTCCCGCCGCGAAAAAACGTGGTTTCGTTTCACAGCATGACGGCATGGCTGGCCTGGTAAACGGCACGCTACTATAGTCGGTTACAAGTTAAGAAGGTAGGAGAAGCTCCTCCCACAAGCGTGGTGCGCCTGTTTCAAATCCCTCCGCAATCGAAAGAAGATTTAACTGGAAACGCTCCTTGTTCCGCTTCAATAAATAGATAATGGCCACAGAGTGGTGCCAACTTGTCTCCGACCCCCACTTTTTAAGAAAGCGACCTTTGTATTCATCGGAGAAGGAACCGAGCCCCTGAAAGCAGCCTTTGTATCAATCGGAGGGGGAAGCTAATCCCCGAAAGTCGTCTTTGTTTCCATCGGAAGGGGGAAGACTTAATCTCCCTCTCGTGGCTTCCACAATGCTAAGTCAAAGTCGAGAGATAAAGCAAATATGTACAGAAAGGCACGACCCTCCTCGCGCGTTGGCCGCAACGTCACGGAAACGATGGGACGCTATTGGATGCGGAGGTGGCGGAGGGATATATGATTCCCTTTGAGGGGCATTTGCCGCTACCTTCTTGACTTGTAACCTACTATAGAGTGACTCTAACGCTACCGTTGAAGCGTCCGCACACGCCCGCGTCTATTGTTGAAAAAACTTTAAAAAGACGAGAGACGAGACTCACGAGACGACGAGAGCGCGAAACGAGAGACGCGGGGAAAAACCATGCAAGACCGGATGGACGATTGATGCGGGGTACTTAGTGTCAAGCGGCCACTTGCGCCACATAACACACACACGCTCAATTACGGTACCCAATTTAGTTTCGGTTTCGAAAGGCGACCTAAATTGGTTTTTGCCGCAGGCTTGGCGCAGATTACCCATATTTTGGCACAATGTAGCAGGATGTAGCAGGGTTAGCCCCTCGGTGCGGTTTGGTGCAATTGGCGCATCAATCACATCACTGCCGTCAGTCAGTCTTGTCCCTTCCAGAGCCGTTAAAGTTGCTCGGATACAAATGACCAAGTTACACGCTAACTGGAGCTGCAATAATCAAGTTACAAAGACAACTACATCCTTAAGGCTGGTTCAAACATTTTCGTTCAAACGTGACCACCTGCATTCAAGGCCGCTCATGGCTGCTTACGACGAGAGGGTTGGCATGAAAACCGAGGTTCACGCAATGCGACATAGCAGAACGCAAGAAGCCGTAGCGCACTCAAACACAAATGGGTGAACCACTGTTAACCAATGTGTTTTTGTTATAAGTTACAGTCGCTCGTACAGAAGCAGCGAAGTCACATTTAAATTACTTTTTAAGTTTTGCATAATGTCGAAGGGTGCTGCGACTGCGGGCCGACGGTTTCCTTCCCAACGCAAAAATACCGGTATTTTTCACTTTCGATTCAGCATCCTGCCCAGAATGAGCAATACAGTAAAACATAAAGAGTGGCCACTCCCATATGCCCCAGCGGCCCCCTGACTGTCAGTGCATATATTTCCCATTCACCCTTAGGCTGAGACTGCAGTCGATGCGACAAGCGCAAGAGCGCAAGGTCCCGGCTTAGAAACATTATTCCGTCCGCAGAACGAGCGCTCGCGATAGAAAGGCACGTCTCGAAGCCAGGAGCACGTCCTAACTTAAGCTTGTAGCTTTAGCCGTAGACTCAGCTTAGAAGTGGAAGGAGTATACACCTTTCCAAAAAAAAAAAACCGCCCCTAGGCCGCCGCCATGTTGCCGATGACGACACAACTGGTGCGATGCTTGCGCTGTCTATCAGCTAAAACTTTTCTCTGCCACTCTCCCAGACTGTTGAAACCTGCTCAGCACGATTCTACACCTACCATAGAATACCGCGCAACCACCCATACCACACTAAGCGCCCATACCCAAATTTGTAAGATCTGAAAAAATATGCAGAGTACATTCATATGTAAAATTGATGACCGGACAAGCGCCCCTCCCCCATTTTTTCGCGAGTATCTCTAAATTTTGAGTGGGCGCTTGCCCGGTATTTTACGGTATGTTTTGCAGTTTGGCATTCAAAGTTATCTGGCCTAACTTGAAATTTTCCACTTATCGTATTTTCCAGTGTATAAGTCGCAGTTTTTTTCAAAGATTTTTAGGCATGGGCGAATAGAACATTTTGGATCCGAATCGAATTCGAAGCGAATAGTGATTTTGGCCGAATAATTTTGAATCGAATAGTTTAGAATACTAATACTTCACAGTGCAACACACACCATCAAAACAGATCCACACAAAGAAACAACACTCACGCAGCGCTGACTGTCAGCTCTCAGATATATTAAACATCATCTTTGTTATCTTTTACTCTTATGCACTAAAAGAAAATAAAAGTTAACCAAGGAAGAACAGAGAAAGAAAAAGATAAGGAAAAGGGAAGAAGATAAGGAAGAAAAAGGAGAAAAAGTAAAGTAAATGCATTATAAGTTATAAGTCAAGAAAAAAAAATACAAAATAAAAAGAAAAAGAAAGAAATGACAGAGAATAAGACCAAGTCCTACTACAGTAAAAGTTACTACGGAGGTTTTCCTAAAAATCTAGCTCTTTTTTGGATAAGCTAATCGACGGGGTACTAACGCATAATCGATCTAGAAGGTCTATGCTAGCGGCTTCGATAATTTCTCTAGTTAGTTTGTTCTTGCTTCGTCTCAGTACTGTGCAATTGTTTAGAAGGGGGGAGCATCCACAATCTCTGCAAGGAATTCCCAGATGACCTGAGTTAGCGTTAATGGCGTTGTTATGTTCTCAAAGCCTATCGTTAAAACAGCGCCCCGTCTGCCCAACGTAACGCTTCCCACAGGTAAGAGGGAAAGAATATATCACTTCTTCTGCGCAGGAAACAAACTTGGTCTTGTGGTTTTTGTTGCAGCACTCTGGTAGAATAGATAGGCTTCGAGAACATAACAACAACGCCATTAACAAGAAACCAAGCCAGAGCAAGTCGAGCCCGTTTATATCAAACTCACAAAAAAACGTCTACCAGTTCGATATAGCGGGTAATTCGATATAAAAGTTTTAATGAATTTGACTCTCAAAAATCCACTTTCTGCTGAAAGATTACACAATGAAGTAGTCTTGCATCTTCTGCTGCTTTTTCTTCATTGCATTCGCTGTAACAATATTTTTCTACGCTATCGACGGACTCCGAAATGCTGAGGCTGCTGCCTTCTATATTAGCGCCGCACTGTGCCGAGAGAACGGAGTACTCCCAAGCAGGAGCACCTTCTCCTGCAGAGCACCGTTTTGCTCTGTAAGTTGGCTTTCCCCCTAAAACAAATGGCATGCTGGCTTTTTTTTTTTTTTTTTTTTTTTCTGGGTGGTTGGGTTAACCACTTGGAAGAAAAAATAATATTCTCTTTTGCGGAGGGAGGGAACGGGGAGAGGGAGCACGGAGCACCCTCTCTCCGCTCCCTCCGCAAAAGATTTTTTCTTTTCTTACAATAAACGCAACCGCCCGGGAAAGGGAAAAAAAAAAAAAAAAAAAAAAGCTAGCGTGCTCTGCAAGCTGGCTTTCCCCCAATGCGGCCGCTCGCGTTGGGGGAAAGCCAGCTTGCAGAGCAAAACGGCGCTCTTGGCAGTTAGATATATCGGTAGCGGCTGCTATTTTTTGTTCGATGTAACCATAGCTTTTGCTATATATTATCACTGTAACATTACTGTGCACAAAAATTGTTCGATATAAGGAATAATTCTATGCAAACGGGTTCGATATATTTGGGTTTGATGTATTTAGAAAGGTTGAATAATTCTATATTGTCGAATAATTCAATATTGTCAAATAATTCGATATTGTCGAATACTTAAATTCGATTCGAAGCGAATGCCGAATAGAACAGAATTCGATTGACTATTTGTAATAACCGAACATTTGCCCATCCCTAAACAATTTTCTTGGTGCGTCTTATACACCAATGCGACTTATACGCGTTTTTTTTTTTATTTTTATACTCACGGTGCGACGCCATATTTTTACGCGTCGTGCGCATTTTTTATAGAGCACCGTAACCATGTAGCCATAAGTGGTGTTGCCCCTTCCAGGAGGCACTGCTGTGGCCACACTTTTCTACACTTTTCATAACTGACCCAGAGAGCGAGGAATTTCACGGTTAACCCAAACAGGCTCAATCCGGATAGGCAAGACAGTGAGAATAAAGCTTTCACAGCATGTGATCGACTTTGCCTAGTTCAGCCATGGCTTCAAAATCTTTTGCTTCAGTCCAGTAACACTGAAAGGTAAGTTGGCTGGTATACATGAATTGCAGAATATTTTCTTGCGTCTTTCTTAGTTTCTGTTTGATGAGCAGTTTTTATCTGCCATGCTCCAGCCGTGTTGCTGCATGTAAAAGGAAGGATTGCGGTCGGCACGTGCGGCCATCTCGAAAGTATCACGTGCACAGAGCGTCCAGTTTCGCAATTTCAAGAAGCCGCCCCAAAACAAACACGACGGGAGTTATATGGTCGTAGTTCACTACAAACCTACCAGATGGCAGCACGTCCCCACGAACGCGCCCGTTCAGACAGAGGCGAGAATTTTTGAATAAGTAGTTGCGGTCGTAAATGTATGTCAGCAACCATGCCAGACGCTCCTGCACTGACGTACAGGTATGCCAGTGACTGCGAATGGGTTAAGATGCGACATCCCTTGCCAAACAACTGCGGAGCGGGATAGCTGTGCATTGTTCAATAGAAACTATAAGGTTTTGCAGTGCCGTATATTTTAAAGCTACGAGTATAGCTCGTCGGTAGATGTGAGGCCCTCTAAAGATTGAACGTAAAATGTGTTCCCCCATTTTACAGTTACATATAGGAGGTTATTCAAGCATGAAATGCATTACAACGGAAGCCTTAACTCCCAGATATTTCTCCATCCACGCGTCCATGCACAGCACATGGCACACGACGTCGTATTACGCCAAAACTTGATAACATTACACAACGTATAATGCTTTCTGAAAAAAGTTACACGATCACTGACTACTGCATTTCATGTATTGCAGGACTTTGGGGATAAAGGTTGCTGCCAATGTTTTCCCTCTCTGCACTATTCCACTAATTGCTTTGTCGTTTATTTCTTTCGGTTATGAAGATTCCTTCTGAAGGACATGCTTTGTGGGTTAAAGGGGCACTGAAGTCGATACTGATATCATCCTTTTGTGGTGACAACTCAATCTAGACGCTCTAAGCATCCCAACAAACCCGAAACCATAACCGTGCGTAGCTTATTTCCTCGTTAAAAGCGTGCTCAAAGATCGCAACACGCCCTTTTTTGGGAAGAATTTTCTTCCGAGTGAAGTGGTCGACGAAGGACACTTGTCGACAGTTGCAAGCGATGGCTTCGCCCGCGGAGAAAAAGAGGACTCTTATCCGAATGTGTGCGTATCAGACTCTCTTCGAAACGATTTATGTAAAATCATTCGGAATCTGCGCGCATTGTAGGGCTTTCATTGTTCCACACAATGTAGTCCGCGAGAAAAAAAGAGTCCACATGTTTTTCTCTTGCCCTGAGATGAATAGGCGGTTTTGTAATACAGGACTTGGTACATGCGGGAACTACCACCTTTTAAACAATATAAGATCAAAAACGACCTTCTTCAAAAATGATTCAGTGCCCCCTTTAAGGGGGGATATGGCCTGGGGGGGTCAACTTTTTAACCCTTTATCCAAATCAATTGAAATTTGCAGGGTGAATTGAACACTGTGAGAAAGGATAACCTGCAAAGTTTCAGCATTATAGACTAATTTTATGACATACTAATTTCCTCAAATTCCAGATTTAAAGGGACCTTGTTAGAAAATGTATTGTTCAAAAAATATAACTGGAATTTAAAAATGTTTTGCTTTAATGTGAAGTACAATGCACATGCTGCAAGTTAAGGTAAAAATCAATTATAAAAGCTGCAATTCTAAGGGAAAAAACGCACCTAACAACAAAAACAATAATTTTCATATTTTTGTGTTTTAGAAATACTTTGTTTTCATAATGAAGGAGTGAGTTTTTTAAAATAAAAAGTACCTTATCTTGTTCCCCACAAAATTCCAGCCCAGGAGGACCCTAAAGGAAGTCTTTCCATATTGAAAATGTCAAATGATACATTTCCCAAGATGACAATTCCTGCCAAAAAGTGAAACTGAGAAAAATGCATTTGAAGTTTCAACTTGAGGTTTCTTTATTTTCGATGGGTCCCAGGAGCTTAGAATCCTCCTGGAGCATAGGTGGCACCCTCGCCATTCAGGCTGCGCTGTTCCCGGACGATAGCTTCCAGCTTGCATCGCTTGTGGGCCATCTTCGACGTGTCGAGTGCCCCAACCTTTTCTGACAGCTCGCGCAGCCTCCTCCATTACCTGGGTCGCCGCCAGCATCGCGGCACCGTGCATTTTTCCCGCAACCTTCTGGTAGGACTTCACGTGCATTGGGGGCGGAGCATTTAGTCCCCCAAAGAGATTCGAGAGCTTTGTGAAGCTAATTACGCAGTCTCTTCCGACGACTCCAAGTCGCATCACGAGTTCGTTCTGTCGCGACTTGCCAATTGGTGGCGAGTGCGGTGCCGCGACGATGTCTCCACAGGACGAGCATCCAACAACAAACGGAAGATCGGCACCAGTCCCTCTTTCTTGCAAGCTGAGCTCCCCTCCATGGCACTTGGGACACAGTAGAGCGTCGATTAGTCCTTGCACGGCCGACACATTGATTAGGCGATAACCATCCAGAGGCTCTTCAGTGGGAGCGTCCGCCATCTCCGCGTCGTCCTCATTGCACTTGAGCAGATCGAGCTTTCTCTCGAACGTTGTCAGTAGGCACTCCGCAGAGACCGGAACATCCTCAGCATTTGACGTTGAAGCAATAGACTCCGACGCGTGAGGGCTAGTTGAGCCAGTCGAACTCGAAGCTCGCGACGACAGAGATGGTGACGGCGGTAGCAGCGGGTCGGCACTTTTTCGGGGGCGTCCTCTTGTCAAGCCTCTTCGTTTTCGAGATAGAGAACACCGGCCAAAGCTACCGCGAGTGCTCGCTTTCGTGGCGGGCATTCCTCGGTAGAAAAACCAACGCAAACAAAGATAAAACGAAAGAGCGGCCGGAGCGGCGGAGTAGCGATACGATCAGGAGCGAAGATAGCTGACGAAAACGAACAAACCGAAAAAGGAGCGTCTTTTTCCCGTTTTTTTCTGCTTCGATGTTTGGGCTCTCCCAGGCCACAGATACCCTCGCAGAAAGCTTTTTACGGCAAAAACTAGAAGAAATGGCGCTTCCAACGAGGGTAAAACGATTCGCCCGCGTCAAACGAGCGCGGAGTAGGCTTAGTTCGAAAACGCCGCATTTTGCCGTGGTCTCGCTCAGCGGGGCATCGAGCGGGCTCGCGACCGTGCTGAAAATCTTTTTTTGTGAAATAAATCCTGCATATTTCTAAATGAAACTTCTTGACACTATGCTTCGAAAGTTAATGAACCGAAAATAAACTTCTTTTAGAAACACATTTTTTCGAAAAAAATCGGAATTCCGAGGCCGTGTCCCCCCCTTAAAGGGATACTACAACGAAATTTCGGCGCTCATTTTTTGGTCTATATCTGTTCAAAAGAGCAGTATCACATGGAACATACCAATATCTTGTTAAAAAAGTCTCGAAAAGGAATTTTAAAACAAATTAAACGATTAGCAAAGAGCACCTGGTGGATGTCGCTAACGCCTCGTTTGTAATGCTCGTCTAGGAACCTTGACAGCTAGTGACGGAGGTTGTCTCGCCTCCGGCCACGACGAGAGAAGGGGGGAAGGAGGAACTCCCATCTTCCCGAGAATCCCTTTTGTGTGTCGCAGAAGTCGCTATTGTCCCCTACAAGATTATAGAAGATTAACCCGTCACTCAAAATTCGTACAAAAGCAGCCGCTTCGGTGGCTGGAACGACTAGGCCATCCTCTCGGCGTCAGCCTCGCCGTAGCTTTGCTCGTCTCGAGACGACCTACGTCATGATTGCATTGGATGTCACGTGCTCTAAGCTGGACCTTCTCCGAGCGCTTGCCAGAGTGGGCCGTTTATAACGAAAAATACAGCCACCAGGATCAAAATACAAACGTGCGATTGTCATTTACGGATATTGTGGATCATATTCAACCTATTTTTGAACACGACGGGAATATTTCAAATTTCGTTGAAGTATCCCTTTAAGGGAGGAGGTGGGCAAAAAATATGAACTTTCTTATTTCTAGAGATATCTGAACGAAATTTACAGGGTGTGTTTATAGCACAGACATAAGAGTAACTGCAAAGTTTCATGGAGCTGTGCATATTATTTCTCAAGTTACAAATATTTATCAAAATCGTCCATATGCATTCCTTATCCCAGGCCTGGAGAATTTGAAAAAGGTCGTAGCGGCGTAAAATTTGTTATGATGACCCCTGGATAGGTTCCCCAGGGCATAACAGAGCCCTTTTTTTAAATTTCTTTGTTGAAAAATTTTAATGCAACTTTGAATTTTGTGTAGTCAATGAAACCCACATTCATCAAATTTAATTTTTTTATTATAAATTTTTAGCGCAGGTTTCTAAAAAAAGGGCTCTGTTATGCCCTCACAAAGTTATTTAGGAACAGAATAAAAAAGACGGCACAAAAATCCATTCATCAGTTCCTGAGATATCGCTGGGACGAGCAGCCACGGCAGTGAAAAAATCCATTCTGAGAAAACAGCACTTGAAAGTCGCACACAGATTTTCAGCTTTAGAATGACCCTGCAGAATAGTCAGAAGTGTTCTTGCGCACTTTCTTCTTGTTCCGCCTTTCCAACTTCCCTTGATGTCGTTTGCTGGCCTTGTGCAGACGTAGGGCATCTTTCTCGGCAGCTCGTTGGAGGGCTAGATGGGCCGGCTGGAGTCCCACTGCAACCGATATTTCTGCAGTTGCCTTGTAGCAGCCGGCGTTGAACCTCAACACCGCTTCATGCAGTGCAGTTTCAACAGCGATCAGCGATGCATGCTGTTCCTTAGGCATCAAAGACCACAGGACAGAGTGGAAAGACTCAGATGCATTCTGAGTCTTTGCTCCCAAGCAGCGTTGAAGCAGAGAAACCTGCGACAGGCGTTGGTAGACGGGCAGCATAGCTGCAGTGACATAGGCTGGGAGTTTGTGCTTGTGCTTTGGCTGTGGCTCACCTTTTGCCTCGGCAACTCTTATGCGGCACCACGATTGAGCTCCCTCCGGGCAGAGTTCATGGTGAGGCTCCTGGTCAGTCGACGTGACATGGTAGGTGGCCATAACAGCACGCTGCATCGCTGCCACGTCCTTGGAGTTGTTTCGGAGGGCCCAGCCATAGTAGTCGGAATCTTGTCGATGAGGGCCTTCGTCAACCTGCCCTTACCGCTCAACGGCTTGTCGCTCTTCTGGACAAGGTTGCACAGTGCCGTTCCCATCCTCTTCTGAACATGGTTCAAACACTCTTCCTTCACGATGGGGACTAGCCCGTAGAAATTCTCTTCTGTAAGGGCAGAGAAGATCCTGCTGTCCCCGTCGGAGACAAGTGCTGTATACCGCAGGTCGTGCTTGGAGATAGAGCGCTTGAAGAGGGTCAGGGCCGCCTCGACCTCCATCCTCCCAGATTTGGCGTCCGTGTTTTTCTGGCAGACATGATGCATGTGCCAGCTGTCATACCCTTGATCTCCAGGCTTGGGTCCTGTTTGGCACCCAAGGCACAGGTTGGATAAAACCACGGCGTCCAAGATGAGGCCTGTGTGGTATTCTATGACTGACCCGACTCCGATGTGAGATGTGTGCCCTCTCTTGTGCCATGTGCCATCATACACCATGGTGATATCCTTGCAGAACCCCGGGTCCATCTTCTTACAGGCTGTCTTCACCGCGACAGCTGACTCGGCATAAAACTTTTCCACGCACAGGGCCTCTGGCTCTCTGAAGGTCTTCTTCAGGTGCTCCTGGAACGTTTTGTGGTGGAGACCTCTGTGGGAGACGTTCATAGCTGCCCAAAAGTCATTGAGAGCTGTCTGCCCCTTTCCTATCTGCTTGATCACCATGATGGAGCGGATGTTGACTTCGAAGGCCCTCGAGTCTTGTTGGCGTGGCGAAGTCCAGGAACTTGCAATAATGCCACAATGGGGGCATACGACCTCGAGTTTTGCTGCCAGTCCGAGTTTGGTGCCTTCTTGGACAGTCAATCCAGTCCCCGAGCAATGCTTGCACACTGTGCAGCAGAGCAGGTTGCTCAACACGTCGAGCTGAACAAGGCAGAACTTCTCAGCTTGGCTTGTAGCAGAGGCAGGCGTGGGATTGGGCAGCATGGCTTCAAACTTCCTCTGGGTTGCTGGCATAGCTCTAAGTTCGGCTTGAACGGTATCACAATGTCTAGCTTCTGCTTCAATCTCCTCACGTGTCAGGAAATGCGTCCGCAGATGGGTGCTGGAAGACGCGCTCCCACTTGTCGCGGCAGGCGGAAGACGGGCGCTGGGACCCGCGATCTCGGGGGGAACCACAACGGTCGGCATGCTCGGTACTCCAGGCGTGAGCGGGGCGATGCGTTCTTCTTCGACGACAGCCGATGGCACAGAAAATCCATCACTGGAAGTGTTGACGCGATCATCATTGACGGCACGCCGCGCAGAAACTTCCAACTTCGCCATCCGCAGTAACTTCATGGACCGCTTCCGCGCGCCAAACGCGCGCACCGTCTAGTACTTCGAACCCCGCATTGTGTGCGACCATGAAACAGACGGGCACGCTACACGAAACTACTCAAAGAAAGTTCGGAAAACGATCGTAAAGATGGCGAAAAACGAAGCGGAGCTGACAAAGCAAGAGCGCGTGCAAGCAGACCACTACCGAGAGCAGACGACGCGAGCGGCAACAGCAGGAGAAACGGAGGAGGAGGAGTGCGCTCCGCGCGCGGAGAAATCGCGTCCCAGCCAATAGCAGTCGCGCGCTCCCCCGCACGCTCCTCGAGCGCGCGCTCTGTCCAATCGCGTTCTTGCGATTGCGACACGGAAGAACGGCGACCACGCCGTAACCACGCGGCCGACGCCATTTTGGGAGCTGGCAAAAAAAAGAGAAAGTATTCACGTTCAAAACAAGACTAAGATGGCGGCCGTCGGCCAAACGTGTCGAAAATGGCGAGCGCGCGAAGTTGGGGTTGATTTTGACGTTTGACCGTCACTTGGATGCTACCCAGGCCTCGTAAATAATTGTTTTTAAATATTTCCCCGTTGTATTTGGTGCTGATAATTACAGAGAAGGTAGTTTATGAGATATACAACCGAAAAATAAGGTTTTCTAAAAATCGACTTTTTCGCGATTTTTCGGTTTTCAAAGCCCGCGTCCTCCCTTAAGGGGAAACACTGCTTCTAGAGCTTTTTTTTTAATTTATGACTCAAACTTAACGAAATTTACATAGCACATCTGCCTTTACAATCTAGTAATAAATATGTAATTAGTTTTGAGATTGCTTAATTAGAATAGCAATTAATTAAAATTTAATTTGCAAAATTTAAAAAAAAAATTAAAAAAAATGGAATAATAAAAACACAGAATTAAATATATATTTGTGAACTAGAAAGTCTGCAGTATGCAATAAGGTATAAATGAAAACTCTAGGACGATTTACTCCTTTTTTACAACAGATCAAACTTTTCACTTTCAAAAGTAATTTTTACATTACATACTAAGACAAATAAAAAAAAATATTCTGTATCATATTTCGTACATTATACCCCTTATTGGATATGTCACTAATGCACCTACCAGAAAAAGAAAAAATGGTGAAGATCGGTTGCATAGAAGGTGAGATATGGCTTCTGTAACTAGTGAAGTGTCGGAAAAATTGATTTTGAGAAAACGGGCAAAAACTTGTACGGGTTCATTTTCACAGCTCTGTCACGAATTGTTTGTGTGTGGGGTCTAGTAGCCTCCGGGAACATAGTCTGCATGCATCTGGCCAGTGTGCCTCCTCTTCATGGCCCTCTGGATGTCGTCTTGTGAGTCGAAGCAGCACTTAGTGAGTCGAAGCAGCGAGTTCACGATGTCGAGGTTCACCATGACGAACGACTTCGCGCTCTCGGGAGCTGCTGGATCGGCGCCGGCAACCAGAGCAGCTTTGCGTGTCGTAGCACAGTTAGACGAAAGCTCTTCAAGCTTCTCCTCCGCGTTTGTTTCTTTCCGAGCGATATCCGATGCGCTGAGCCACGGAGGATCATGTCGCACGCGGTTATTCGAAGCCGCGGGTGTGTTCGCGGACGTCGACGGTCGACGCAGTTGCCGGAGCAGCACGGTCGGGTTCGGTGTGTCGCACTTCGTTGGTGTTTGCCTGACCTTCGGCAGGTTAAACGGAGGCTCTAATAAACTTTTCCCTGGCTTTTGCTTCTTTTCGAGGGATATCCGACGCGCTGAGCCACGGCGTATCATGTAACACACGGTCATTCGAAGCCGCGGACGTCGACGCAGTTGCCGGAGCAGCACAGTCGGGTTCGGTGTGTCGCACTTGGCCTGACCTCCGGCAGGTTGTACGGAGACTTTAATAAGCTTTTCTTCGGCTTTTGGTTCTTTTGGAGCGATATCCTACGCGCTGAGCCGAAGGGTATCATGTCGCGCACGGTCATTCGAAGCCGCGGGTGTGCTCGCGGACATCGCGCAGTCGCCGGAGCAGCACGGCCGGGGTCGGTGTGCCGCACTTGGTTCGTGTTCGCCTCACCTACGGCAGGTTGAACGGAGGCTCTGAGGCTCTAATAAGCTTCCTCGGTCCTTTTTGAAGTTTTTTTCCAACCTTGTGGCCGGTGTGGAACTTCTTCCGAAGAGCCTCCGGAGTTGGCATCTTTCAAAATCAAACAAGATGGCGGATCCGAAACCATGACCGGACGGCGCTCGTGACCAATGAGAGAACGTCATTTGCGCACATGATCCACAACAGCCAATGCCGTGGCTAGATTTTGTTTTTTATTTCTGCTTCGTTCTCCTCAGCCAATGGCCATGTTGTATTATGCTTGGCGGGAAGAAAAAGCGCGGGCGCGGGGCTTTCAAATGAGACCAAGATGTCCCCATTCTATCGCGTCGTTCTCGATCTATCAACGGTCAAAATGCACCATTTTTCGGGCTTTTTTTCAGACGAAACATTTTCACTTAGTGATTTCAAATCAATGTCTTGAAGCAAATATGCGTTATTTTGCGAAAATATTTGGCGAGAATATGTAAAAATACCTATAAATATAAAAAAACATAATTTCAAAAAAGCGACCTTTTTCAAAAATGACCTCAGTGCCCCTTTAAGGGTACGATTGCAGCCAAATGCACGCACAAAAGCTTTTCACTCTTTTTTCCTGGAAAGCCTCTCCAGAGGGGAAAATAAATGTCAAGGAGTCATGAAGCAACACCTGAAGATTCAAATACAGTACCTCACAAACGAAATCCAAAATACATTTCATGACCCCCTTCAAGTTTGAAACTATGCTCAGTCTACCCCCTATTCAGACCTCTTTCCAGTTAGAGCGACAACCGCCGCTCTTCCAAAAGCACACAACCAACATTTTTCGATCCAGTCAGACAGAATGCTGACTAGAGTAGAAGAACAGAAGAACAAAACTCAGAGCAAGAGGAGCGACGTACAGCCTCTGCCTTGGCGGTCTCTCCGGTTGGTTGGGTCGGTCCCGCGGGAGCAACTCGCTGGGCCGTTGAGGCGCCCGTGCGTCCCTTGTTCTGGAGGTACTGCTTCACTTTCTTGGCGTGGCTCTTGCCCACGTAGTGAGCTGTGGCCTGCAGCTTTCCGTTGAGCTTGGCGTCGCACAGCTTGCAGCAGAGCGGCTGAATCAGCTCGGCGGGAATCCCGTCCCGCCGCGCCGCCTCCACGGCCGCGGCCTGCGCGTCCGTGCCGTTGTTTCCGGAGGAACTCGTGCCGTTGGTGGTGGCGCCGTTGCTGGGTTCTGAAGAGGTGAAAAACAAATGCGTGAGAGCTCGATCTACACGCTCGAAAACGAGAAGGGCAGCACAAAACAATATGTACAGGCCGAAACATGCCAGCATATTCGTCCTATCTTCTTACGATGTACCGTTTCAAACGCACGACTGTAACATCTCGAGGATGCCCCACCCTCGAAAGAAAACCCACCCCCTATGTTTGGCTCGATATGATCTTTTTTCTTTCTTTTTTTTTTTTTTTTTATAACACCGAAAGATAGCCCACTTTTAGTAATCGGTTGTTCGGATCTATGATGACCTCGGCGTAAATGCGGCTTGTTAGCTATGGCGGGATGTGAGTGAACATTACTGATTGGGAAGTACAGTCATCTTTGCTTCACTGCCCCTCGCCGCGATAATAAGTCTGGCGGGATCTCGATTTTACGCCGAAAAGTGGCAGTCTCCCTATTTTCATCCGATTTGCTCTCAATTGTGGGTGGGCTATCTCTTGGGATGTTACGGTAAGTACTGATGCAATGATAGGCAACTCCTGATCTAAATCCATCTTGTAGATGCACCTCATTTACAAATCTCAAGTTGTTCTGCTGCCCTACACAAGCCGACATCAACCGGTGGACGAACGAGTACGAAGGACAAGCACATCAGAGGCGCGAGACCTCTCGCCATTTGGACATTGGCGAGACATTCTCATCAAAATATTGCTCAATTATAAACTCGGAAACGGGTCAGAAATGCCTCACTGATCCATTACAGTGATCCCTCGTTATAACAAAGTCAATGGGACGGCAAACAAATTTGATATGAGCAATATTTCAATAAGAGCAACAAAAAAAAAAAACAGCGACAGCAGTTTTGAAGGATGACAGGAACACTGCAGAAGACCCGAAACACATTTAATTGAACGAACCTTGGTGACAAACAGCTCGTGGCACCTTTACCGAGAAGTCAACAATTGAGCGGTCCCGTTTTAACCCACAGTACATTCACAGCGATAGCTGTGACAAGTCATGGAGAAATTGTACGGCATCGGCGTCGCATTCATGCACCGCCAGGTGTATGAACAAAAGTGTTTGGAACAAAATAGACATCTGGCCATTTTGTTCTGAACACTTTCCTATTTTGTTTTGAAGCGCGTGGAACTGCGTCTCCCTGCACGAGCTCTTGGCATCGACAGTGCTACAATGTCATTTTGTTATCGGCCATTTCTTTTTTCCAGGGCACGTGCCATTAGGCACTACAAAAACCCCAAGTGTAGAGCGGGTTGTTAATGCTGTGGCATCGCAAAAGCACTGCCACCACCACTGTACTACAATTTGTTCCAAAGCAGCCGTAGAATGTTTCGAGTCTCTGAAGTTGTCGGTATTTCTTGGGGTACCGCTCTGACGTCTCTTCGTCTTTACTTTGGCCGCAGACGAGGCCTACGATTGCAGCATCTGCGGCAGGAGTAACAGGAATGTCCGCATCAACAGGCGCGAACGAATCGAAGGTATCCTCAGTGGCTTCACCAACATGTTCGCACGCACTCCCACAGAAATTGTTGCAGCTCTGGAAATCATGGGCTGGCTCTGCAAGCATGCACTCGTTAAAAAACGGTGTGCGTAAGGCAGTGGGCGATGTACGATCGTGGAATCACGGGCACGCTTTCTCTCGCATGAGAGACTCTTCTCGAATCTGTTCGATACATCTTCCTTGTTCTGCAAGGAGTGTCAAACAGCCGATGACTGAGTGTCGAATTCCACTGCGATTTCAAACTTTGGCTAGCCACTTTTTTCAACCCTCTGTCACCCCTCTCCTCTGCTTTCTGTCTGTTGTTTCCCAGTTTGCCGCCTACCTCGGTGGAGGAGGGGGAGGGAAACTCGAAGGTCTCCCGTGCGCCTCCGTGAAGGCTCGCGTGCTTTTGACACTTTGACCATTTGGACACTTTGGCCTCCGATACACTTAAAACATTCGGTTCAAAATGCACGCATTTTGGTCGGGACTGTGTTGAACTTCGAAGAGAGCGATAATTCAAATAAGGCAATTTCCTTATGACGAAAGAATGCAACCTGTGGTGCTACGTCCAATCGGCAGCAAAGAACACTCTCGCCCTCACATTGACCAAAATCGGATCGCTGATGAAGCCAAGGTAGGTTGTGCGTGTGAAAGCTGCTAGGATGAAATAGATCAGTTAGAAAACACATGCATCACCGGTGAGCACCACAAAAAATTTTGGAAATTGTGAGTACTACCTTAGTTCGTTAGGTTTGTAGAAGCTCAAACGTATTAGAATGGACATTTGGCCATTCTAATACGCCTGGGGCTTTGTCCTTGTCCCAGTCGCACCGTAATTCACTATGAGCTCAGAAGTGTTGCTTTTAGTTAAAAATTGCCCGAGCAGCAGCGGCCAAGGAAACGACATGGTGAGCAGTAAACAGTGTTGCGCTTAGACGTGCCCCAGGCCATTACGAAAGTGCTCCAAACATCCGTTCATCTGAGCAGCTCCAAACGATACAGCAGGCTCTTTTCTCGTCGTCTGCTACGGGCGCCTAATAGCTTCTTCTAGAAACATTCCACGCGTGTCAAATCGCCGCCAAACTTCTTTCGGTTGACCATTCTTTCAACGTCTCGTCGATCTACGTTGCTGTATCAACAGGACAGAGCAGCACAAGTGTCGAAATTCCCACGCTCCCTCGCGTATGTGCCGGGAGAAGACACGCACTGATTACGAGAACTGTCGATTGTCGCCAGGTGTCAATTCCTCGCATATTCAGGTGGCTGCAGTTTGACGTTTGGAATCCGCTAATTATGCATATTATTGGACATGCCAATATGAATGTAGAAGCGCAGGTCACAACTGCCTCGTTCTAAAGTTTCCAGCCTGCGTACACACCTCGCTCATCAGAGGCCAGATTCACGAAGAGCTTCTTAAGGGCGATTCACATACTTGAGTTGAGTCCTACCCAGTGCGAGGGTTGCTATGGCAACAGCTGCGTTGGCTCCAACAAGATGGGGTAAAAATCGGGTTTGTTGGAGCCAACGCAGCCGTTGCCATAGCAATCCTTGCACTCGGCCAGACTCAATGCAAGTGTGTGAATCGCCCTTTAGGCTACGACAATTTAGCTAGGAAGATCCCAAGTTAAAGGGACAATGAAGGCAATTTCGGACATCTTTTTGGCGATTGAACTGGGTTCCAGGCACGTCTCAGGCCACAGTTGCCCAAATTTCAGCCGAAACCGGCGCTTGTGTGCCGCGCAAATCAATTAAACAGACGCGGTAATAATCGCACCGGGATCGACTGGGGCGACGCCCCGAGAGTTGCGGGAGAAGCCAGGAGAAGCGGAGCTCACATGACTGATGCGGGGCCAAGAAGCGTGACGTCACAAGAGACGCGTCAGCGATCGGTCGAAACGAGAAACGTGCCCTCGGTCACGTTTTGGTTCGCGAGTTTTAGGAATACTGTTCTAATTTCCGCTTGAATAACCACGAAAAGTATAAATCGGACCGGAAATGATTACTAAACCATAAATAAAGCAGCATAATTGTTTTTTTTCTTTGCTACGCTGGACGCGAAACGGGCAACGGAGCAACTATGGGCAAACAAAATAAAATAAAAAAGAACACGGTACTCGAAGGATTCTGCAAAATGGTAGCTGTAGATGGCTGTTCTAACGGTCGACTGAAGACCAGTATTCGTTCAAGCGACGCTAGTTTTCACGTGTGGGTTGCTGTTCGTGTTCTTTGACGACGAAAAGAGGACGTCTGCGGAGGAACCGGATCCCGGAACGGCCGGATCGCTCCCGCTTTCCCCTCGGCATCTCCCTCGAGGCTCGCGTCCGTCCTTCGGCGTGCGGGCCGCTCACTGCCGGCTGGGCGGTCTCCGTCGGGTCCGCCACACACATACTCCCGTTCCGTTGGTGTTCTGTCAGTGAACGGAAGCTCGAACTCGCTCGCGAGAGCAGCATTGCCGTCCATGTTGACAGATTCGGCGAAACGACCGGTCCACCGCGCTGCTATAACCCACCGCGGTTACCAGAGTCTCTATCTCCTAAATACTACCGATACCGACTATTCACACTTGACGTCACTCCCTACGTCACCTCCGTTCTCGGAGGCCCAGAAACGAGAATGGAGATTGTTCAGTTTCGGTTTCTTTACTTCTTTCGTAGGCACAGAAATACGCTTCACAAATGTCTACAAAAAATTGGGCACCATGCTATGTTCCCAAGAAGCATAAAAACACCATTCAAAAAAATTAAATAAAATCGTCTTCATTGTCCCTTTAAAGGGACACAGACACCCCCCAAAAAATTGCTTTTATTTTTTGCCAGGCGATGCATTATGGCTTTAGAAGACTACCCAATCAATATTTTGCTACAGCGTCATGTATATTTTTAATAAGTAAAAATATGCAACTGTTTGAAACCAAAAGCAAAACTAGACTGGGGAGGAAGAAGAAATGTAGAGGAGGAGAAAGTTACCAAAAATCACGTGGCTGCGCAACTTTTTTTTTCTTTCAATCAACATATACGTTTTTGCTCGCATAATTTGCGCCCACGCGTAATTTTCTGCACCCCTAACTTAAGGCCCAGATTTCCAGGAAAAACCTTGATCACCTATTTTGCGCGCCCTGCACCGTTCTGCGCCAACTCGCCAACCATTTCACCAGACGCCCCACGAACGCACGACCTAAGCTGCGGAAATTCCGCGCGGCCGCGAGGGGAGTGAGAGAGGCAAGAGTGTGAGAAAGATGCGACTCTGCGGGAGCTACGGGGCGCTCACGCCGCTGGCTCAGTGCAGCGAGGTGGTTGGCCGGTAAGGGAGCATGACGTCACGCTGAGATTCCCGGATGTGGGAACTGTCGTGGGGTGTGCAGTTGCGGTCGTGTGGATTGGCGCTAAGTCTGCAGCGCCAAAGCGCATGCTTTCCATTGTACAACTTGAGTGGTCTAAGTTTGACGCCGTCAACAATTTTCTTGACGATTGCTCTTGCGATGGGTTAAAATAACTGTACAGCAAAGTTGAAGCTCCTTGTGATAAAGTTTGCTGAGGAAAATGGAAACCGCGCAGCTGCCAGGCAGTTTAGGGTGATTGAGAGCCACGTACATTATTGGCGAAGACAGAAGTCGCAACTGGCAAGTGCAAGATCGGGAAGAAAAGCGTTTTGGAAGCCCAAACGAGGGAACTTTCCTGCTGTTGAAGATGAACTGCTACAGCATTTTCGAGATCACAGGTTGTCTGGTCACGCCGTGTCATGAGAGATGCTACACTTTCAGGCAAGAAAGATTGCACAAGAAAAAGGGATCTTGGCTGCAACGTTCAAGGCTAGCAGAGGATGGGTGACACGCTTCATGAGACGCCATCACTTGTCTCTGAGACGAAGGACGACTCTCTGCCAGCGTTTGCCCGAAGACTATGAAGAGAAGCTGTTGGCAGATCGGGAAAGCGGATCAAACGCCGCTGACCTTCGATATGCCACCTAACACTTCAGTAAGCGAAAGAGGTGTCTCAGCTCTTCCTGTAAGAACAACTGGCTGTGAGAAGCAACGCTGCACTGTCATGCTGGCGGTAACTGCTGATGGGCGAAGGCTCCCGCCCTTCATCATTTTTAAGCGCAAGACGTCGCCAAAAGTGAAACTGCAAGGTTGCATCCACATCTGTGTCCATGAAAAAGGATGGATGAATGAAGCTTTGATGCAAGACTGGATTGAAACTGTTTGGGGAAAACGACCAGGCGCTCTCTTGCGACTGCCATCGTTGCTGGTACTAGACAGTTTAAAGGGATACCTGAAGCGAAACTTGAAATACACCTATTATGGTCAGAAATAGGTTTAATATGATCAATGATATCCGTAATTCATAATCGCGCGTTTGTATTTTGAACGGATGGCTATATTTTTCACCCTGAGGGGCCCGATTGGGCGCGCGCTCGAAAATCAGCCATCGGAGAGCGCGATGCGTCTTGGGATATTCAGCGCATTCGTGACGTCACTTGTGCCAGACGGGAAAGGCTACGGCGTGGATGTTGTGGTTACGAGCGTTGCCACTTGGTGGCGCGTCAACGATTTATGACCTGTGACAACGTGGCCGTTTGAGATGTGCAAGGGCTGCACGCACGCTGCACCACGGCAAGTCGGCAACCACGGCACCACTGACAAAACCAGCTCGGAGGCCGGATTCTCAAAGCGAACTTACGACGAAAAAAGTGCGCACAACAAATTTGAGAGAAAACCCGTATTCTCGAAACAAAATTGTCGTAACTTTTGTGCAGGTTACGACAAAGTCCTACGACAGCTCCGAAGCTGTCTTACGCATTTTTTTACGATCAAAGCCGCATGGCCGACAGCGTCGCTCAGTTACATGGTTGCAACGACCAACGGACATTTATTTTTTTACATGCTCTTCTCGCGCGTCCTGACTTCAACCAGCAAGAAAAAAGGAAGGAGTACTTGAAACAGACCACGACGAACAAGAACTCTGGAGAGAAGAGCTACAACGGCCATGATTCCGCCGACCAAGCGAGCTCGGCAGAATATAGTAGGCCTATCAGCAACACCGACTCGGCGCACCATTGCTCCGGCAGTCCTTGGCCAAGACCGTCTGCCCACGACCGGCTGGCCTGCAAAATGGAATATGCCCGCGCAACCCTTGTGGACCCTTCCCGGGTGAATAGTTTGATCCCTGAACTAGATTTCAGGGGTCAATCATTACCCCGTGTCATCTCGCTCTCCTTGTTTTCAGAGGCAGCGGGGACGAACGCTGTCGTCGAAAAGGGACTCTCATTGATTTTATCTCCGTGTTTTGTGTGATATAGAGCTCAGGTAAACGCCATACGAATTACCTTCGCAACACGTATGTACACTTTGTTATTAGTATGTCATTTTTATTCTGACACGACGCTACGTCACTGTCGCGCTATAGCAGTTTGTGGGAGCTGCGCGATGTCGGTCCAACCTTTCTTTGCCGAGTGTCACGTCAGAATCGAGCTGCAATCGTGAAAGATAGGTTCCGAGGCGCTTACCGAAACGCGGTCTAAAACAGAGCGAATCCAGCACTTCGATCAAACTCGCGCGTCCGCTCCAAGTGTGAACAGGTATTTGCGTGGCTCTTGCTGACACTCTCGTAGTTCAAACGTGTCTTTTTTAACGTCGGCTCGCAGCTCGCAACTCGCAGCAACTAATACCGGCCGTGCCAGAAGCGTGCTCGCGTCGTGTCGTGCATAGAGCCGCAACGAGAATGAGCTCACTGTGGCCAACTACGCTTTGGCTTTCTCCGCCAAGGCTTTGCAAACGCATTCAGGCAGAGGCTAATTCTGCCGGCACACCGTATTTCCGCAGAACGGCGCTGCTCCTATGCCACAAGTGATGTCACGAGAACTTCCCACCATCCACTAGATGTGAATTTGAAATCGTTTAATTAGGTTTAAAATTAGTTCTCCTCTTTTTTACAGCGCGATATTGATATTTCTGAGGTGGTGGATGTCCCTAGCCCATATGTATGCAAAAAGATGGGCGCTAAAATTTAGTTTCCGTACCCCTTTAAGGTGTCACCTTGACGACAGCATGAAGCAAAAGTTGCGGGACATGAAAACAAACCTTGTTGTCGTCCCGGGAGGTCTAACATCAGTTCTACAGCCCTTGGATGAGTCAATCAACAAACCGTTCAAAGACTCAAACTCTATGTAGAATGGATGGCGAGCGGAGAACACAGGCTCGCTCCCAGTGGAAGGATAAAGAAGCCGCCCGTGGAAACAGTCTGCGAGTGGGTTCTAACAGCGTGGGACATGGTCTCTCCCAGCATTGCCAAGTTGAGCATCAAGAAGACGTGACTATCAAATGCACTCGACGGAACTGAAGACGATGCTATTTGGTACGCGAGTGACGACGACAACCACGACGATCGCAGCCATGGTACCGAGTGCGAGAGCTCCAACAGCAACTCGGAGTCAACAAAGTAGGCGCATTTTGTAAAATTAAAAAAAAAATTTTGCTGTTTGTATTTTTGTGTTTTTATATTACAGCCTTTGCAGATATGTCATTTGGGACGTGCTCGCGAAATATCCCATAATTTGCGCACCCCCTTTCTGATGAGATATTTTTAAAAATAGTGCGCAAATTATGCGAGTAAATACGGTATGCAGCTTTTTAGTAGTTACAAAAAATGGGTATGATATTTCTTGTCTATTTTTAGTACTGAGTGTGTTTTCGATGACCCAAGACTTTGATTATTTTACGGGGTTGTGTCTAAACCATAGCAAACGGCGGTTTTCGGGCGGAAAGAAAACAAATTTCGAGCCGCAAATTATGTTCTGGGTAGTTGGGCTCTCATATGTAATGTACAAATAAAAACCCTGGCAAGCATAAATACCCTGCCAGTGTCCCTTTAAGAACATCGTAAAAAGAGGAGAAATTGGTATTCACGAACGTGTTCGGAGGGAAGCGACAGTCTCAGACGGAAAGACTAGAACTTCCTGTGTCCCGCAAGCTTCCGATCTCCGCGAGAGCGGGCTGTTGCTATGGCAACAGCGTCTTCGGCAACACAAACAACGAATCGGTGAAATCGCCACGGTTCGGAACATGTGGATTTTGAATACAAAACGCAGGCGGCCTTTCTGCCACCTCTTCTCTGGGGATCGTGTCTGTGCAGTGAAATGTCGACGCCACCCGATTTAAACGGGCCCAAATGCCGAGGCAACCGCCTTCGTCGACTGCTACGAACTCGATCGCTACAAAGTCAACACATTTCTCATCTATGCTAAAAAAAGACAGCCCACGTCGCTCGTTTGCAAAGTGGCGTAGGCGTAGATAGAAACAAATCGTTGCGGTGTTTTCTGCGGCCTCGGAGATGCAGGAGCGAGTTGACGTCCAAGGGGATACGTTTGAACTACGAGAGTGTCAACGAGAGCCACACAAATACCTGTTCACCCTTAGAGCGGACGCACGAGTTTGATCGAAACTTTAGATTTGTGCAGTTGGATCGCGTCTCGGTGAGCGCTTCAAGGTGATGTCACACCCGGCAAAGGAAGGTTGGACCGGCATTGCGTAGCTCCCACAAACTGTTCCAGCTCGACGGCGTTGACGTACCGTCATATTGTCACGAGTGCACATACCATATTGTCACGAATGACAAGTGATGAGGCGACGAAAACTGAAGTTAACTACACGTTTAAAGGGGCGAACTTGTACCCAAAACAAAAAGGGAACAGAAGAAAACAGCAGAGCGTCGCGGGCGTCGATGTAGGCGAAACCGCAGGATCGAGCGCTGGGGCGAGACTGACTGCGGCTCGCCACGCGGAGCCCCTTATGTACAAGCGTGGGGTTCCGGAAGAATCGGCGTAGAAGGTTCTGCATATAGAACATTCTGACCTCGAACAAGCAACACGGTTCTCGAATTTACCAGAACATTACGTCAGAGTCCACAAAAATGCGTCCCCGCGGCCAGGAATCAAACCCTGGCTTTCTGCGTGGAAGGCACGCACGATAACCGTTAGGCCACGAGCGCGCTGCCTGCTTGGTCAGCTGCGCTCGCGGCAATATTTTGCGAAGGTAATCCATACGGCGTTCATCCCAGCTTTATATCGCACAAAACAATGAGGTAAAATCGATGAGAGTCCCTTTTCGACGACGGCGTTCGTCACCGCTGCCTCGGAAAACAAGGGGATGACGAGGGGAAGAGACTGACCTCTTAATCGGAAATTGAGGTCTGCGATCGCTATTCATGCGGGAGGGGTCCACAAGGGTTGCGCGGGCATACACCATTCGGCAAGCCAGCCGGTTGTGGGCAGACGGTCTTGGCCGGGGACCGTCGGAGCAGGTCGGAGTGCCTCGCTAGGTCCATATTCTGCCGAGCTCGTTGAATTTGCCCTCGGCGGTAGCTCAGTCGGTGGGATCGTTGCCATCGTAGCTCTTTCCGGATGTCGTGGATCCAGCGTTCATGTCCATCGTGGTCGGCTTCAAGTACAGTAATCCCTCGTTATAACGAAGTCAACGGGACGGCGAAAAAATTCTATATAAGCGGTAATTCGATAAAAGCGATAGAAACAAAAAAACAGTGCCAGCAGCCTCAAAGGTGGACGGGAACACTGTGGAACACTCTGACCGTATATTTAATCGAACAAACCTCGGTTAGGAACATCTCGCGGCAGCTTTACGGACTATAAAAGAAAAAAGTCGAGTTTGCCGATCATTTCATCTGGGCATCAGTTCTCCTCGAACCGCTCCAGCACCGCCACTGCGCTCCACTTTGTCTCAAAGCAGCCGTAAGGTGTTTCGCGTTTCCGCAGTGGTCGGCATTTCCTGAGGTGTGTCTCCCACGTCGCTTCGTGTTTACGATGGCCACACGCAAGGTCTACGATCGCAGCATCCGTGGCAGGAGCAACAACGGGAACGTCCGCATCGACAAGCGCGAACGAATCAAAGTCATTCGCGGTGGCTTTGCCAACATGTTTTCACACACTCCTGTAGAGATTGTTGCAGCTATGGAAATCGAGCGCCGGCTCGGCAAGCATGCTCGGCAAATAAAATCCGACGTACTCGAAGCAGTTGGCGATCTTTCATCTTCAGGTTATGGGTGCGCTATCTCCTGCGCAAGAAACTTCTCGAACCCATCTAATATGCCTTGCTTGTTCTGCAAAATGGTGGACAGTGTCGAACAGCTGATGCCGGAATGTTGAATTCTTTGGCAATTTCGGACTTGGGCCGGCCACTTTTCTCAACCTCGCAGATCTAAGCGACTTTCGTTTAACACTCCCAATCTCCGATACGACGCAAGTGTGCGTGTAGTACGCCGCAGGCGCACGCGTCATAGGCTCCCGAAGGGATGATATCCTCAGATACACTTTGAATAATCCGGTTAAAAATCCGTGCATTTCAATCGGGACCACGTTGAACTTCGGTAAAATCAATAATTTGAAAAAAGCGATTTCGTTATAACGAGGGATTACTGTACTTTCTTTTTTATTGCTGCCTGAAGTCGGGATGCGCAGTCGGGATGCGCGAGAAGAGCACGTAGAAAATATCTGTTGGTCGTCGCGACCAAGTAGCTGAGCAACGCTGTCGGCCATGTTGATTTGATTGTAAAAAAAGTGTGCAAGACACCTCCGGAGCTGTCGTAGGATTCCATCGTAACCTGCGCAAAACCTACAATGATTTCATTTCGTGAATACGAATTTGTTCTTGCGTTTTGTCATCCGCACATTATTGGCGTAAGATCGTTTCGTGAATCAGGCTTCACAACCAAAGCCTCGCAGCTTTCCCAAGCTGCATGTCGATACAAGCACCTAAAATGTGGAACTTGCATTGGTTTTGACAGCTATCTTTCATTCCCTAGTTGTGCCGCTCAGATTGTTCAGAGAGAATGAGTCACAGGAGGAAGCATGGACTCACTGGCTGCGTCCCCACTGGGCGTCTCAACCTTGGGCTTGCTCGGGCTTGGGTAGGGGCTAAACTTGGGGGGCCGGAAGCTGGGCCTGGGACGCATGGCCCCTCCTGGGCCCCCTCGGGCCCTCAGGAAGTGGCCTGGAGGCGGGGGAGGAGGTCCAAAGACCCCCATGGGGGCCCGCACCATGGGGGAGAACACCGCCGGAGGATGGGGAGGAACCACGGGGGGTCCGGCAAACCTGGGGTGTGGTGGCCCGGGCGGAAAGCCCCCGTACGGGGGAGGAGGAAACACGCCTCGGAACATGGGTCGTGGCGGCCTGCGGAAGGCTGCGCACAAGAAACAAAATTAGTGCATCTTAATCCTATGGATCAAGTCTGGGGACACAGAGTGTACGGTGCATTTTAAGCTGCAAGAGTTAGCCTGATATGCATACAGTGCGCAACCATGCGACACCACAACCAACGACCTGGTTGTGACGCTATGGTGTCAAGCCATTGTGCCACCTGATGCCACAATATGAAGTCACGGTGTCACATCAACTCTGTCCCCTGATTCCAAGGATGATAACATGTCTGTCAAGTTTGGCGGGCATGTGAAGGTTTTTTCGTGGCATCAAGTCACATTTGCCTAGGGGTCCCAGCCCTTAAAGATATTCTGCATTAAAAAGCAGCAAAGGGTGTGGGTGAACTTGCTGCTCCATCGTCCAAATGTACTCAACACAGCTAAAGTCCAAATGTCTTCCCAAAAATTCTTGCATTCGTGCAACTCTGTTTTTTTCGAATTGGCCAACATCTTCATTTCTATTATATTGGTAATCTCAATTTAGATTCTGTCTCAACTTATAAATATCTTGGCGCTCATTTCACTCTCACAACCTTTTCTGGAAAACCCATATTAACAGCACCGTTCCCGATTCAAACTGCACTCTCGGTTTTCTACACCGTAATCTTCGTCTCGCATCCTCATCTGTCAAACGCCTCGCATACGTCACGTTAGTATGCCCAAAATTAGAATATGCATCATCAGCCCCGGATCCTCATCTTAAATGCCTTGCATCTGACATAGAATCACTTCACAACCATGCAACTCGCTTTATAACGTCTCAGTACTTCAGGTGTGTTTCCGTCACTGAACTTAAACAAAACCTTTTACTCCTTTATGTTCACGCAGGCGTATTGCTAAACTGTGTCTTTTTTGCAGGTCTTATTACGATGACCACCTACATAGCTCATTCACCTTGCCAACTCATCGCATATCCGCTCGTGCTGATCACCCTGCAAAAGTTGGCCTTCTTCTTACCCGAAATACAGCATTCTACAAGGTTAAAGTCAGCGAGCAACGTGAGGAAACTGTAGAAGAAAACAGGAGACCGGATAAACGTTGAACTGTATTCTTCTACAGTTTCCTCACGTTGCTCCCCGACTTTAACCATGTACAATGCTTACCAACTAGCCCAGCTCCCCACCCTTCTATGAAATACAGCATTCTTTAAATAATTTTTCCCGGCAACATCTATGGACTGGAATGGCCTGCCCGAATTCGTTGTCTCCACTCAATACATCGACTTGTACCACAAATTGTTAACATCACATGTTCTGTAAACCCCCTCACTTATGTAATACCCTGACTCCAAGGTTCTTAAGGTATTTAAATAAATTTAAATAAATAAATAAGCTCTTGAATGAGCTAAACAAAATATAAATAGAACACTTAGTAGGTAGTATTGTATCTTTTTTTTACTTTTTCTTTCTTTTTGTTGTTTTTGCTGTATGTTTGCCTGCTGCCCGTGTTGTGAGTGTAGCCTCGTACTAGGGGCCTAGTCGGTGACTTGATTGTCGCCTTTTTGCCCCAGCTCCACAGAAATCTCTGTATTGTCAAAAAGTCAAAATAAACAACTTCCCCTTTTTATGAAAAGTTGACTGTTTGGTAAGGAAAAAGCACTCCATGAAGCAGATAAAGCATTGTATCAAGCAAACACTGTAGCACATGAAAAAAAAAAGAAAGTGGAGAGTTTTAAGAAGTTGGAGTTGATCTGAATGTGCATTAGAGTCCAAATATCCAACAGTGTCTGGATGTCAGTGGGATCACCCGCAAGCCCAATTTATTTCTTCATCGAGTATGTTTGGCAATATTTGGGCTTTGCAAATGATGGCAGAGTCCCCTTCAGCAAAAACAGCATTTCTTGATGAGATTCTGCCCTTTCCACTCTTAAACTGCTTTGATGTAAAACCTTAACCACAACTCGAGTATGCTGCTTCCATTTGGAACTCCATTCCTGGATGTCTCATTGACTTGTCAAAATCCTTTCAACCCAGACTTTAAAGCTTCATACTTCCTAATGACGACAGCACTGCTAGTGTTACATCCAGAGGCATAGCTACGGGGCTGTTCAATTCACATAACACCCCCTGAAGGTTTTAGCAATCCATCTCTTTTTTTCTTAGGCAACATTTCTTTGATTGTGTTATCCCACAATCGGGGCTATAGTTTCAGACACTCCAACTGCACATGGATTAGCCTGCACATCTCAAGGACATTATTCATATTCACCGCAACAGTAGCGTAAAAACTATGTAGTGAAATCACGCCACTGTCCGCCCTCTCGTCTCCGGTGCAACACTGCACGTTTGCGCACGCATGGAGAACGGTGTCCTTATTTTTTCTATGTGCGTATGTGCAATTTATATTAAAAGTCTCTGGTATAGCAGTCAATTATCTTGTTTAATGTACGCTTGGCCCTCCTCCCCTCCAACAACCCTCCAAAGGAAAAGTCTGGCTATGCATGCTGCTGGTTACTGCCATACAAATCGCATTATCATTACCCAATCTTCCATTACATTGACAGTTTTCGTGTTCACGTTTGCTTCCCAACATTTACCACTATGCTTCCTCCTTCTAGCATGATCATGAATACAAGGTTGCAAATGTTAATATTTTATTCATTCACGCCTTATACTAAATTAAAATTACCTCATCTCCCCTCCCCTCCCCCTCCCCCCCCCCCAAAAAAAAAAATATCTCATTGCAAGACTGAAGATACAGGTGATTTTAAGAATGTACTTGCAAGCAATATGCATTTGAGAAACCTTACTAATGTATTTCTTTCCACATTTTAAACATATACATTTTCTTGTATCCTCTATGTCCCTCTGCAATGTTTCAGGACCTTGTGAATAAGAAAACAAACAAAATTGCACAACACATCACCACAAAAGCAGAAGAAGGCAAAGCAAAACACAAGCAGTGCGGGAGACCTTTTGCAAAAATCCAAAAACATTGCATGCAAAGTCCCATACGTTCCCCATTGCCCCCGCAGTATCCACCACGTGACACTGAAGACAGCGAGAGGGTAGGGCAGTTGCTCGTCTGCCTTCTCCCGTCTGCCGTGGTCTTCAAGGTTGCCTCTGTCGCCTACTACAACAGTCGTAACTAACTTTCCTAGAAATCCTTCTGGCACCACAAACGCCGCTGCATGCTTTGCAAAGGCTCTACTAGGAGAGAGGAATTAGAGGACTCTACACGCGCATGATCTGATTCCATTCGCACATCCCAGGAAGCAAGACAACTTGGCTCGGGGCATTCCAAGTCACGGTCTGCTTGTACCGACAGACTCAAACACATGTTGCACTGCCAATACAGGTCCCCCCTTCAAACTTCCGGGTTTTTATTTAGCGCAACATAAATAGCCGGTTCCTTTCACCAACTGGCGTGGGCCAATTTGTCAAAAGTGTTATCATTCCTGCGGCTGGGTTGAGTTTGCAGACTGCTATTTCTGTCACCACTCAATGATTAACGTTTACAGTCCAAGAGTGTGCAAGTGTGCCGTGGCATCTTAATGCTTGCTGCTCAGTGTGGGGCACGCCATTTGCGCCTGCACCCCGAACGATGGATGGCAGCGTGCAGAAATTCCTGCTTTCACAGCGAGGCCCGCTGCATTCGCACGTCCGAAAAAGGCGCCCTGCCATTCTCATTCTGCCCGCAGCTACAGAGGCGTCACAAAATGCAGTGGATAAAAAATACGATCCACCATAACCGTGACGATGGCGCGGTGTCAAAGATGAGGACTCATACTAATGCAATCTACCGTTCATTTGGAAATGCATGCCAAATTGTTATTTTGAAGAATTGATGGGAAAAAAATGTTGTCTTCCCGAATGCACAAACGATTGGAAAGACTCAAGCAAACCGCTTGCGTCCTGTGGAACTGTGCTTTTGCATGTTTTTGTGCAGAGCTGTTTACTTCTGTACGTAACCTTTCTGTTGGTTTCGTGCATCTGTGTCACACCTACAAAAAAAAAAATCCCTATCGATAAATGCTGGTTGCATCTTTATGAAAGTAATGTTGATTTATGACACCCAATTCTGTTGGAAAAAGGTAAGTGGAGCCTTAGTAATACTTTACAAAGCAAAAAAGCGACAAAAAAACATCCACCTGCAAGTAACACTTGCACGTTCACATTTTACAGGTGGTGTGAGTGACCATTTGATGAGTGTTAACGGGAACGTTGGCACCCACCAAAAGAAAGGTGAACATCGATACCTGTCTCGATGAGTCTGTCGACAAGTACTCTCCGACATACTCCATTTAACATTTCCATTTGGAGTTGGGTAGGAGTTGATGGGAATAGGCCCGTTTCTCTCGGCTGTAGAGTACACGGGATGCAAACACAAAAGAGGCGCCTCTGCTACCCTGCGCGAGACGCAACCATAAAATGTCGACGTGAAGCGGTGTACCCCCCATCATGCATGATATGCGGGTGTAATCTAGTGTCTGTCAGCGTCCATCAGCATCTGTCCACGGGCACCAACAGAGCGTTTAAAAGGATGCACCATACAACGGAAACGTGACCTGAAAATATCCACATTTGCTTGCCAGGGGCGCTGCCACAAACTTGAGAGCTACAGATGTATGAACATTTCAATAACCAGAATGAGTGCAGATGGATGTTCTGCTAAACAAAAATATTGCCACCTGAAATATACTACTGGCAACTTGGAGCGAAACTCTGGATATGCACACTCATACTAGTATCCGTTTTCAGTAAATGACCCGCAAATTACATTCATAATTTGCAAGCAAGATGACCAGAAACAATGGCTTGGACAGGATGTGAGGATGTAGTTAAGTATAGAACATACTCACTGGTACCCAACTACTGTGTCAATGATTTGTTTCCATGACCAATGTCCAACTGTAGCCGATATTATTACGGAACACAATTTACGACAAGTGCAGCAACAAGTAATGACTCATTGAGTACCTGTGCCATTGAAGTACACCATTGTCTTGTATATGGGGTTGTTCGCTGCAATTTACCTGTATAGGTTCACCCCCCCCCCCCCCCCGCTTCTTTCTCTATGGATGGAAATGTGTTAATGGCTGTACCCTTTGTAATGGGTGGTAACTTGAGCCACCTAGCTAGAGTCTATAAAGACAAACATATGACTCCTCCCTGCCCTTCTATGCCAATTTTCTCTCCCTAGCTATCACCAGGCAGGGTGGGATATCACCAGGATGACCTTTGGGTGATTGGGAGGCGTCGCCAATTTTCCTCCAGTCAAACCTTGTCAGCGTTACCCCAGCACCGGAACCACTTGAAGACAGGGTTGAAACTTTGGGCCGGAGCCACGAGGGAGGGAGTCCCAATTTTTCTCTGTCCCGCCTGTCCCCAGCTGTGCTAGTTAGTTGTGCATAATTCAATTTTCCCTAGATAATTTCCAGCAATCTTCTAATCGCCTTTTGCGACTGTAATCTTTTTCTCTTTCGTCCTTCCATCGTACCAGGCGGCACATAATATGTCTGTCTCCTGAAATTTAGCCGTCTACATCCTCGCCCTCAAAACTCCCGTTCTTGCCTCGAACAGCAAAGACTTCCCAGTGAATTGTCAAACACATTTTCCTTTCTTATGTCCTGTTTTTGTGGCCTGTACAATGTTAAAGCTGATTTTTCCTGCATTTTTACCTCCCACATTTTTCTTTCTGCCTCTTTCACTCCCTTTTCCACTGAAGTAGTCTGCTCAGCCCCATTACTAGAGTGCAGGTATTTATATGTAAGCTTTCGGATTTGGTTTGTTCATTTTGTGTTTAAACATTTCATGCATAAATACTTGAATACCTACCATGCCCACTGCGTATCATCCATATCGGTCAACCTTTGTTAAAGTTGCAACTTACTGATTGCCTCCCTGCTCTCAGAAGACAACCAGCCCATGTCCCCCTCTACTCCCTAATTTGGTGACTTTCCATGTGGTCCCACTGCCAATCTGCCAATGCTTTTTTGTCGAATTTCTAATCTTGATTGAACCTCTGATTTCACGCACAGTACCCCATTGCCGAAAGACAGTCCTGGTACCATAACTCCTTTCCATATACCCCTGACCACTTCATATCTATTATAGTTCCATTGTGCCTTGAGCTTCTTAAGATGAATTTCTTTTCCAACTATATTTTCCTCATGTTCCTCTAGATAATTTCTTCCCTCATTGAGCCATGGACTCTCAGATATTTGTATTTTCCTACATGGTCTATTACAATCTCTTGTATCCACAGTGCTTCCCCCTTTTCCTCGGTAAACACAATTACTCCAGACTTGTCAATACTAAAACTCATGACCAAGGTGTCCCCTTTCTCTCCACATATTCCAGCTAGTTCCTGTAATGTATCCTGATTATCTGCCATAAGTACTATGTCGTCCACATCCATCAGTCCTGGTATTACACGTATTACCATTTCTCCCTCTTTCCGTATAACTCACATCAAAACCTAAGTTGCTCCTGTTTTAATTTCTTTTCCATTTCAGTGAGATATATCATGAAGAGTAGAGGTGACAGTGGACAGCCCTGCCTGAGCCCCCTTTTTATTGCTGCCGGTGGTGTTCTTTCTGCTTTCCATGTTACAACTACCTTATTGTCTGAGTACACCTGCTGAAGAAACCTAACCAAATTTGCATCTAAATTATACTAATTTTGATTTCTTCCCTTTTTTTTTTTTTTTTTCCTTTTGGTGTTCCAAGCCTCTGGCTCAGGAGGACCTTCGGTCTTTCTGCTGTCACCAGCGTCTCATGAGTGCAGATCAATATTATAAGTATCATTTAGACGGCAAACATGTGGCAAACGTAATGTTCGTTTAACTATAAAGATTTTAATTTATCGGGATCAATAATAATATTTAAATTAATAGTAATGAACTTTATTTGCACAAGGAACAGGCCGTTTCCTGGAGGGAGTGCGAGGCAAAGCAGAAAGGCATGAGCCCGTACGCAGGCTAAAGTAAATTCTTGAGCCCACAACCCGGAAGCGTGCCCATCTTGCCTACGCGACGCGCATTCTACGGAAGCGATCAAGGGAGTAAACTCGCACATTTGGGACGGGTGAAAAAGCCACGGCGCCACGACACGGCGCTCTTCCCGGCGGATTGAATGGGCGCCGCTGGTTGTTCTAGCGCCTCGTTTTAGGTTGTATGCGCTTCATGCTAATGACCCGGCACACCAGAAGACACCGAGGAGTTCGCTCGCTTCTGAGGGAAGAGCAAGCAGGCGACCGATACACAAACGCACTGGTAGAAATCCATTTCCAGCGTTAGGCCGTTAGGCTTAAACGATTTCAACCCTTCAACGCCAAGACTACCAGCCAAGCAACAGCCGGCACGCAGCTTCCGCGGATCGCACGTTCCGTCGATGATCGAACGACTTACCAGGGACTCTCATAACCATGGCACACGCCTTCACACGGTGTAACAGATGCTGCAGGGGTGTCAACTTTTTACCATATTCCGATTTATTTTTTTCTAAATTAGAATAAGAGACAGGACTTGTTTCGGATTCGCGCACCTTGGGAAGCGGCCGTAGCCCCCGCGGGTGGATGAGTGATGAGATGAATAGATAGACCACTTTCACTCCGACGATGTTCCTCACCTCAACCACTATGTGTACATTATAGGAAACGGTAGCTTGCGCCATCTAGTAGTAGTGGTAAGAGTAAGCACTTACCGCCTGTAGCGCCATGAGTCACGTGCGCCCGTGCGCCGCAACTGGCCGCAACCCGCACTGCCAGCACTGCTTTGTGCGGAGTGTGAATATAGTCCGATGTAGGCTGGTTTGAACAAAAACATCAAAGCAGCTAAGCGAGTGCACATTGAACGATCAAACGTTACCAACGGTTTATTGTCGCCAGTTTGCAGACTGCGCTCGAACCAGCATAGCTACAAATTGTGAGTCACGATTCACAGAACTTGTACTCCCAAAGCGGATCTATCCGGAGAGGCTTCAAGATGACGGTACGGAGAGTACGGGCAGTACGGGCGTCCCGCTGTGTCGATTGCAGCTACGCTCATTGAAAGTTCAGCGGCCTCACTTCGCACATTGACGCGTCGAAAGCCGGGTTTCAACGATGCCCGCCCTTCGAGTCTAGAGAAAGAATTTGATAAGCCAAAGGTTGATGCAACAACCGCAGGAACGCGTTGCAAGTCGCCGTGCAACCAACTAACACCCAAGTCATCAGAGACAAGACTCGCAGCTCAGGGACGGGCAAGTGGTCGGCATTGCTCTCAAGATGTCTCGACGCGACGCGGACAACCCCGCAAACAGTCAGCGTGCCGCGGACAGCGACGACAACGAGTTTGGCGAGTTCGAGGGCTTCGAAGGAGCCGTCGGAGGCGTGGTGGCTCACCCGGCGCCTTCTCCGTGGGCCACTTTTCCCGATCTGATCCGGGTACGCACGAGCCCCGGCGGTACGGCCAACAACATCGCCAACGACGGCCTCCTACCCCAACATCCCGAAGCCGACAACCCATCGGGCTCCCGTTCCCGAAACCAGAATCCTCCGGATGTATCTCTGCACGCTAGCGGATCCAACAGCAACAACGACGACGTCAACCTCCTCAACTTCATCCCCGGTTCCCACCAACGAGTCGGCGCTCTCCCGGACATGGCTGTCGAATCCGAGCTGCGACACTCGATGCAAGCGTTGTCAACGTCGTCATCGGCGTCATCTTCGAGCGGCGCCCCGCGAGACCACATCGCCGAAGTCCGACCGACCCTACGAGGCTCGACGCACGGTCGCGGCGGCGCCGAACCCGGCACGCTCGCCAGCATGGCTGCTGCAAATGTTCAGCGAACTTCGGGGCTACCCCGGAGTAATCGAGCGTCCTGCGCGGCGCGTGACAGCTCTCCCGCTCGAGACTGGATACCCGACGCGGCCTTGGGCGCGGACGCGGTCACCTTGGCGGCTTCGCTCCGCGAATCGAACGCGGCGTTGACGCGTCGACTGTCGGCCAGCGAGAGCAGGGTGCGCGAGCTCGAGTCCCAACTGCGAGAACTGAGGGAACGCGAGTCGCGAAGCGACCGTCACTCGCAGGACGTCGTGCGCGAGTTGGAGGCGATTCGAGACACCCTAGCGGCGCACGAGCGCGCGACGCGGTCGCTCGCGGAGCGCGTCCAGCTGGGCAACACTGACCGCGAAGCAGACACCTCGGGCGACAAGAAACCCAACGCGGAAGGCTGTTCGGACTCGCGCACCAGCATGGAGGACAGACTGGCTGGCATCGAGGCTTCTCTGGAGAGGCTTTGCACCCAGGTCTCGAACCTTCCTGCCCTGGATAGAGAACCTGCCGGAGGTGCGAGTGCTGCGGGTCTGTTGACGAGAGAGGACATTGCGCAGGCGGTGCAGGAGGTGCTCTCCCGCCAGTCGACGCAACAGAAGAGCTTGCTGGAGGACGAGAGGCGTCGCCTGATGCAGTCGTTTGCCGAGTCATTTCAGGTTGCCATCTCGCAGTTCCTGCAGTCGCTGAACTCTGACAACTTGGACAGTTAGCTGACAGAGGATGGCTCAGCGTTGTCGGAAAGTGCAGCCCGATGGGTTGGCTTCTTTTGTGATGGGCTCGGGAGGCGGTTCTGAATGGCATTGGGATGCAGGGGTGCTAAGCAGAGTGACAAGTAGTCTCCACTTAGTGTGAATGCCGCCATACCTTGCAGACTTTGGTCTGAAAAGCGATGCGAATTTGTCTACAATAAGGTCAATATGTGGCAGTGTTCGAGGGATTCTGGCAGCTTAATTAGGCTAAAATTCAAGGGGTGTGAGGACAGACAAAAATGTATATCACGGTTTGAGGCCATTGTTTTTGTCTGTGGATCCCCACTTCTGAGTTCCGACTTCTGTGAACTCTGCCGGATTGCCTGTGTTTTAACTTTTCTTTGAAACTTTCTATTCACTGCAAGTTGAGTAGGCCATACAAGCTTGCAAATGCATTAGTTATCATCTCACATGCAAGTAATGCCTCACATTGCATAATTTGCGGTGTAATTAGATTAAATCATGGACATTATGTTTGTAGAAGAAAATAGAAAAATACCGCAGCATTGTAGAAGAGTATTTTCCATATCACTTGTAAAGTTTACACGCAACTGAGCTGTAGTGTGCAAGTAGTATTTAATGGTTGCCCTAGCTATGCCCCTGCTGCTGAGTAGATACTGGTAGCAAACTGCAACTCAGTGAACGCTAAGAGTGGCAAGATTGATAGTGTGAATTGAACCTAGAAAAGATTGGTTCTCCGAGCCAAGCATTCGATAAATTGCTTTCAGACGTGAAAAGCCACCTTGCTGCTTTTATGCTTCCATGTGCCTCTGGCAACAGAACATTTGTTTCCAACTAATTACTTTTGTCATATTTGTGGCAAGGATTATTTAAATGTTTGCCTAGTGCAACTCCGCTTGTAGCGTTATGGAAGGTTGCTCCGAGTATGTGCTCAATGTCAACGGGCTTGGCGATGGCAGCCAGCGAACATCGCCCATTGGGAGATTTGCCGTTATGTATTGCGATTATGCAACCTGTGTAGGAGAGTAGGCCGAGAAATTGGTAGAATGTTATTGTGGCAGCTATTGCTTTTTTTTTTTATAGTTTTCAAACCTCTTAGTTATTTGTAGTTTTACAGGTATGATCTCCTCACTCTACTCTTTGACACAGTTCTCATTCTGAATTAACAATAAATGTGATGTTAAAAGGCCACAGTCACGACCCATATATTTTTCTTTGTGTTTGATGTTACCCAAATGTTTGTGCACAGAAGACCAGAAGAATGGTGGTGGTGAGGCAGAAACAATCTCGTGGACATTGTGATGTCTTGTTTGTAGACTATTGTTCCACTGAAATCCACAGCAATTGCATTTTCCAAGGGGCACCAAACAGGAATTTGACTACATATGTCAGAGAAGTGTCCCTAATCACTAAAGCAATCAGATATGCAAACATACTTAACCTAGTCCTGTACACAATTTTGTTTAGCAAATGCCGTTGAAACTGTGTATCCCCTTCACCTTTGGAGTCTGATCTCTTCCGGACAAGGTCAGTGCAAGGAGGGAATTCCTCTGCTGCACAAGGGTGGATAATCTTGGCTTGCTATATGTAAATAAGTCTACATACAGTAAGCTACTTTTGAACAGGCAGGTTTTGTGGCATGGAAGTGTTTGCTGTAGGTCAGTTCCACTCATTTGTGCACTTTCAGGGTCGGAACTTTTAATGCGAAAGCATTAACTGTCCTAAAGAGTGAACCGACATCATCAGCTTTAAAGCCGTGCCAAACGGCACCTTCCCTGTCCCAATGTCGTCTGTAGCAGAAGTCCGATGGATAGGCTCCCATTGGCTGGCGCGCATCATCAAGGAACGAGGCTCCCATGTCTGTGGAGAGCAACTCCCCACAGACGGGCGGGGAGCAGATGAACCTGAGTCACAGAAGACCGCGGAGGGAAAAAGAGATGTATAGCGTGGTGCAGCAGTTCGTACATGTATTTTCTAGGCGCCCCGGAAAGTGGGGAAAAGGACTGCACAAGATAAGAATTGTTGAAGGCTCACAACAAAAGAAGAGATATGCTTATAGGGTGCCGATAAAAATGAGAGCGGAAGTTGAAAGGCAGATTGAGCAGCTTCCAGAATGGGGTATGATCTATCCAGTTGAATCGGAGTTTGCTCATCCGGTTGTGTGTGTAGTGAAGCAGGATGGGAGTGTGAGACGGTGCATCGATTACAGGCAATTGAACGCAATCACTGAAGTCAACGCCTTTCCTATGAATAATGCAACCGAAATGATCTGGATGGTCGCGAAGGCGACGTACATAACAGTACTGGACCTAACCCGCGGGTATCAGCAAATACCAGTTGAAGAACGGTCTCGGAAGTTTACGGCATTCGTGACCAATCGTGGGCAGTACGCTTGGACAGTTATGCCCTATGGGTTGAAAAATTCAGCGGCAACTTTTCAGCTTGTGATGAATGAAGTGTTGCAACCACACAGAGAATATGCAGGCGCGTATATCGACGATATTGCAATATATTTGTCTAAGTGGGAAGACCACCTTTTGCATGTAAAGAGCATTCTCGAAACCTTGAGTCGCGTTGGGCTTACGGTAAAGCTGTCCAAATGCAGGTTTGCCAAGGAAATGGCCATGTTGTACCTCGGCCACCAGATCGGCTCCGGGAGGCATGCTCCTGACCCCGTTCGTGTCAAGGCGATCCAAACCATGGAAAGGCCCAAGACAAAAAAAGAATTGAAGAGCTTTTTAGGGCTAATAAACTACTATAGAGACTATCTTGCGAACTATGCTGAAGTGATGTTGCCATTGACCGCGCGAACTGGAGACACGACTACGAACGTGTTACCATGGGGTGACGAGGAGGAACAAGCGTTTCAAAAGGCAAAGCGTCTCCTGATGGAAGTTAGACGCCAGCCAGCCTTTCGTTCTGTCCACCGACTTATCAGATAGAGCGATAGGGGCATGTCTCGCCCAAAGTGCAGATGATGGGAAAGAGTACCCAGTGGCGTTTCTCAGTAAAAAACTAACTGCTCCCCAAACGAACGTGAAGCTTATGTGGTTTTGTGGGCCTTGGGTCAGTTGGAAACGTGGCTATTTGGTGCGGAGGTCGAAATTCGCACCAACCATAACCCTTTGCAGTATTTGGCGTCAGCAACACCAAATAGTGCGAGGCTGACTCGTTGGGTGCTTGCGTCGCAAAAATTTAACCTGAATGTACGGTACGTAAAAGGGACGAGAAATATCCCTGCTGATGCGTTGTCATGGCTGTAGTGGGGTGGAGTTTTGTTTGTGGTTAATGTACCTTAGAGGTTCTCAAGAAGTAGGTTTGCCAGTTTTTCTTGCAATCATTCACGCTGAATGGACGGGAATGTGCACGCAGTTCGCTTTTTTGTTCTAAATGCTGCGATTGTAAAGGGATACACAAATTATGATTTTCTTTTAATTGGAAAAGAAAAAAAAGAGGGGGGGGGGGGGCGTGTCATGCATGAGGCAGCGGATTCAGCGCTGTCGCCGACGGGTTATCGGGCTTTGTGATTGCTTTCTTTTAGTTACCCGTGGAGTGCACCGATTGGTGCGTCGAGAAAAAGCGAGGTGACGACGGACGGAAGAATGGACGAGACGGGCAGTTTTTGGGCTGGAGCTGGTTCAAGCAACACTTGGAACCCGAAAAAAGTGTTCCCCCCCCAAAGGCTGGCTCCCTGCCTCCCCGGGTCCCACGGCGCCCAAACCACAAGCCGCGACTGCTCTTGTGCGGCGTAGTTTCAAGTGACACCGCCAGAGAAGCTCTCTCCATGGCGGCCCAGCGAGGTGCGGCAGTGCGCGCCTCGCTGCACAGCCCGCCCTGGGCAAACTCTGGAGAAGGTGCACGGCCGAGCTCAGTGCGGCGCAGCCACTTCACGAGAGCGCGTGCTCAGCCGGCGAAACGTGCCCGTCCGCACCATTACGCCGCAGACGAACTAATGGAGCAGAAGAACGACATTCATGCTTTCGCATTCACAACTCATAAGAGGTACTTGGGTGCCCTCGGACCTTTACAGCGGAGCTGTTAAGGGCTAGTTTCCCCAGGATCGTGTCCCCCGCAAAGAAATGTCGACACAAAACTCTGGACAGCTACCGCCATCTATAAGCGACGGTGGCAACCAGACAATCGGCTTGCCGGCCTTGCTCGTAGATGGCGACAACCTTTCCAGCCTTTCCACTCTGGTTTTCACCAGAGTGGAAAGGCTGAATTTCTCTAGGCATCGTCCTAGAAGTCGTCCTAAACGTCGTCTTTGAGGTCGTCCTTGAAGTTGTCCGAAAGGTTTCCTCGAGGTCGTCTTAGAAGTTGTCCTTGAGGTCGTCCGAGAGGTTGTCCTCGAGGTCGTCCTAGAAGTCATTCTTGAGGTTGTCCTCGAGGTCATCCTAGACGTCGTCCTCGAGGTCATCCCAGAAGTTGTCCTTAGGCCGACGACCAGACTCGAGATTCAGCAAGGCAGAAGACCCTCCTCACCACGGGGGAGGAGGAAATAGGCAGCGGTGGACAAGGTAGTAGGAGGGAGTGGAGGAAGCGAGGGAAAAGTGGAAAGCGCGAACTGGTCATCGGTCTTTAAGGTTGTCCTAGACGTCTTTGAAATCGTCCTAGAAGTCGTCCTTGAGATCGTTTTAGACATCGTTTCCTGAGGTCGTCCTTGAGGTCGTCTAGATGTCGTCCCTGAGGTCGTCCTCGAGGTCGTCTTAGAAGTCCTCCTTGAGGTTGTCCAAGAAGTCGTCCTTGAGGTCGTCTGACCATAGTACAGCTTCAGGTGGTCTTCCTTCTTCACCAGAGTGGAAAGGCTTAAAGTTTTTTTGTACAGGAATTTGTACACCTTCCATAATGAACGAGATGAATTACAGGGTGTTTGTGAGTACTGTTCGGTCAGTAAAAGAGCCATATAAATAGGCTAATGAATGGATTGCAGTGAAACTCTTTGCAAAGGTGTTTTTAGGTGGAGTATTTATCGTAATCATGTTTTGTGAAGTTTCTGGAGAAAAGAAAATTCAAGAAAAACATGCTATCTCTATGCACAGGGATAAAAACAAACAAACCGCCTGGTTGATGCTACTATACACAGGTAATACCACACGGAACAAAAACTTGAAAGCTTCTTTGAGATAAACACTCGAAAGCAGATCTGACCAAGTAGCAGCATCAACAAGACGGTCTCTTTCTGTTTTTCTCCCTGTGCATAGGAATTTGAATTTTTGAATTTTTTCCCAAAAACCTATTTACAAATTTTAGTACGAGTACGAGTACAGTTTTAGTAGCATGAAGGGGTCATGAAACGAATTTTGGGCTGGGATAAATGATTTTAAATTGGGACTTTACTAACCGCATATCGTTTAGTTGGCCAAAAGAAAGAGGGTAGAAAGTGAACAGCCAGCTTTTCGGTAGCAAACATTTGAAAATATAGCGGACTATTTTGTACCTTCTTTCCTTCGAAAGCTCTCCGCCTTTTCACTACGATACATCCGCGGTTCCCAAAGCGCGTCAGCGGTGCCAACCTGATGTCAGCCAAGCCCAGCTCACGCATTGGACACGAGAACTGCGTTATATTCGTCAACAATAAATCCGTCAACGAATATTCGGATTCGCGTTCGTGGCCAATGAGTGCCCTGACGGAACTTATCGTCACTGGGGAATGACAAGTTCTATGGTGTGCATAAAAAGCACCGTGGAAGCTAGGAGTCATCGCACCGGTGCCGAAGAATGTCATGGCGACGTGATTTCACAATTCGCATTTGAGTTGAGGATTAAAGCTAAGGAAGAAGAAGTAAGAAAATCGTTTCATGACCTTTTTAAAGATACCTTTGTAAATAGTTTCATGGCACTCCATTCACTGGCCCATTATACTCTTTTTCTTTTTAACCACTGAATAGTGCTTGTGAGTGCAGGGCCAATGAAACATTGTTTTGACTAAAAAGTATGGGCTATTGACCATTAAAAATAACTATCTGAAACTCAGCTTCAAGCACTGAAGCAAACACCTTCTCCAATATTGGCACGTCAAAGAATACAAAATCTTGTTTTTCAAAAAAGTGAATTTAATCGCCGCCTATCTTTCTACAGTCACAAATGCAAGAAAAGCAGTAACCCGTAGCTCACCATAAAACTGTGGAGTAACTAAAGACAACACTTGCAGGCAACAATCATCCTCCTTTTCTCTGTTTGCTTGAAGGATGAAACTTCTTTCAGCTGTACTGGGACACATTCCAGCTAGTTCCAGTTTTAAAAATCATAAGTAATTCCCATAAACGAGTTTTCCACAGTACCTTAGACAATACAGCTCAGCAAATCATCCTCAACAGAAACTTCAAGGTTGGCTACAAAATAAAGGAACCCATTTGAAATATGTGACTAATGAATGGATGTGCAATCAAATGATTTGGTGAATGTTCTTCCGGTATCAAAAATGCAAAGGGGCCTGTTCAAAAGAATTCACTAAAGGATGCACAACCAAATGGATTGGCAAAGGTCTTCCAATACTAAACATAGACATTTTACCTTCACAATCATAAAAAAAAAACACTTCCCAGACCTAGATCACAGGTTATGGAAGTAACAAAATGTAGCATGAAATTCAGCCCTCTTTATAAAGTAAAAGGTGACAAGCATACAATAGATAATTGACAAATGTTGAAAATAAAAGCACTTGGTAGGTGGGGAAAAGAAATACCCCTCGTATCGTACAAAATTGCACTGTTGACAACAAAGTCGAATTATGCTGCCATACATGCTGGTTTAGCAAACTGCACAACATCTGTCTTTTTCAGACTCGTGTAGCAACTCAAAACTTTAGTCACATCCACCTTCTTTGCATATACATTATCCTCAACAAAGCAAGAAAAGTTCTATAGAAAAAAAAAAGTATACTTCTTTGAGCTATTTGTTTTTTAATGATGCAGCTACTGTTATTTAATTTTTTTTTATTCACAGAAAATCAAACAACCAACCTGGTAAATGCTCTCAGAGCAGCAAGGACTGGCAAACGAGAACAGCCTTTTTCTTCCCTGCATTTCTGTGGTCTAAAGCTTGCAAAGTGATATTTGCAAGCTTTAGACCACTTTCATGTCTCGTTAATATGTACAGTCGTTAATATAGACACCTCTGTTTCCCTCCAAAATTTTTTCATAATGTGAGTTGTTCATACTAACGAGACAAATATGCACATATTTTACCAGTTTGTCTCCAGAATTTTTGTCTATACAGATGAGGTATCCATATTAACAGGGTCCACATTAACGAGACATCACTGTACACATATTATCATACGGGAAACAAACTTAAAGCTAATATATACAAATACACATGTGTGGCACACACACACACCCGCGTGCACACACACAGAAAATATGTCACCTCAACTCACTTTGTGAATCAAGGCCTCTACAACAACTGGCCCAAACTTCGGAATGAACTCCACCGGAACTCAGAAAATCGCAAAACGTCCGTGCCGCAGTGTCAATTGGTGGCACCACCCCCGAGTTCAGCGCTTTGTTCGAAGGACCCTGTCGCACGGAGGAGGTGGCATTGCAAAGCCGTGGTGGTTGCTGTTCTCGTTCCTCCTCCTGCCACTGCCACTGCCACTGGAACTCGCATCGCAGTTCTGATTCCGCAGAGAACGGCGCAAGCCCAGATTGACGCGAGGCTGGCGCTTCGAATGGGGGTCGTCCATGTGTCCCGGGAAGTGGAGGCGGTAGAGGAAACAAGAGAAGTTGCGCCGTTCGTCCTTCGCCAGGACAACCAGGGTGTCCAGGTCCAAAGTCAGGGTGTAGTCGCACAGCTGGGAGATTTCCACAAATTGGCAACAACATGTCAAAAACTGCGCAGTGAGGAGCTTCGCTTAGTTATATACACATACAAGCACGACGTAATGCAGATAAGTTGACTTGTTTCGGGCTGGAGGTTGCATCTAGTCGTTTTTAAGGGCATTTGAAGCATTGCAATAAGATAGGACGTTAATTCGGATGGCCAGCCAAACAATGAGGTAACTTCGCTGGCCACACCTAGAATAGGCCCGTCCATAAACAAACGTTCCAACAAAATGCAATTGGCGGATAGTTTCCTAACAGTGGTGGCATGGAGTGAGTCTAAGCCTCGAGCGGTCACTTGATCTTAATATCGCTGGTGTGGAGAATGAGTAGCATAACTCTACGCGACTTCTCATTGGATTTAGCCGCGGTTTCACAATGGCCGAATAAACGAAAGTGGCCTACACCACGCAGAGTGCCTCAATGTTCTTCTGTTTGGGGCGATGTCAATCTTCGTAAGTGCCCCATGCCGACGGGGCGCGCTCGTGGGCAAAATGCAAAAACAATACTACCGGAAAACAAAATGTCGCCGTAACACAATCGATGCCAAGAGCTCGCGTCGGGATACACTCTTCCCCATGACCAGAAACAATAAAAAAAAATGTATCGCAAATCACCCCACAATTATGTTGCTACGTAAAACGTTCTTGGTATAGTGCTAGGGGTTTAGAGTTAGAGTTAGGGGTGCTAGCACCACTAACTCACGGTTATGCTTTTTGTGGCTTCACCTAATCCAAAAACCTAGCCTAAAAACATTTCACGTTAAAAAAGAAGCATCACGAGCAAGATAGTCAGATGTCACCACCCTATGCAAAGCGTACACAAAGACATCCTAGCACTACACTTGCATACCTTTCACAGATGTAACCGTAAGGGTAATATGTGGCTCTGGTGGTGGTTCTGCTGCTTCAGCCAGACCCTCGCTTCCCATTTTGATTAAACTCGCTCTATTTACGTAGTAGGGTTCCTGCAACACCTCCCAAATAACGAAGACAGGGGGCTGAATTTAGATAAGGAGGAAAATGCGAGACACGAATGCTGCGTCAATGTTCCGCCGAGAATCGCGTCCCCACTGACCGAATGCGAGCCTCGGCCGAATGCCGACGCAGCGGTTCAGCCCTCTGCCCTCGTCGTCTAGGAGACGTTAGCTCTGGCCGCAGTTCGCAAAAGGTCGGCTGGTAGACTGACCTCGTCGAGGCTCATGCCGAGCTCGAAGCACTTGATCTGCTCGCCCGTGTCGTTGTCGTAGATGCCCACCTTCCCTGTGCAGCTCTCGTCCACGGGGTTGAAGCCCAGGACGCTGTACAGCTCGAGCTCGTTCTCGTAGTCGTCGGAAAGCAGGCTTTTCTGTGGGAAACAATGGTAATTGGAGTGCCAGAAGAATGCCTAGCGACCATTCTCCAAACCTCATTATTTTTATTCTTGCACAGTTATGGTCGCAGAGCTAAGGAGAGGGGGGAGTGATGGCGGAGCTAGCTCCACTGTATACGCTCCAGTACGGAGCAGAGTAGCGCCATTGATCTACGCTCGAGTTCGCCAACAATCCGCGCTCCCTATTGGCTCACAGTGATCGCGTAAACAAAATTTTCCCGCGCTTTCGTGGGAGGTTCCAGTCTTTGCGGCGGGAGCATTGGCGTGGTATAGGCAGTCGCCGTTTTTGCAACATTTCGGGCGTTTAAAAGGGACTCAGATGCCAGCGTGCTGCGCTTTCGGGTGTAATCGCTGGCATGAGCCTGAAAAACAGAGTTACGGGCTTGAGTGGAGCTAGTTGGTGCATTACTAGGATAGGGCCAGCTTGAACTTGGGAGACGAGAAAACGTAAAAAACAGAGATAGAAGAAAGAGACAGAGATAGAGATACTGCTGGACTACCAACTATGGATTTAATGCTTCTTCCTCTTCTTGAACCTTAACTGTTTGCTTCTTCTTTTCTGCTCATCCTTAGAGCGCCATACAATCCAAGGATGAAATAAAATGAAATTAAATGAAATGAGAGCCACATGCATTCCACATACAACCCAGATTGACAAAACCGCACTCCAGCAGTGCGTGACACACCTCTAATACTGTTTTTCTTTTGAGGTGAGCTTTAGCAGGACGTGGCACACCGCAAGTACTGTTTTTCTTTTGTGGTGAGCTTGATGGATGGCACGCTGACGCATGTCTCTTCGTTTTCTTCGATGGCCATGGTCTCCAGCATCTCTCGTGCATACGGGTTTTTGTGTTTTCCGAGGATGGTAAGGCTGCTGAACGCTGCGCTGCATTTACAGCTGCGGCAATGAGCTGGTAGATGGCCCGCTGTAGTTCCCTTGAGAGATGCTGCGTGCTCACGTGTCCTATCATTATACACCTGCCAGTCTGGCCTATGTAGCATTTGCCACATGATAGGGGGATGTTATAAACAACCCCCGTTTCACACGGGGCATATTGTGTCCTATGAGAGATGTTGCACATTTTCTTTTCGTTGGTGTGGCGGTTGACTTTGCGGCACATGGAGTACGCTTTGTTTGGTGCAGAGCACACGACCTTAATGCCCTGCCTTGCGGCTATCTTTTTTAATTTATGAGTAATCCCATGGATGTAGGGTATCACTGAGATCTGTTTATGAGTTTTTGTAGACTCTCTTCCGTCTGTATCAGCTGATTTGTGCTTTAGTTTAGTGCAGATGTTTTCACACACACAAACCAGGAGACCGATCGGATACCCAGAATTACGCAGTCTGGAAATTTGCTTGTTGAAACTTTGCCCAATATTATGATTGCAGGATTTGTTTAAGGCCGATACAAGAGCAGTCTTCGCAACACCTCGTTTTACTGTTTTTGAATGTCCGGATGTAAAAGGAAGAAATCCTTTGCTTGACCTTGGTTCGTATCTCCAACACACGTGCATTTCATTAAATTCTAGTGTGAGGTCCAGGAACTTGATGGACCTATCAACGGGTAGTTCATGGGTGAATGCCAACTCTGGGCAGCTTTTTTGGAAGCATTGTAAAACAGCTTCTTTGCATCCATTGTTTTGAGCTTCTACCTCCGTTGTAGTAAGAATTAAGAAGTCATCAACATACCTGAAGATGGCTGTAATTCTGTCATCATTCAGGTTTTTCTGGATGGTTCTGCCACATGCCGCAAGGAACAGATCGCACAGTTGTGGAGCTACACGAGAGCCTATACACACACCACTTTTTTGTACGAAGTGCCGGCCTTGATGTGCAACGACTGTCGCTTTTAGGTATGCACTGAGCAGTTCCAGGAAGGTGTCCAGGTTGATCCCCGCCGCGTTTTGGAACAATGTGCTGTTGTGCTCTTCTATGGTTTGTCGGAGAATTGACATGAGGCTTGCGTGGGGTATAGAATAATACATATCTTGTATGTCTATAGAAAAACCTGAGGCGACCTTGGATCCGTGTTCTTGAAGATGTAAAATTAGTTGCTCTGAATTTTGAATTTGGTACGGATCATCGCACTGTATTAAAGACAGTTGCTTAGCCAGGAAGGTTGACAGATGTACTTGCCATGTACCTTTTTCTGACACTATGGCGCGAAACGGTACGCCTTCCTTATGTGTCTTAGCTGAGAAGAATACTTCTAAATGCCCCTCTTTTGTTCCTTTTATCTCTGCGCATAGGCTGTTCAGGTGGTTCTCTTGAAGCAACCTTACGAGGGCTTGTTTTGTACTTCTGCCTCGTTTTTCTTCTACCTGGATAAAGTTTTTGGCCACAGCTTGAGAGGCTTTCTCTCCGTACATTCCCGATGTAAGAACGACAAAAACCTCCTTCTTTATCTGAAACGCAGAGTTTTAGATTTTTGCTTCGGAGCTCCTGGACTGTGGAGCTAAAGCTCATGCCTGATGGTTTTGGACTCCGATGGTTTATGAGGCAGTCAATTCCTTCATCGATTATCTGGGAGGCTTTTTCGTCGTATGTTTTAGATGCAATGTTCCGAACTAGGGCAAGCTTATCAATGGGCTCAAGCCTTGGTGGTAAGGCATACTTCGGCCCTTGTTCGAGAACTTCCTTTGTCTTGTGTGAGATGTTAATCTCTCCGATAATCTGAAGAGGCAACCTCTTGGGTTGATCCATGTCTCGCCTTGAAAGATGTTGTTTCAGAATCGGAAGGAACCGATCTTTCCAGATGGTTTCAGTTGAGTGTCTTGCCACTGCAAGGTGATTCATAAAGACGTTGCAGTTGGGACATTTGGCCCTCAGAAAGTCTGTAAAGAGTCGTTGTTGACGCCACGTCTCCGACTTGAGAATCTTGGAGACTCGCATGGCGTGTCTCCAAGATTCTCGTGCATACAAAAACCCGTATGCACGAGAGATGCTGGAGACCATGGCCATCGAAGAAAACGAAGAGACATGCGTCAGCGTGCCATCCATCAAGCTCACCACAAAAGAAAAACAGTACTTGCGGTGTGCCACGTCCTGCTAAAGCTCACCTCAAAAGAAAAACAGTATTAGAGGTGTGTCACGCACTGCTGGAGTGCGGTTTTGTCAATCTGGGTTTGAATGTGGAATGCATGTGGTTCTCATGATTTCATTTAATTTCATTTTATTTCATCCTTGGTTTGTATGGCGCTCTAAGGATGAGCAGAAAAGAAGAAGCAAACAGTTAAGGTTCAAGAAGAGGAAGAAGCATTAAATCCATAGTTGGTAGTCCAGCAGTATCTCTATCTCTGTCTCTTTCTTCTATCTCTGTTTTTTACGTTTTCTCGTCTCCCAAGTTCAAGCTGGCCCTATCCTGAAAAACAGCTTTTGCGTATCACGGACGACGAGAAACGCCACAAACGACGACTTTTGTGTCCGTCGCGGCTCAGTAGAAAAGGCTTCACTCCCACATCTTGTACTCGGCTGTGCGAGGCAAGTTATATTATTGCGATAATTGACGTAACGGTTTGAAGAACTGAATGAACACAAACTGCCGTGTTCGTATTGACGAAGATCAGTTCTCTGTCCACAGGAACGACGGCAAACGGAAGCTAGTGCGAAATGCAGTGCCTTCCATCTTCGGCCACAAGCCACAGAGAGCTCCTCTTTTCCGAGGAAAAGAAAAAAGGTATATTGTATGCGTAGTATTTAAAAGCTACGCATTAATCGAGTGCTACTGTACAGACTTGCCGCTAGCTCGCCGTGGAGGTCTCTCGGCTGTATCACGTTTCCTATACGTCCAATACCACATTGCTTGTCACACACTGACTCCACGTTAGTTTTATCCTGCGAATGTGGCCGAATATATAGAATACTGTCGAGACTGGTTATAACGAAGTCGGTCGTAACGAAATAGCGGCTACAGCGGAGTGATCACGATTTCCCATTCTTTTTTGCACTTCAATAACCAAGTCGGTTATAACGAAATAGCGGATATAGCAAAGTGATTTCCGATTCCCATTGACTTCATTATAACCTGTCTCGACAGTATTCAAGTGACCAAACACAAGGAATTCGATTCGCAAATTGAACTTGCAATTCTATTCGAATTCGGATATTCGAGTATTCACACACCCCTACGCAAAACGAAAAGTCGCGCTGCGGAAGCCAGGGACCGTGGGCTAAATCCCCACCCTTCCTATTTCGATCTGGACGAGCATCATACCAGCACGCTTTCGTGTATCACTACTGCATGATGCACGTTACAGACTTCAAGCAAGCAGTCGTACTGCATTGGCTAATTGGAGAAACTCCACAAAAAGTTGGCCGCAGAACCGCAGAACTGCCGCCTGCTCATCACAGAGTGGTCTGCTCTCTGCTACCGTAATGTAATTTGAGCTCAAAACAAGGCTTCTTCACTCGCTCAAACCATATCAAGTGATGCAAATGCTTTTAGAGTGCTCACCTATGATGTAAAGAACAGTTTTAACACGATAAATAGCCTAGATATAATGAAACCGCTGCTTTCTTTTATACCTGGTATGTCCACCGTCCAAGAGTTGGAGCCTTTTTGGCATTTGCTGCTAGTCGCCGAGCGGGGGCGTTACAGTTGGCGTTACTCTGCTCCCTATGGGAGTACATACAGTGGCGCTAGGCGGCGGTGCGGAGTGCGAAGGCATGCGAATGACTGGAAAAGGAGGGTAAGCCGGAAGTGGAGAAAATTAACGCGCTGTTTTTACCACAAAAAAAAAAGAAAGAGTTTATGCGAATGGCTGCTTGGCATTCTTCTGGAACTAGCTTCATAAATCCCAATAGCTTTTCTTCCTCTTCCAAGTTTTGATGAGCAGCTTTGGTGACAAAGTCGCTGGCCTTAATCATACAGAGGCGGCAGTGTTAGACCATTCCATCGAGGAAATCACCAACCTGGCCTCTTAGGATCACCCGGTTCAGGTTCATTTTGGTCTGTTCCGTTCATATCCATGTCCATTTAATTTTAAGTGAGGCGATTAAACGTACAAAACGTAGGATAATGCTTAAGCAAACAAAAATGTTGTACCTAGAGTTACGAAACTCCCAGAAGCCTCAGGGTGCCAACAAACATTTCACTAAGCGACTTAGCTTTGACGAGGTGCCGAATCATCATTGGTGACAGGAATATTGCCACGAGCGTTGCCGAGCGAGCGCAGTGCGTGGCCGAGTGGTTAGCGAGCTTGGCTGTCGGCAGAGGCTCCAGGTTCTTTTCCAGAGAACAATATGTTGTCTTATTTACTCTTTCAACTTGGCGTCCTCGTAAGTTCGAGAACCTTCTCGTCTAATCAAGTTACGAATGTTCTACGCCGAATGTTCCAGAAACCCAGGCGGGTACAAAAGGTGCTCCGCGTGGCGAGCCGGAGTCAGTCTCGCCCCAGCGTTCGATCCTGCTGTTACGCCGCCATCGACGCCTGCGACGCTAACCTTCTTTTATTTTGTTTTGGGCACAAGTTCGCCCCATTAAACGTTTAGTTTGTCCAGTTATTCGCCGCCTCGTCATTTGCCATTAGTGACACTATACGGTCCTAGCTTTAAAGTCGAAAAACCTTCTTAAACAAAGGATAGCAACAGATAGCTGGATGCCGTCTTCACTGTGTTTATGGGGATAGACGGACATTGGATGGGGCAATGATCGCCGCAATCAGTTGTCTAATTGACGAGCGTCTTTCAATTTGGTTCTTACTTAAGGGGGGGACACTGGCTAAGGGTTGTACTTCTGAACTACTCGAGTGATCGGAATGAAATTTGCAGGGGAGATTGAACTTCAGATGTAGGTGTACTGTGCAAACTTTCAGCTATCTAGGACAACTTTACATACCTGCATGAGAAGATGTGTCACTCTTCGTTAAGAAATCTATGATATGCAAATGAAGCTATTAAGCATCATTTTAACTGCTTGAATATAAAGTGGGGGATGTGGAACTTTGGGCCTACCTAGTTTTTATAACTTAAATATAAATATTTCAGGAAGAGTGATTACGTCAAAATATGAGATGCATATCTGCCTTATGTCAATTTTTGAAAACAGTTTTTTCTCAATGAGGACTTTAACTTAAAACCAAATAAAGTAGATAGCCCGATTCCCCAGTAAATTTCAGTTCAGAAACATCTTGATTGTGGTATCAGAATACTTTTACCTTCGAACAAAAGATTCCTTCGTATCAAATATGCAGCAGAAAGCAGAACTCAGAAAAATGCATTCAAACATTGGACTCCTTTACTTCGATCACTGCCTCACAATCTGTTAAAATATTTTATATCAACGTAACTATATGGTGCATGGTTATGAAATTTAGTGCAAGGGTGTATAATCAGTTTCTAAAACCAAAAACCTCAAAATTGAAAAATAAATTTTTTCAAACAATTTTCAAACTTCAGTCATAAGAAGGAGGCTGCCACGCTGAGATTCTAGGAGGTTTGTCTTCACATTATTTTACCATTTTTGTGTTTTGTTTGGACACATTTCGAACTAAGACACACGAAGCAAGAGCCCCCACCTCAACACACTGTGTGCTGTAGATGTCGAAGATGGACTTGCACTTGCGAGGCAACGGCTTGTCCACGCTCGCCTCCTGATGAACCTTTGCCAGGCTCTCTCGGAAGGTGATCTCAAAGCACTCCTTCAGCGACGGCTTGTTCTTCATGTTGGTGACCAGACGAAACACCCTGGGACGTCGGTCGACAAGCAACGAGACGCAATGTGTCAATTAAACAAATCGAGGGGAGTTTTTGGAAGCCTTATAACAAAATCAACTAAAACCTGCAACTTGTGTTGGACTCGATGATGATATGTATGCACGATCGTCTGCCCCTACCTGGAGACGCATTCCAGTTTCCCCGATAGAATCTTTTTTGAGTTAGAAAAGAATAAGTCAACCTACCCTCCTGTTTTGTTTTTTTTTTCAGTATAGTGAGCAATAGTAGCATTAAAAAGAAAGGCCAGGTGTATGGAAGAAAAAAAAAACATGTTTTATGCATGCGAATGGGGCCAGCTGAACATGAAACACACACATAGACAAAATATAACATTTGCACCGCTGGACTAGCAACATTTAATGATGCCTCTTTCCTTTTCTTCTAATCCTTGATTTAGGTTTTCTTTTTCTTTACGCTTAATTTGTAATTTCTGTCCTTTAACGCTTTTTCTTTCCATTTAACGCAGTGACCTTTCTGCTGTCGGAATGTTCTCATCCCTTCACAAGCAATCTCATCCATTCACAATGAACCAACTTGCTCAGCTAAAGCCCGTAACATGTTTTATGCACCGAAAAAATAAACTATGCGTCGGTGAACGTTCGAGCAACGCCCGAGTGTAGCGGCCAGTGGTTGACCATGAGACGCCAAAGGTCCAGAACTTGTCGTTACCCGGTTAAGAAGTTATGTTTTTTTGGAAATTTTCAATGAGAAATCGGCAGCAACCGAAACCCAACAATGCTCGGAAATGGATGGCATCTGCTGCCAAAACAAGCCCCATTTACACGTTGAAAACTTCCACGAATCGCTTATATCTTTCTAATTGGATACATCTGGTTCCAAACCGCTGGCACTACATTTCGGCAGAGGCGGAGTGCTTGCCAAATGAGTAGTGAGGTGGGGAAAACATGACTCTCCTTCCTCCCAAACACCTGGTATAAGGCACTATGCACTAATAGCAATAAGTAATGGTGCAAAAGAAGTTACATGCTCCTTGGACCAGTTGTAAGTCTATCTTTCGCGGCGTGATCACGCTACCGCCCAAACCCACGCACCCCAAACAGGCTCAGGTGATGAAAAGGAGGCGGCTGATTGGTCCGGCAAGCGCGTAGCTCCCACCACAATTTCAGCTTAGGAACGAATAGAGCAGGGGTCTCAAACACGCGGCCCGCGGCTTGCTAGGACGCGGCCCGCAAACAACCGGCTACAAGTCTCCGTTCTCGTGCACTAGAAATGACATGTGCCATGGTGATCTCATCTCACGGATTCATTTTCGCTCAAAAAGTAGCTCTGCTCTTTCAACGTATTCACATAGTTTATACTTATCTGTGTTCATTTGCCCTTTGTTTCGCATTTGCTTCCCAGTTTTTTCTAGTGTACATCAATTCTGCTACTAGGCTGCAAGCGCGAGCTCTTCGTTGAAAGATGCATCTCGGCTGCGCGAACTCTCGATTAGCTAGCAGGAGTAACGGCCAAAGATAAAGCTAAAAGCTCAAGATTCTCGCCTTAAAAAAACAACAAAGCACCATTAAGAGACAAGTATTTTTTCCATCTTAAAATAAAAATCGCCAGAAAAGCAAGAACTGCCAAATAAACTAATTTATTTTCTTTCGAGACACGCTGAGCTCGGTTAATTCCTAAGTGAATTAAGCAACGGGAATGACAGTATACTTGCTCTCGTTTTATTAAAAGTTCCAGCATGTTGGTGGGGCGGTGTCATTTCAATTGGTATCATATCAAGTCAGGGCCCAAAGGAGTCATAAACCCCCCCCTTCCCCCATTTTACGTTGGCCCTCAACCTTCCAGATGTGAGCTATCTGGCCCCCACACTTAAATGAGTTTGAGACCACTGGTATCTGCTAGCTTCCAGAGCAAGGTAGTCACGCTTTTACTTTTAGTTGCTTCATCAGAGAGTTGTTCCCCGAGTGGAGTGAATAGCATATCCTTCACACTGCCAGGACTGGAACCCCAGTCAGCAAGTATGACGACAGGACCGGGAGCGAGATCCAGTCAATCGTGGCTTTCAACCGACGTACTTGATGAAATGCGACGAGTTGTAGACGATGCGACCCGAGTCGTCCGGATGAAATGCGATGGAGTCCGGCTCCGTGCTCAGGTTTGGGAAGTCCAAGAATCCATTTTCGGCCAGTTCGTCCGATTCAACTGACTTTATCTGGTCGTCAACGAGAGCAAAACAGGGTAGCATTTTAGTGCCGACCCATTAGGGTACAGGTAGATTGAGTATGTACAGTTGAACCTCAATTTAACGAGGTCACCGGGACCCGCTAAGTATTTCATTAAATCGGGAGCTTCGTAAAATTGAAGAAGGGAGCCTATGCACGAGGAATTCGAATTTGTTCGTAACATCGGGAAATTAGTAAAATCAAGTTTCGTAAAATCGAGGTTCCACAGTATTTCCGAACCAAACTAGCAGTGGAAGCCTACAATTTAGAAGTATCAACTACTATAACAATAAAGCTTAACGAAATTATATATAGACACAACTGATAAATGCTCAAATGCCTTCTGATTTCTATGTCAAATGACCAAGATCCAGCCAATATGTCAATAACTGCTCGACTTGAGAAGCCTCTGTCTTAGCAGTCAGGCAGCATCCACGATGATCGGTTACAAAGCAGCCCAATATGCAAGTGATAGAGCCACAGACATACAATGACAGCAAGCTGCACCTACTGCATACATAAATTGCTAAAAATATTTGGATGTTGTAAAGATGCCTACTATATAGAGATCCTCTTTAAGGTTTCCGTATTACAGCCAAAATACAGCAAAAGATCTTGCACCGTCTCAGAGGAGCACAAGGAATATAACATACAGGCTCATTCTACAAATTTAGGTTCAGAGATAAGGATGTCAAAGAATCATTGAGAGTCCTACTCAACTCTTCACGGTCATTTTTTGGCTTGTGCCTTGCAATTCATTACACATCATACCCCATTTCACAATAACTTGGCAAACCCATGGCCGTTGGCAACCACAGTCATGTAATCAACCGCTTCCGCTCAGAACGTCGCCCTGGCATTAGCACCCGCCACAAATTCGTATTTAAATTGAGCCCATGTATAACTCATGAACTGTTCCTGAAGAGCTCGCTACTCTATAGCGACGGCCAATGTTGCGGCGGTGGATGTTCGTCCCAAGTTGGTTGGTTTCGCAGCAGACAATTCCTGGCCAGCAGACGATAGCAGGTTCCTCCTGCATTCGGTGCAGTAACACACACGCTCCCGTAAGGTGGGATCACGTGCCTCGCTCCGACGCTCTTACTGGGTCGGGAGGGCCGTAGCCTCCCCAGTTCGCCAAGTTATCGTGAAAAGGAGTATACACGTTGGCATTAAAGTTGTGCATTTGTAAACTAAAATGGCATTTAAAAAAATAAAGTATATATCATGTAAGGCACTACTTACTTGAAAAACTCCTTCCCTGGACGGTGGACTAGATATGTAGTGCCAGGGGTAGCAGCCAAAATGCAGCATGAACTCGGAGCACTTCACCTCAAATAAGACAGGAGGCGGCTCTGAAAACCAGCCATGGCTTTAGCTTACCCTTCAGACCTCAACAATGTGGCAATAAACCAGACAACATCTACCATAGTACATTTCAGAGCACCTGGTCTCTCTCTCAGACGTCCGAAAGTTATGTGATCGAAGGGACCGTAGAACAACCAGTTTCAGCCTGGCTAACTGTCGTACGGAATAAACACTTGACAATCATAAAGTAAGCAACAGATACAATCAGTTAATGTTACACAAAGTAACTGAAAAAAAAAAAAAAAATGTTGAGGACACGATTGTTTTTTTTTTTCTTTCATCAACAGGTGGTTGTCAGTACATGGCACATTCAATGTGGCTGACGAAGCCTCCTTGCTCGAACCAAAAAAATATTTAGATTCTCTCGAAGATGCACTACAATGGACAATAGAGCCTCAAGAGGTCCAGGAGACAATAGAGGGTTGAGGCATCTGACATGTTACTTGAAGGTCGAGACAACGTAAGCTCACAACAAAGAGAAGCTTCATTGGACTTCACAATCGCAGCTATTATGTCAGGGTGCCTTTAAACTAAGAAATAGAGAAATTGGGATCACCCTACCATTGAGCCTGCAGTTGAGCGGAAGGCCTGCCGGGTATGTTCCCACCTTGGCACCGTCGAGATCACTGCAAGCCTCATAAAGGTTTGCACGAAACATGCATGCCTAGAAGCAAAACAGGAAGGAGTTAGAAAGCACAGCCAATCAATGTCTACTGGCCGTTTCCACGTCAGATCATACAAAGATAGTTCGGGTCATTTCTTTCATGTTTATGTAAAAAGTTAATGTGTAAGCCATGTTCTCGAAAGGAGTATTCAGCTTTATGTGAATGCTGCAGCTAATTTTCTTCTGGAGATATGAAGTTTCGAAGCTCAAGGTGTGCACATAGTAGTAATAATTTTTTCTATTTATTTTATGAGAGGATTACAACATGTACAAAGAATGTTAAAAATTACAATAAAAGGTTTCTGTGCAAAAAGAAGCTATGAAACACATCAAGTAAACATGTCTTAGACTTAGAGACACATTCACAAATCATTTACCAACAAACTACCTTCAAATGCATTTTATGAATATATAAAAATAATATGCTTAGCCGTTATTGCAGTTTTGTTAATGATGCAGAAATGCAGCCTATTTCTCTAAATGTGGTGAAATTGAGCGCCAATATTGAAAAAACTCCATCTTTTATTTTTTTTTATAAGGGGGGACATGGGCCTAAATTTAAAATTTGTTTGAAAAAATTCATTTTGTAATTTTGAGGTTTTCGGTTTTAGAAACTAATTATACACTCTTACACTAAATTTGATAACCATACGCCAAATAGTTACATTGATATAAAATATTTTCAACACATTGTGAGGCAGTACCAAAGTAAAGGAGTTCAATGTTTGAATACATTTTTCTCAGTTCCACTTTTTGCTGCAAATTTCATACGAAGGAATCTTTTGTTCGAAGGTAAAAGTATTCTGACACCACAATCAAGATGTTTCTGAACTGAAATTTATTGGGGAATCGGGCTATCTACTTCATTTTGATTGAAGTTGAACTCCTCATTGAGAAAAAACTATGTTTTTAAAAATTGACATAGGACAGATATGCATCTCATAGTTTGAGGTAATAACTCTTCCTGAAATATTTACATTTGAGTTATAAAAACTAGATAGCCCGAAGTCCCACATCTCCCACTTTATATTCAAACAGTCAAAACGGTGCTTAATAGCTTAATTTGCATATCATAGATTTCTTAATGAAGAGTGACACATTTTCTTATGCAGTTATGTAAAGTTGTCCTAGAGAGTTGAAAGTTTGCACAGGACACCTACATCATTCCAATCACTTGAGTAGTTCAGACGTTCAATCTCTAGCCAGTGTCCCCCCTTAAAACTCTCCTTTACCATTTTCAGCGACGAACTTGTGATGACAACACATTGAGTAACGTATGAACTCCAAAACAGAAAAACGACAGCAAACCTTTACTCAAATTGCGCTAGCTTGACTTTTCTTATAGAGGCTTTGCCATGCTGTACAATGGTGCTTCTCTATCGTAGAGTGTAGAAAGTTGTGTTGTCCCTAGTTAAGCCTCATACAGTCGCTGACTGATTTTTCTGACGCCGATAATTCGGACTTGTTCGATATTTCAGACCTAAAGGAGGAACCGTGACCTACCCGATAGAAATAGTGCATATTCACGACCAATGTTTCGGACAGCTTCAAGTCCGAAAGTTAGATTTTTCGGACAAGATCGCCGCGAGTGATCAGCGGGAAACACCACCGAGAAGCTGCCATCTTAGGTTATATGTTGGCTGCATATAGACTGGCTTAGTTTTGTAGCGCTACTTAAGTACTGCTAAGTCCTACCGCTAGGTGACGCTATATGGCTTTTTCCTCTCTAGTTGCACGCAGTGATGTGATCGGCTTAAGCCATTTTGGAGCACCTTTCGGAGCAGCCAAAAGAGTGTTTTGGAGCAGAAAATATGGCCTTTGGAGCAACCAAAATAGTGTTTTGGAGCAGCCAAGACAATGTTTCGGAGCAGCAAAAGTGGCTTTTGGAGCAGATATTCTTAGAAAAATAAAAATAAATACTCGTTTTAAGTGCTGTACAAATGAAGGGCACTTCGTGTTGTATTGTGCTCTGATGTGACTTGTTTTGACGGAACTCGCTGCTTGTGGTTTTACTGCTGAGACATCCCACAAGCGTACAGCGCATTGCTGTAGGCATTGCCAAGCAATTCCGAAAAACCGCTTGCCGCCCTTTTACTGGTTCCCGACGTGCCAGATTTTCGTCAAAAGTAAGCAAACGTGAAACAATAGATTGCAAGCGTCAGGCTGGTGCCTCTGTCATGCAATGATGTTCGCATGCACGTGAGGGCAACTTCGGCAGGCTTGCAGTTGCGCGTGCTTCGTCGCGCAAGTAGAGACACCGGCTGTTCGATCGAAACCGAAACCACGCCATTCCGCTCCGACGCCAACTGATTCCCAAATTGTATGCAAGATGTAACTGTCGAGCATACGACAAAAAAGTCCAGCGGCGCGTGCTTGTTAGGCCGGCAAACAAGCTACAAGTTAAACACACACACACGCACAAAAAAAGAAAAAAAGAACCTGAGCGCATCGATGCAAGACATTGCGAGCCAGGATCAAAAAGTTCTTGGAGCGCTTTGTGCAGCGACTGGACTCGAGACAAACAAGCGCGCTGTGCGGGTTCAGAGCAACAAAGAAGGCAATGTATATACATTGCCTTCTTTGTTCGAGCTCACTTCTCTTGACCAACTTTCTTTCGCAGCAGTTTTTTCACATACCGGGGTCCTTCTCGAAAGAAAGCCCACCAAGAGAAACCTAGGTAATCAATACTTCGACACAGCAGTCTTTGAGTTAAAGAGGGATTTTTATAGTAACATATGATTTAAACAAGAAGAGGAATGTTGATGAACATGCGGTGGTACTTATAGTTTCATTTTAGTAAGCGCCACATCTACAGCGACGTGGAGACGGCAAAACCCGACGTCGCGCGACCACGGTGACTGGAAGGCAGGGACCAAATATAGTTTCCCACGGCCATTGCTTTCAGGAGCGAGTGATTCAGCTCACAAAGAAACTCCCGCCACAGAAAAGCGTAGCTTCCTTTCACAGCATGCAACATGGCTGATACCCGGCACGCTAGCGTCGGAGAGTCCGCACACCCGCGTCTATCGCTGAAAATATTTAAAAAAAAAGACGCGAGACGAGACCCACGAGACGACGAGAGCGCGAAACATGAGACGGCAAGAAAACCATGCAAGACCGGATGGACAATTCATGCAGGGTACTTTGTGTTGGGCGGCCGCTTGTGCCACATAACACACGCATGCTCAATTACGCTTCTCAGTTTAGTTTCAGTTTTGAAAGGCGACCCAAAGTGGTGTTTTGGCGCCGGCTTGGCGCAGATTACCCATATTTTGGCAAAATGTAGCAGGATGTAGCAGGGTCAGCCCCTTGGCGCAGTTTGGCGCAGCAATCGCATCACTGTGCACGTCATTATCATCATCATTGTTCCCATTTTTCGCCTTGCAGTCGTGGACCTGCGCCTCTCTCTGCCTCTCATCTTGTTTAGGAGAAATCGTGTTTTCGGACTGCGCTCGCTTGGACGTCGTGGCCCCACCTTTTTTTCTGCTGCCGCAAAGTGTTGCTAAGAAACGCGGAGTACTCTACCACAACGCTAGAAAAGAAGGCAGCGATTCTCAAGCTAATAGAAAGTGGCCGAATGAAAACGGAGGCGTAATCTGAAGCAAGGCACTATTTATGGCTTTTTTAAAGGGATACTACAACGAAATTTCGGCGCTCATTTTTTGTTCTATATGTGTTCAAAAGAGCAGTATCACATGGAACATACCAATATCTTGTTAAAAAAGTCTCGAAAAGGAATTTTAAAACAAATTAAACGATTAGCAAAGAGCACCTGGTGGATGTCGCTAACGCCTCGTTTGTAATGCTCGTCTAGGAACCTTGACAGCTAGTGACGGATGTTGTCTCGCCTCCGGCCACGACGAGAGAAGGGGGGAAGGAGGAACTCCCCTCTTCCCGAGAATCCCTTTTGTGTGTCGCAGAAGTCGCTATTGTCCCCCTACAAGATTATAGAAGATTAACCCGTCACTCAAAATTCGTACAAAAGCAGCCACTTCGGTGGCTGGAACGACTAGGCCATCCTCTCGACGTCAGCCTCGCCGTAGCTTTGCTCGTCTCGAGACGACCTACGTCAAGATTTCGTTGGATGTCACGTGCTCTAAGCTGGGCCTTCTCCGAGCGCTTGCCAGAGTGGGCCGTTTATAACGAAAAATACAGCCACCAGGATCAAAATACAAACGTGCGATTGTCATTTACGGATATTGTGGATCATATTCAACCTATTTTTGAACACGACGGGAATATTTCAAATTTCGTTGAAGTATCCCTTTAAGCCCGCTTAGACGTTATAAAGGCAAGTTCTTTAATCTGCTGATTTTTCAGACTGCACTATTATTCGGACGTTGTTTAGGACCCTGCGAATTCCGAAAAATCGGTCGGCGACAGTATTTGTGCTTCATTGCATTGCCGCCTCCCCCCCCCCCCTTAAAAATACGTCCAAATTAGGTGTTTTTTCGGTGCCCCACAAAATGCTGCGCATGCCATAAATCTTTATATTGGGGGCAGATTTCAGAGTTTTCAACGATGCCACCCTGTTTCTAATTGAAACAATACTTTTAAACTTACTAATTATAGGAACTCATTTACTAAAAGTAATTACTGACCTAATTATGTTGCACGCTGTTATCGTTTTCCTAAATTTGCCCTTTGGCAGGAACCAACACAAGATCACCCCTCTTCTGTGTGATGCAAACTTTTCGCAGGAACGATTTGGCCCACGTTTCATGAAACACCCGGCATATATGTACTGGGTGTTTTTGGAGACACGGACAAAATCGCTTCTGCGAAAACCGTGCATCGCACAAAGAAAAGGGTTGATGCCGCAGCGGTCTCTGCCAAAGGGCCCATTAAAGAAAACAATTAGCATTTAAAATAATTACTTTTCGGTAACACATTGCACGTAGAAGAGACGAGATAAGAAAGCCCTCACACTGCCGGAGGAGGCTTGACTTTTTGACGTCGGTGTCAGTGTGATGACGCAGCCTTTTTGTGCAATGCGTGGTGGCACCCATACGTTGAACTTCATGGCCACGGAGGGGTGGGAGTGCTGGTATGGAGACGCACCCCGACAAGGAACCCAAACCAAGGAATGCATCCAGAGCAGGCCATTTTTCGGAACGCCGTAAAATGCTGCACGTGCCTTTTGTCGTTGTAATATCGGTGGATTTAGCTTTTCTGGATGATTTGCATCAAGTTTCTAATCGAAGCTGTACCTTTATTGGTAATACTTAAAAAAATAATTACTAAAAGTAATTAATTACTCTATTATACTGGATGCTGATCATTTTCCTTAATGGACCCCTTGGCAGAAACCACTACAGCATCAACCTTTTTTTTTTGTGCGATGCATAGTTTTCACGGGAGCAATTTTGCCCACATTACCAAAAACAGCCCGTATATATAACTGAGTGCTTCTTCCAAGGACGCAACTTCCATGTACCGGACTTTTCATACTATTGTCCGCAGACTATACATGTTTAAAAGTTTAAATTTTACCCGGTGCGTCCTATCGACGTGTGCGGATTATACAAGATTTAGCATTTTTCTAGATCGCTCACTGTGACAAGACGTGAAGAACTTTATGAGTAACAGAGTATGTAATATCCTGAGTCATTGCCCAGCCCCCCGCTGCCAGAGAAAAGTGGGCTGGGATATGTCTCAATGAATTAGCACAAAACGTTCAGAAAAAGCTAAAAAACAAAATGCCCATTTTTCTGTACATATCTAGTGCAGCTGCACAGGAGATACATTAAACTCAAAACTCGAATTAGTTTCACTGTTTCGTGCAAGAAATGCTTATGGAAGGACGTTTGCACGATGAACTCCGCCAATTATCGTGCAGTGCAAATGTTTGTTCCGATAACGTTTCTGACTACCCTATGTTCTCTTCGTTAGAAAAAAAAAAGTAGAAGACAAGCGACGAAGAGCAATGCTGAGGAAGCGGGAAAGTCGGCGATCCCACTGGCAAATACTTTGGTGTCGGGCCAAGTTGGGTGCCTCGTCAATCACAAGGAGCAGGCTCTCGTGCAGCTTTCTCGTTTGGAGTATACATGCGTGCATCCGTGTGCGACGTGCTATCAATGCGGGTTGAGGCGGCATTGCTGTGTGGCATGGACGGCACAATGTTAACACGGAGCTCGAAATGGGACGCTTTGCAAACGTCTGTGTGCGGCGTTCCAGCGAATCTTTATTTACCCGTTGGCTTACCCATGCAATCAAGAAAAGTAAAATAAAAAATGAAAGACATTTACATATCTCTGTAACGTGAAATTAGAGCGCAGCTCTTCAAGAGGAGAAGGAGGGGAGAGTACAGAGGGGGAGGTATGCTCCTTTTCTTTCTCCATACCTTCCCGTCCTCTCCTCATCGTCCTCCTCCTCCTTCTCTCCTCCTCTCCCCCTCCATACCTTCCCCTCTTCCTCCTCTGTACCCTCCCCTCCTTCTCCTGCATACCCTCCCATCCTCCTCCTCCTCCACACCCTCCCCTCCTCCCACAGTTTACCCGCCAAAATGTAGCTGGAAAATTGACGCCACGTGACCTCAACACCAATTCAGGTTCACCGCTAAATTTAGCAGGGAAAATGACGACACATGACTTTGCGTCACGTCACCCATAAACAAGTTCAATTTCCCGAGTAGATTTAGCGGGAAAATTGATGTCACGTGACCTCAACACCATTTCAATTTCCCGCTAAATTTAGCGGGGCGGTTACGGCAACGCCACTATAGGCAGAGACAGGCGCCTAAGAGCTGCACTCTAAAATGCTATTTTTTTTTTAGATTATGTGTCCCTGCCAAAGTTGTTATTGCAGCAAGGGGCAGTGAAGCAAAGATAACTGTAGTACTTCCCGGTCAGCGAGGTTCGCTAATATCTCGCCATAGCTAACTAGACGCATTTACGCCGAGGTCATCATTGGTCCGAACACTATGATTACTAGGAGAGGGCAATCTATCGGTGTTTAGAAAAAAAATAGCAAATCAAGCTAAAAATAGGCATGGGTTACTTCGAGGGTGGGGCATTTTTTGGGATATTACGGTAGTTTGTTGGTAGGTAAATAATTTTTGAATGTGCCATTGAAACGTGTTTACTTGATGTGTTTCATAGCTTCTTTTTACATTGAAATCTTTAATTGTAATTATTAATATTCTGTCTGCATGTTGTAAACCTTTCATAAAATTAACAGAAAAAATTATTACTACGTGCATGCTTTCGTGTGAAATTGATGGTGTGCCAAGTACCACAGTAAAACCTTGGCAATCTCCCCGCCTCAAGCGTTGAAATTTTATATCTCCAGAAAAACCTTTGCTACGGCGTTCACAGATTCGCGACTCCAATTCACTATAGGTGGAGCCACTCGTTTTACAAAATGGCGGCTTTAGTGAGTTGCGGAGGTGTGTGCTTGTGTACCAGCTGCTGAGCCTCTCTAGTGTGCTGGCTTCAATGACCAACACAAATTATTCCTTCTTATACAAGGAAGCTAGGGTGTCATGAGCGTAGGTCATCTCTTTATCCTGAAAAAAAGAAAGGTGTTTACCGTAATATTAATGCCAGGAGGCATGTTTTGATTCGGGAACGAAACCAAAACATCGATGTTGTCCATCACGGCACCCAAACATGTTTGTAGCCTGACTAAATAAAAATGATAGTCTCCCCAAATATTTAGGCAACACAATCCGGGGGCACACGTTAAGCGCAAGTAATGACTAAGCCCAAATATTTCACAATATAGTAATGTTGTCCTATCGAGTGTCCTTTAGGAAATCATGGTTATCTGATTTGCATGAGAAAAAGAAAAAGGGAGATGGGAGCAAGTACCTGTTCGAGGATATCCCTGAAGTTGTAAAGCCTCACAGTCCCAGTCAGTGTACTGCCAGTACCAACAATGAGCAGGCCCTCAGACACATTGGCATGATTGCATTCCTTCCCAAAGATCTGAAAGGCAGAAATCAAGATCATTAAATTTCATATAGGCAAGACCAAACTGAGCAAACAGTTTTGCATGTTTGCTCATGAGACATTTAAACAAGAGTAGATTTACACAAAGAGACAACCCAAAAGAGCATGATGATCTAGAAAAAATATTTGCGATTCTAAATCGCTTTTTTTTTTCCTCTGAGAAAACTGCTGTTCGAAAATTGGCTGCACCAGGCTCTCCTCACTCTCTTTTCCTTAGTCATGTGAAACCATGACTCAAAACTCGGATTCCTCACTCCCTTTTCTTTAGTCATGTGAAATCATGATACAAAACTCGGAATACCTGAAAAGTTTACTAAGCCATCTGTAGCACATGTTTTGTAATAAAAATATAATCCGCAAAATAAAATTTTTATGAACCCAGCAACAGCAAACTACCACGTCCGGTTTAACAGCTTCTATAAATAAAGTATGCATTGGAGAAAGTTGAATCTTCGTCAGAATGTGATGCCAACAGTGGCAACAGGATGTAAACGTTTGAGAAGAGGACATTACCTGGATCAAGAGATAAAAAATAAAAAATAAATATTGCTACGAGCCGACGTCTACCTAAGCCAAATATTTAAAAAAAAAAAACCAAGGAATTACATCATAGGTGCCTAAGGCACATATTTTGGCGAAGAAAGACGTCAGCAAAAACTAAACCAAATTTGTCTTTCTTGGTGGAAAGAGTTTTTCGCAGAAATAATTGCCACAGGCTCAGCCGCAATGATATTTCTTGGTTTGAAGAAGATTGGGCCTAGGTGGATATCAACTCATGATATTGTTTTATTTTTTTCTCTTAATTTAAATAATATTTTCTTAAACACTGCCTTCAATCACCACCAGTAGCGTCAAATCACACAAAGTTTCAGATTTCTGTGACCCATAGTTTATTCTCGCAGGAAAAGGGTTTCATTTTCTCAATCAGACCCTGTAGAATAGAGACAGTGGGGTGACTTTCTTTACCTTTCCACCCAAAGTGTGCCGCGTCTAAAGGACCTCTTTCTGAAATGCTCCTGGGTTCGAGATTATGTGCTACCAAACAGATCCGCCATTTGTATGTTACAGTAGCGCACAACCTCGTTTACCAAGCCCTTTTGGTGGGAAAGAGCTTTTTACGTTTTGGGCGTGCCAATTTGTTTTAAAGCATGCCATTCAGCCTCCTCAAATGTTAATACGAGGCGACACGTGCGAGCACACTGACGAAAAAAAAGAGTAGAAAGAAACTGTTGATAGCGTGGAAGGAACGAAGCCACAACAATCATGGCGTCGTCACGTTGCGAGCCTATCTGTTCCAATTGAATGCTGTGTCATTTATTTTATGACATTAAATAGTTTTCGTCTGTACGGTGTCAGCAATCACCTTCTAGTGCAACAGCGTTTTTCTTGTGAGGCAAGCGTCATAGACTCGTGCTGCAGCAACGTAGGGTTTCTTTGAAAGTACACCTGGGTCCTGGGGGGGGTTGGCGGTGGCTTGGGGGTGACGACTAAGTGGTCTGCCTCAAACGCAAACCAGATTTACTTATCTCGAAGATATGCAACTGGAAAGCCTGGAAACGCTGCGAAGGTACGCAGATACCGCGGCCAAACGAGTCAGACAAGCCTCGCGGAAGCGTTGTTTTCTAGCCACTCAATCTCGAACCCAGACATCCCGATGGGCGGCAGTACATATTTGGAAAAGGGTGGAGTGCCTCGCGTAAAAAGCTCTTTTCCGCGAAAAGGGCTTGGTAAACGAGGCTTGCGTACAACATGCAAGATGGCGGATCTGTTTTGGTAGCATGCAGTCTCGAATCCAAGTGTCCCGATAAGTGGCAGCACATATTTTGAAAAAGGTGGGTTGATTCAAATGTCTCCAAGGAAGCAGCGGGTGTGCTGAAAGGCAAGTGACCTGCATGCCTTTCACCGCCTCCGCTGCCATCGGCTAGGTAGGTGGAGGAACTGCTGTCGCCCGCTCTTAAAAATGTTTGAATGCTCCACTCTTGAAAATGTTTGACAGTCGCTCCACTGCCCCTATTCTACAGTGTGCGACAGAAGAAAACAGAACCCGGTTCTTCGGCCCATGTAGTAAATGAACTATGCACCGTGGAAAGCTGAAACTTTCTGTGAATATGACACTAGCGGTGGTCGTAGAATGCGAAAGTTTGAAAATGTGACATTGCCTGGAGCAACTAATAAAACAGAAAAACAAAACTCCTCTATAAGCCAACAACAAAACCAAGAAATGGCATCATGGCTTCCTATGCCATTCATTTCACTGAAGACAAGTTGTCAGCAAGAAAGACAACCTTGTTTTTTGTTTTTAGCTTACAAGTTGTTAATTACTTGTAATAAACGTCACAGGCACCAGCAATGTCATTTTTGGGTTTGACAAATATTAGGACATAAGTGCTTGTCGGCTCATAAAAAAATTAACTTTTTATGTTCTATCTCTCAACCCAGATAACGTCATCTTTTCAATCCTTTGAATTCTATCAAGCAGTTTCAGCTTTCTACGATGCATAGTTTATTTATGTGCAAAAAGCAGCATTTTGTTTTCTCTCTCAGAATTCGCAGTTTGCTGTAACCAAACTCCGAATGTGTAGCTGCCGTGAGCAAAACAACCCAAGTTGCCCCCGGCAACTCCCAGAATCTTCAACATGGCAGTCCTCTGCGTTGGTCATCTGGGTTTGGTTCAACTTTGCATTTCTTTTTACCAAACACACGACTCTGCAGCAAAAATATTTTTGGGTTCCGTTTTAATAACCTAATCTAAGGCCTCAAACAAAAAAACAAAACAAAAGATATTTGGGGGTTGTGCAGTGTCCTCGCCAATAAGCATGATTGTCAATAAAACGTAGGTGATGAAAATGATTGCTGCCAGTTTGTTTTTAAATGTTTGTTGGATGTTAAGGACTTTCCTCCACAAACTGAGCAGAGGCTGGTGTACCGTTTTCTTGACCTTGACATTTCCATGGATAAAATAATGTGTCGACTGAAAATAATGGCGACATGCATTATGTGGAAAAAAACCAAGCTTACCGCCCGATCAATCTCTAACATGCCTTTGAACTGGACAGGGAACATGCTGAAGACTGCAATGGTGATCAGTACTCTCGGTTTGCTCCTGGAGTTCTGTGATGTGCTCATGACCTGCAAAAATAACATTACTACCGTAAAATACTCGGCAAGCACCCACATCGCAATAAACGCACGCGCCCTATTTTCTGGAATGTTCGAAATATATGCAAAGGACACATCATATACCCACTGCAGAAAACTTCTGAGCCGACCAAGCTAAGCGAGATGCTCCTTCAAGCAAGCTGCTTTCCTCGAGCATGCTGGTACAAAGCAGTGACGCTTCGCCACTTTAAAAATGAGGGTTTCTGTCAAACCCCTGTACTGCTCCAATACCGTTCTGTCGGATGAAACAAGGGCCAAACAAGGGCCTACCCTACCACATGCTCCTTCCGCTTTTCCGCTCTTGAACCTAACAAGCTACCATTCCCATTGTTAAGTGGTAATCTTCAACTTTTAGGTGGGCACTTGCTCTGTATCTTACAGTAATGACGATAGGTCCTCATCAGGACCTCCAAAGAAAAACAAACACTTAAGCTGTATCGCTCATGTACAATGTTTCACACCTGACTACTGCCAATGCGTGACCTCCGCAGACAATGTCTACACAGACCTACAACCATGACACAACGTCACTGGATAAAATCGTGCTCGATGCCGACACTTTAAACGAAGAGGACAATGTCACAATGTCGTGGGCACCTACGTGCGCGTGCCGACATGCGCGGTCGTGCATCGAAGTTTTGATAGCACTCGAAAGTTTGTGAGCTTGTACGACGGCAATGTTGACCTGCTTCTTTGGTTGCTACCTTCAAAAAGGAGCTAACAAGAATAACTGATTTCCTTTATAAATGAGGACTGAAGGGGTGAGGTAAAAATAAGGCTTTAATGGCATTTAAACTACAGAATTCTGCTGCTTTTACTTACACGAGGGCCTTTGCTTCATTACAATTTAGCGGATTATTTATTACCTAGCTTAGAGATAACAGAGATTATGCATATTTGTTTGTTTCCTTATTTAGAACAGAAGTCTGGGAGGCTGGAGCGAAAGGCGACTTAAGCCGCCCGCAAGGCTCCAGTCCCCGTTACAGCGCTACAGTAGCAGAGAGTCATTTTATTCCTGTGGGACACCCAATTGTGCTGGAGATTATGCACCGATTAAGAAGCAATGCCGCTGTGCGATGCCGATGCACCTCACCTGTGATAGTAATTGTCTTTCGGATGATATGACCCAGAGATAACACATTTTTTTAATGGTCCTGTCAAAACACCTACAGTGCAATTCATGTATAACGATACCACGTACATATAGCGATGTACCACTTGCTATAACGATCAGTTTCTAAAGCTTCTAGACTACAAACGACCAGTTTCTAGTCCAGATACAACAATAATCGGTTATAACGATTGAATTTTCGGGTTTTCTCATTATCGTTATGAGTGGATTGCACTCCAATTGCAATTTCCCTACTTGCAGAGCAACACTTCTCAAGACAGAAGTGTCCGAGGCACTATGCAACATTTTCGACGGATGTTCATTAATATTTCGCCATCATTCGAGGACCATCTGGAAGTCGTATCAAAGAGTGATTAGCAATCAATGATTCTTGAAACTGTTTTGCGATTAACAAATTAGTACCTTCACCTCACAGTCAAAAGAAAAACTGTGTATTCTCTACATTTGCTTCCGTCTCGGAAAGCTCGCCAGAACGATACGTCATCTAGGGTCTGCCCCGGCCCCTCGTAGCAAAAACGGACGAGGCCTTACGGCAATGTTGCGATGAGGATGGTGGTGCAGCGACTGGAGGATGATGGTTTCTCCGTGGGTCTCCCAGTCGATGTGCTTGAACTTGTAGCGGTTCGGAGAGCCGAGGTAGATCTCCTGATGCACCTGGCCATTCATCTTGTCCTGGCAGTAGACCCAGTTGTCCGCTGTGAGCGACAGGAACAGGGCCCTGCAGTCCTTGGCGGTGGGCGGGAGCCGATACTGCGAGGCGGGCGAAACGGCGAGACAAAATTTAGTCGGTAGGCGAGTTTGATTTACACGTGCCGATGACGCTTGAAGCACGTTTTTAAATCTGGCTCGTACTGGGCAGTGAGGAACGCCAAACGTTTCCACCTGAGTTAGTGCCCGGGGTAAGCCTGTCTATTACGCTAAAGCCATTGACAGGATCAGAACAGCAGGGAGGTCCTTCAGTTTTCCTCCCTTTAGGGCGTGAGCTTCCTACCTTCGGCAACGCTTGGCCGTCTCACGAGCCTCAAGTGTGCACATATGCAGCCAACGTGACTTGGCTGCTTGTGTGCACTTTGGCGGTGAAAGTGTACGGCCGGCGCAAGGCACCCAGTGTAGCACCATGTACAGTGTCTAACGATACGAAAGACTCATTCGGCCAGACAGTTTATGCGTTGGTCGTACACACTTTATTTTTAGAACGAGAATAGAGCGAAGGTTCGTTTATCACATCACCCCAAGCAAAGCGGAGCTGGCCGCAGCTAATCCTGCTCGGTTGCCTGAAACTGCCTCGTCAAATGGGTCTTTCATATCGTTGAAGAATGTACTTCCTGCGTATGCTCCGAGATAGGTTACATTTACGGGCCGAATAAGCTGGGAAGCAATGGTTGCAGGTAGTGTAGGTAAATCAAACATGCTTACAAAGAGCAGAATGTTCGCCCACTGCAGCTCGGGAACAACAAACTAAATTTATTTTCTTTCTTTTGGCCGCTGACATTCTGACTAGCAATTTGATCCTAGTAGCAATAGGTCTACTGGGTTATTTACAATTCTAGCAGGTGATTAGAAAGAAGGTGACCCCAAAGTAAAAAACAGCTATAAGACTTAAGTTACAAATGCACATGTCCTGGCATATGAAGCGCTTATATCTTTCATCCGCAAAAAGTATTGGTTTGAGTTCTACTGGACACCTGCATTGTCTATCGCAGAAGAACATCAGAAAGAAATGACTGTGAGCTCTCCACAATAATCATGTTATGCTCAATTCGGCAGAGTAATTCACAATTACTGCCGCTTTAATTATTGTGTAATCTTTTTTTATTTATGATGGAAAGGAAATAGATCGTAATCCCAAATCAATAGAAATTTTCCCTAATTTCTGTATTTTATAAAGAGTCGGATAAAAAAATTTAAAGAGCCATTTAAAAAATAAATAAATATGTAATCAGCAATCAAATATGCTGATATAATTTCAATCATGCAAATATATGTGCTCATATAATTTCAATCATGCAAAAAAATTATATAAAGGAAACGTCAAAAGCTCTAATACCAAGATTGCTCTCTACCGTTGAAAGCTAAGCTACACACACTTTGATTTCATCACACCATGACGAAGTGCAATTGTACAGGGTCGGTTGTCCTTTATGACATCGCTTAGGTTGTGTCACAAAGTGCTCCGAAAAAGGGCAAACAGTCTTTCTCGAATGTTGTATCTATGCTTTATACCCCAGATGCCGGGCAGTCTTCATGCGCAACTTCATAAAGTTATACAGATGTTAGTAACTGCTCGTGAGACAGGACAAGAAATTTTTCGCTGCATCACGGGTCACTAAAGGGCTTCAGCATTTTTACCCAATGTAACTCCTCAACCTCAAACCAGCACAGTGATACAAGAGTGAAAGCCCATACATCAATAAATATAAGGCTTTAGTTCCAGCACAAAGTACACTTCATTGCATTTGGCTAGCCCACTCGACACCCGAAATCTTCACCCCACAGTAGTCCCAGAGGGGTGGGATGGCCCCAATGGGGCCATCTAAATGGTAAGAATAGTACTCAGTATGACTCAGTGAAACACCAGTGGATCATGAGAGATAGCAATTGATACTGCCAGAACAGTGGCTGGAGCAAACATGCAATAAAGAATAAAGAGGACGACCGACAAATGGTTTGCAGTGCCAAATCTAGATTTAAGAAGTTCCTACATGCCTCGATACAGATGCTGTCGGTGCGTCGCATCACAAGATTGGTGTAGCTGGTTGTTGCTGATGGGTACAGACTTTGAACCTGTCTCCTGTATCCGTATACAAGTTCTTCGCCGTTAATAAATCCTAAACATTTTGTGCTTTGCCGATTCACAAGCACACACATGCTTTTGCGGGCCTGGCTAATTTTTGTGTTCGTTTATCGTGCAATAAACATATGCATGCACGTGCTCGAGTTATAGTGAAAAGCTGACTAAAACATACCGTTAGGTGAAAGGGGGTAAGGGCCATTGCGAACATCTTGTGCCCGAGTGCATCCTTTAGTTTAAAAAGTCCACGATGTATGCAAAAGCAAAATTAAAAACGAGTTAACCGGTCACATGGCAGTCAAGTGCAACATGGCTAAAGGGTGCCACACTGTCAAAAACTTCCACAAGCAAGACGACAAACTTAACAGTCCTTTACTCTCTTTCAATTACGGAGCCTGCAATGCGTCTTCCACTGGTGCGTCGAAAGTGGTCCTAAAGTGGAAACGAAAACATGTCGCAGGAGCCGCCAAATCATGCTGTTGGATGTCGCACTCCTGGCGGTTAGTCGTTGAAGTTGCGGCAAATAAGTATCGCAGCACGCAAACATCTGGCTGCAGAAGCTACTGTGAACTGCCAAGTTACTCATAGCAAAACAGGCATCTGCCGTATTCACTGTGACTACAATGTCACTGCCAGGACCGCGGTAAGCAGGAGCACGCACTTGTATGGCGTCATCGGGAGGAAATCGAGGGACCGCAAATGAGGATGCGCTCCCAGTTGGAGACGCGTTCCATGGGACCACAGTTTCAATTTACGCAGTGTCTAACGTTACGTCCGACGGAACCCGAAATAAAAATTAAAGTTACGTCCGACGTAACTTTACGTCAAGGTTTTGAGTTACGTTCGACGTAACCCAATATGAAGATTAAAGTTACGTCCGACGGAACTCCAGACAAAAATTAAAGTTACGTCCAACGGAACTGGAAATAAAGATTAAAGTTACGTCCGACGTAACATTACCCTAACGTTTCGAGTTACGTCCGACGGAAATAAGTTACGGTCTGTGTAACCTACGGAACCTTATTGAAAGTTAAGCTTTGTGGCCGAAACACGACGTAAACATAAACATATATATAATTACTTCTGCATTACGTCCGATGCAGCGTTGATAATTTGGTCAAAATCGCCGCTCCAATCGTTGGAGTTGGAGTGTGTTCCTCGTATGTAGAGGCTGTGTAGGCCAGGCGGGTTCCATACCAGTCACATACGCTTTTTTTTTTCTCGTTTTTTCCTCTCTCTTCTGCACTTTTTTTCTCCTTTAAGAGGATTTTGTTTTTCGATTTGTTTTTAGATATAAAACCACTTATTCCTAGACGTGACACGCAAAAGAAAAGAAAAACATTAACGAAATGGAAACCGCAGCACGCCTGCTGCGACCCTGAGACTGCTGCGGGTGACTTGTCTTTTAGCTGTAGATGGCTGTAGATGAGAAAGTTAGCCAGTGCAGTACAACCGCTAACCAGTTAAGTCTTTAAACTGCACCACGCAGTAGTAATTACACGAACGCGTGCCGGTACCACGACCTACGCCGGTACGAAACTCATTCAGGTCGAAACGGGCAGCGGGTGGGGGTAACTTTATTTTTTATTTCGAGTTCCGTCTTACTAATTTTCACATTGGGTTCCGTCGGACGTAACTCGAAACCTTAGGGTAAAGCTACGTCGGACGTAACTTTAGTCTTTATTTCGAGTTCCGTCGGACGTAACTTTAATTTACATATTGGGTTTACGTCGGACGTAACTCGAATCCTTACGTAAAGTTACGTCGGACGTAACGCTAGACACTGCGTTCAATTTATAGCGCTCCATCATCCCAGATGGGTGGTTCACTAACCAGGGGGCCTGTGTAGACCAAGGCATCCTCGATCTTTTTGCTCTTTGGCTCCTGTGGGAGTTTGTAAAGTGGGCTTGGCAGGGAGTTGATTCCACACCTGAAATTCAGGAGAGCCGACACGCTAATGAACCCTTCGTCTTCAGCAAGAAAATGTGAGGCACTCACAACGCCAAACAGGTTCTGTAGTTGTCCAGGTAAATATGACCACTGCAAGGAAATGACAAGGAAGTTCGTGAATCAAGCTGCAAGCGCATGGTACGCGGACCTTGTTTGCTTAGAACGCAACTCACTCTTCGAACGCGATTGGAGATTTCGAATGCGTCTCCCAGATCTTGGTGAACGTAGAGCGTTTCTGCAAGCACAAATCGGGTGGCTCCCATCAGATTTGTGCAACACCCTGTGTCTGCACCTTATGTACACCACTTGCGGAAACAAGATTCAAGCAAATCACGCTAACTTGATGGATGACCTGTTGCATCTTTGACGCGACTAATGTTTATCGAGAGCCCCGTGTTAGTCGCTGCTATGTTCCTTGGCGTTCTAGAGATTATGAAATTTGCAGAATTCGACAAAAAAAATCGCATACTCACGTCACATATGAGCTGCCGCAATATCTTCAAACTGAACCTGTAAGGCGATTTGCTAATGCCTATTTCACGAAATAACACAGCCTGTACAGTGCCTTTGCTGCAGATCTTGGGCATAGTAATTTCGGTTGCTCTAACCTAGTAGAACTGAATCGTCATCGTGTCCATGAGATAACTTTAGAAAACTGCTGCGCATCGGGTTAAAGAGCTATTAGCGGTAGTAACAGTGCCATATTTCGAGACCCCTGCGAAAAACCTACACCGCTTCACGGCTTCACCAGCTTCACCGTGGATTGGATTGGATAACCTGTGGATTGATAGTAATGACAATTGTGCAGTTTAATTAATTGGTTTAATCCCCATTTTTTACGCATAACAATTTTTAAGAACGTAAAATTTACTGCTTTTTGTCTTTTATAACTGTTAAATCAACGCTTACAATTCATAAACTCCCAGCATCTGGCCATCTAGCCGCCTAGCTTATTAGACTGGGCAACAATGGGCAGCAGTAAATATTTTTCTCGCTAAATTTATGGGTTTGCCGTTGAGGTGTTTTATGAGCGTGCGAAGTCTGCCCATCATCTTGCGTCGCCGGCTTTCTTCCTCCGAGCACAGCATGGCCAAAACAGCACTCCTGATTCTAGCCGAAGGGGCTGAAGAAATGGAAGCCATCATATCCGCTGACGTACTGAGAAGAGCCGGAGTATGTAGTCTTAAAAACCACTGGGATGTTCCTGGGACCTCCCGACCTCGCCACACCTCACGAACCATACGTAAAATGTGACTTTTAATTTTTTTTTTTTTTTCAGATTGATGTGACAATTGCTGGATTGACGGGAACCAGCCCCGTGAAATGCAGCCGTGATGTTGTTGTCGTCCCGGACAAAAGCCTAGACGAAGCCGTCAAGCAGTCCCCGTACGACGTGGTCGTGCTGCCTGGCGGGCTTAAAGGCTCGGAAAGCTTGGCTGCCGTGAGTGTATTCAAAACAGAAAAGCGATCATTTGCGTACAGTCGTGGACAAAGCTGGCGAAGCCGCAGCAGCATGCTGCCTCCGACTACGCGAACGCGTAATGCTGTCGGCGAGTGGAAGCACTCGTGCCGAGCGTTGACCGATTGCAAGATTGCACGGCTATCAACACTCACTTTTAACCTTACAGTTCCCGATAATGTTGCGCTCAGACATCGTAGATCAGTTGTGCTGCTGATAGCCTGATGCTGATCGTCGTTACTCTTGCAACCAGCCGGCGAGGTCGCACGCTCCTGTGGCTCCTTTGTGCTACGCAAAAAGCTGTGACATACTAAAACAGGCATGTACTTGTCTCCTGTGCAATAGATAAAACTCTAGCTAAATATGCAAAAAAAAAAAACAAAAAAACAATTGCTCAGGATTATTAAGCTGGTCAAGGATGTGCAGCTCCCCAAACCTAACGGCTTCACACCATTGCCTGGTTTGCACGGTCTTATACGCCGTTCACCCCTACGTTGAGAGTGCGGTGGAAACTATGTCCTCGTTGGACCAGTCATACGCTTCTCTTTCGCCACGTGATCATGTTCCCGCCCATGTCCACGAGCAGAGAGCCGGGTCAGGTGATAAGAGGGAGGTGGCTAATTGGTCCGGTGGACACATAGCTCCCACTGTAGTTCCAGCTTAGGGGTAAACGGAGTATAGTGTCATAATTACAGTCAGTGCACAGGCAAGCTGGTGGACGTTTACCATGATAATTTTAACCCAAGACTGGGGCAGAAGGAGGAAAGGATCTTTTACTGCGGAAGAGAAAGCAACAGGGACGCCACAGAACTACCGAACATCCTGTTTTTCAAGGTCGCGCACATGACCCTTACCCACAAAACAAACTAAGTGAAACCACCTACACGTTTTAGAAGGTTTAGACAAAAAAACCTTCTAAGACTGCTTGAGGTCACACACACAAAAATTTACAATGCTTTTGAGCACAACACACACACACATGATCCTTTGGTTTAAATGAAAAGCTTCTGAACTCCTATCTCAGAAGGTCACAAAAAAAAAATATATATATATTCAAATTTGTGCCTCGAACTGTGACAACACTCGTGCTGCACGTGGGTGGCAGTGACCTCACTACCATCGGAGCGGCGGCAATTCAACGGGTACCGAGATCTGCTCCACAACATCTCTCAAGAGCGCCCTGAGATCACGTCGGTATTCGCCACCCTCGCCCTGCCGTGATATCTTAATTGCCGCCGTGGAGAGTGCAGCTTGGATGGCGTGCGCCGCGTCAATCAGAAGGCCTGGCGGTTCAACGAGCGTCTCCGTGAGCACTGCCGTCGTGTTGCGGGTCTGTTCTACATCGATCATGCATTCCATCACCTTCCGCCCACCCGGGTCCTGGCGGCTGATGGACGGCACCCAAGTTTCTGTGGAGTGGCTTTGCTCGCTGGGAACCTCAATCAGGTGCTGCTCCGGGGAGGGCACCGGTATAACCCGGGGTGGCGAGACCACGTTGCGCCTTCGATTTGCACCTGCCACGCTCGGACGCAGACTGACCAGGTCTACCAGCCACCTTCGACCAACGCTCCGGTGGACAACCTGTGGAAGTGGCCGCCTCTGCCGTGACGGGGGGGACATACGGGCCACGGCGGGAGTGCGTCTTGTTAAGGGGTGCCAGCATACCAGGCTGGACGCTTCGCCTTCTGTGGCATGGTTTTGTCCACCTGGCGAGAGGAGTTCCGTTCCCCCGCCTCCTGTGAGGACTTCTGTTGGGCGGGCTCACAGCGAGCATCTGCTGCCTCCCAAAATTCCAGTGCTCCTCCACCTGCACGGAGCACTTCGCCTTCAGTAACACGGCCTTCTCCACCTGAAGGAGCGGAGTTCCGCTTTCTCCAGCGCCTCCGGAGATGTCCGTCCAACGGGTTCGCCGTCGACGTCCGCCGCCTCTCCGAGTTCCAGCGCTCCACGTGCACAGAGCCCCTACCATCTCAGAAGAACTCTCGCCAGTGCAGCCGTCACGCTTTTCGGGAGAGGGAAATGGCTTAGTGGAAAGGTGCCGTCCCTCCCGTTCACCTTAGATCTAGGACATTCCTCGAGATACGCAAAATCATAGATAAACGGATTCGACACGCAATACACACGGACACACTTCAAATTTGCATGGAGAAGAAAAACGTCCCGAAGGGCTTTCAATTATCGATCCTGTTGTCTCTGAACACCTTCAATGCAAACAAGCGGCAGAGATGGGATGACACCCTTTCTGAGGCTTCACTAAAACTTATGGAAATCACAACCCAACACCACACCAGGATGACGTCAAAGAAGGAGTTGGAGGAGGAGGGAAGGAGAGCGTATGGCTTACTTGCCACCTCAGAGAACGGTGAACTCGAACGATATGAACTAAAACGGTTCCGCAAAATTCGGGCTCTTAAGAAGAAAAAAGTTTGTTTGTGACAATATTTCCTCTCTGCATTTACAGCGTGATACCGTCTTAAAGCGAGACTTTCGGATATACACTTCTATTAACAGAGGTCGCATCCCATCTGGAACATCAGATGAACCCACACTGCCTGAGGTGACTTCGTATTCGCGCCTCAGGACAATAAACCCCTGTGCTCGTGGCCCACGCATTGCTACACTAACGTTTCCCGCCTCTTTCGCCGGTCGAAAAGCATCCTCTCAACAAAATGAAATTGGCAGCAATATTGTAAATTTGTCGAGCACCACTCTCACAAGAAAAGGTAGCGATTCTTTCGAAGGGCCTTAACTTTTTACCTGCAATTGGAGGGTATGACGAATTCCAGTTATACCAGGACGTGGACAACTTCTCCCGTAGTCTATGTCTCCGAGAGTATTCTTGTGAGCGCCCTAGTGATGGTGGCTGCCCCCTTCTCTCAAATCCAAAAAAGCACTAGACAGCAAGCGACCAAAGGAACAAATACTTGAATACGTGCATAGAGGTGGTACAAGGGGAGATTATAGAGTCATTTCAGAAAAAACAAGCTCTGAAATACAATCTTTTACTCTCCGAAAACAATTGCATCAAAATGTTTTGCACCAGAACCGACATTGTTATTAAGCCAGCCGACAATGGTGGTTCCATAGTTGTTCTCAATACGCAGGACCACATTAATGAAAAACTCCGACAACTAAACAACTCAAAATTTTACAAAAAGCTTTCAAGTGACTCAACATCGCGAATCAAATTCGTTGTTCTTAGTACATTGTTTCACTTGAAAGACAACGGTGGTATAACTAAGGAAATGTTCCACTGCATTAAGCCCTGGCACCCCAGGCCTGGCCGATTCTACACGCTACCTAAGATGCGCAAGGAAAATAACCCTGGAATACCAATAGTGTCCGGCATAGGAACAGTTACCGAAAGAATATCAAATTTACACATTGAATAAAAAAATCCTCCCAACCTTTCTGTCATTCTTGAGGGACAAGAACCATTTTATCCAGGATATATCCCAGCTAACCATACCGACGGGTTCATTTCTGGTAACTATGGATGTAACTGCGCTGTACAGTGAAACCCGTTTAGAAAGAACCTATGTACGGCAAATTATTGTCAATATCGAACTCGCAGAAAATTTAAATAAAAATGCATGTAAAAAGCACTTTTTATAACGAACAACACATTGTTTGTTATACCCCCCCCCCCCCCAAAAAAAAAAATAAATAAATAAAAAGTAGGAAAGAAAGAAAATTCCAAAAGCTCATGCCTCGAACAAAATTGAGCGAAGAGAAGCGATTCAGAAGGGAAGAAATCCTAAAAAACACTGTGCACGCATGCATAGAAACAAAAAACTTTTCATCCCAAAGCGGTTGCCCACGAAGAGAAGCGATGCAAAATGGGAGATAAGCTATAAAAAAATCTGCACGCATGCAAAGAAAAACTTAAAAAATTCCAGCGCGTTGTTACAAGGCGGAAGCGAAGATATGAGAAAGAAAGAGAAGCTCTCGCCTTACAACGAACGCATCGTGGAAGATCGTTGTAAATGGTTTTTGCTATATCGAACTACTTGCTATATCGAACTGATCGTAGCGTTTCCTGCTGTTCGTTATAAACGGGTTTGACTGTACACCAACATTCCGCACGATGAAGGCATCGCAGCTGTAACTGGAGCGTATGTAAACACCCAAAATTTTTCAATTCTCGATTGTCAGTCCTTAACCAAATTGTTACGACTCGTGCTTGAATGCAACCATTTTTAATTCGAAGATGAACATTACCTGCAAATTAGCAGGACCACCATGAGCACAACAATGGCCCCAAACTAAGCCAACATTTTCATGGCGGAATCGGAGAGTCGGTTCCTCGCAGATCGTCCAATTCAGCCATTTTTCTATAAAAGGTATGTAGACATTATTTTTATTATATGAACAGGCACAGTGGACGAAATCAACACATTCATTTCGGAATACAATTTGGCTCAATCCTTTATTCGGTTCACCCACAACGTATCGAAGTGGGCATATAGTTTTTTTGGATGTTGCCGTCGAAATTTACAAAAGCAAACTTTCCACTAAACTTCACCGAAAACTCCGGGACAGACAACAGTATCTTAACTACGATAGCTGCCACCCCTGCCACCTCAAAAATAGTTTACCCTATTCTCAGGCGCGTAGGGGCAAACAGATATGCAGCAACAAACAAGACTTCAAACAAAACGCAGATAATCTAACAACAGCACTTCGTAGGCAAATTTATCCGCCAGGCATCATCAACTGTGCTATAGAAAAGGCTAGTACACTAGACCGCACGTCGGCCATCAACAAAAAAAGCGTTCGAAACTCGGAGAATAGTCAATATATTTTAGTGCTAACTTACGCAAGTAACCTTCCCAACATCAACAACATCCTACATGAAAATTTTAATGATCTGTCACAAAACCAGTGCCTTCAATCTGTCTTTTCCCAGGCTCCACGCGTTGTATACCGTCGAGAAAAAAGCCTTAAAGACATCCTAGCATGATCCAAAACCACGCAGGAGTTCCTCGGATCTCGGCCATGCCATGGGCCGCGGTGCAAAGTGTGCAGCCACATGACGGAATCCAGGGAGGCAGAAAGTAGAAATTCGGACTTCACCTTTTACAGTCAATGTTGTCTATCTGCTGCACTGCCGGGTATGCAACATACAGTATATTGGGCAGACCGATCTCCCCTTCCGTCCAAGATTTAACAGTCACAAGTCCCACTTTAGCACAATTCCCAAACTCCTGTTCTCCAAACATATGCGTCTCGATGAACACTACACAAAGAAAATATTTGCAGCCATGCTTCAATCTGGATTCAGTACAGCACGCGAGAGGGAGGAAAGAGGACCATACCTAATTAAAAGGTTTAAGACGCTTCGAGCGGGCATTAACGAGAGCGCCGGTGTGCTTAGTTGCTTGCATCTTGAATAGTTAACCTCCTCGAAACCCCCACATTGGCGAAAAGATGAACAGACCAGTGTCCAGTGCTGGGAGATCACTAAGCCGGGGAGGCTTAGTGATCTCCCTGCACTGAACGGGCGGCGGAGAAAAGCTCACCGGAGAAAAGCTCACCGGAGATAAGCTCACCGGAGAAAAGCTCACCGGAGAAAAGCTCACCGCAAAACCGGCAGATGCGGAGAAAAGCTCACCGGCCTTTGAGCAGATGCGGAGAAAAGCTCACCGATTTTTTTGTTTTAACTTAGCAGATTCAGCGTTAAACGTGGCAATTTAACACAATCCGCATTCGTCACTTCATTAAAAATATATCCTCTTTTTTCTTTGATTTTCTTGAAGTTCATTGGGCATATTTACTAATTCCTCAGAAATTAGTAATCAACCATTTTGTATATTAATGAAGCCGCAAGTATAAATTCACAACATGGTAACCGGTAAAAAAAAAACGGTAAAACAAAAAGCAATTTATTGACAACTGACAGTGCGCCGTCGGTAGCTCTGTTAAATAAAGAGGTTTGTTCTTTGCCAGATAATATGAATAGCGGTGTGTGAACCGTTTCAGCTCCAAATACTGTGAAGTGCCAATAGATAAGTAGGTGTTAGTTGTTGTAATCAATGTCGGCTACGCTGTTTTCTTTCTGTTAATTTAACTAACAAAACTTTAGTTACGAGAACAGCTTCGTCCTGTCGTGTTTGTTGTCTTCACTCCTTCGTCGTCGTTTGAGCGGTTTTCATCATGTATAACGTTTACCAACTCGCCCTATTCGCTACCTTACAGAAAACGACTTCTTATATAGGTCACGAGTAACAACGGTGCCAGTGTACAGCTCGGAATGTCATGAATGGCTCACCGTAGAAGGTCACTATCACAAAAAGGAAACATGTCGAAACACCAGCACGAACGGCTAGAAAACGTGCATGTCCGTGGAAGAAAGAAGCCTCGATATCCTACTCACTGTTTTATCCTGTTTTCAAAGGTTAACAAAAGCTTCAAAGGGAATTTCAGACACCGCGTTGTTGCGCATGAACTTTCGGATTTTCGGCATTTACAGTTTGATTTTAGGTTTTAGGCAGACATTATTAAGTTTTTGAACTTTTTCCTCTACGTCAGGTTCATAAAGTTTTCAGTTAGGCTTTCGTTGCCTAGAGAGAAAGTCACCGAAAACACTCGCCCGCAATTATTAATTTGGGAGAAATTTACCCAATAAGCTTACGAAAAATACACAAAATGACATTTTCTTTTTACAAAGCTGACGATTTTTAATGAAAATAAATTGACATATGTTACGCATGCTCCAACAGCCTCCATATAAAAAGAAGAAAAAAATCGGTGAGCTTTACTCCGCGTACGCCCAATGGCCGGTGAGCTGTTCTCCGCATCCGCCGGTTTTGCGGTGAGCTTTTCTCCGGTGAGCTTATCTCCAGTGAGCTTTTCTCCGGTGAGCTTTTCTCCGGGATTCGCACTGAACATCATTACGACCTCAAGAAATACCTTGACTCTCGGGTGCGAGACGGGGAGAAGGGAGATGCACACTTGGCATGTGGGAGTGTGGGGACGGGTGTTTGGTGTGTAACATGAACCTTCGCACGTCTCGGTTCGCGTCCGCCCTGCTCCTGTCTGTCTGGTGGTTCTTCTTGGCCACCTGGGGCGCGCTTATTTCGTTCTGGACACTGCCGAGCCCCAACAGCGACTAGCGGGAAGTGGTTTGGGGACGCATGTGGGGCCCCTTCCCTGGTCGCGGCCTTCGTCCACCTTTTTTTTGTCAAAGTGGTGAGATATTTGCTTCTACTGCAACATTAGGACCTGATGAAGAGCGGTCCCCGCTCAGAACGTCGCCTAATAAATATGTTTTAAGGCATTTATCTCCTTTTTACAATATATATATATATATATATATATATATATATATATATATATATATATATATATATATAATATATATATATATTTTTTTTAATTGTGACAGACGGCTAAGGTTGCACCTTTGATGCATCACCCTACACACTGATCTTTGCAAGACAGTCTTGACTCACAAAGGGTGATCAACCTAACTTGTAAAGTGCCCAAAATATGAGGACATGAGGAAGAAGAGACAAGGTCAAACACTAACTTACAACTGAACTTTTATTGAAACACTTACTATTTGTACGCAAATTCGGGCTCTTGACACAAAAAGGCAAACTCTTTCTCAGTTAAAGGGATACTGAACCGAAATTTGGATTTCGCAAAGTAATGCCGCAGAAGCGTTGAACGGAACGCTACGAACTCCAAAACATCACTTATATATCGATATCTCAAACGGATGGCCGTACTTTTGGAAAAGAAGGGCGCGATCAAGCGAGGTCTTTGACGTCATTGTCCTCCGGGAGAATTTCAGAATGAGGGGAAGTGGCCTCGCTTCTCTCCTCCTCGCTTCGGTTCACCAGCTCGGTGGGACGTAGCGAGGAGGAGAGAAAGGGAAGGAGAATCGTGACGTGACTTGTTTCATCGGCCTCGTCGGCCGTGTTCAATCGGGCACTTTTCCTAAAATACGACGATCTGTTAGAGATATTGCTGTATGAGTGATGGTTTGGGGTTTTTCAGCGTCCCGCCTATCCGTCCAGCCTTGTTTTGTAAGCTCGAAATTTCGGTTCAGTATCCCTTTAAGTGCACTGACGATGCACTTATGCAGCTATCCTTGCCATTTACTCTTATATAGTAGGCCTCAAAACAATTCTCTCTCAGTTTTGTTTTTGAGTTTTCCAACTATTTTTGTTTCGTCAAGATTAGGCGCACACAGACACCTATCACAGTGAATTGCAAGATTACCCGATGGGGAACTTCTAACAAATAGGGCATGCCCATGTGCCCTGTCATTATGCACCTCCCCGTTTGCCCTATATCAACCTATTTTTTTTTTCTTTCTACAACAAAGAATGAAGGGAGTTGACTAGCAAAAGACATTCAACCCAACTATAAAAGACAAAAAAATTTGATTGATGGGGGACACACAAAGCTGAATTTTTGACCCAAACCTCTTACCCCAATCGCTTGTCCAACTGTAAGTGTAACTATCCGATGGTAACGCTACTGGCATGGGAAATCGGTGATTCTTGAATCTCCAGAAACTGCTCGGGTGTTTGGGGGGCCATATTGCAGCATGAAGGGGGCAGTGCAGCAATTTTTGTACTTTCAATAAATACTGGTTAAAAATAAACCTTAATTTTCATTCCCTATAGAAACAAGCATTAGTTTTTCTTACCTTGGGATTGTAATTGCAGAAAAAATTGGACGAAAATGAGCAGCGTTCACCCCCTCAACTCGCAGCCAGAACAAGTGGCCATGCGATCTGGTGCCGAGTATATGTTGCCAATATTCATGACAGCCGTACACTGGGGTTGGTAATGCAGAGGTTGAGTTTGAGACATCGTTAGGGCTCTTCCTGTCATTGCAACGACTGGTCTCGAGCCACTACCTGAATGCCTCGTTGAGGCACTGATTCTCATGAGTGCAAATAAAGTTTTCACGCAATGCTCGTGTTCAATCTATGAGACGCATCTGACATTGGATAATGCCTGTGACCACATCAACAACGCGATCCCCGTGATTAGGTTACGTCACCAGGTTTTAAGGAGGAAAGATGGAAAAAAGGAAACCCGCTTTTATTGAGAAGTGGCATTGCTTGCCACTTTTCGGTATAAAAGTGGCCCAAAGTGGCACTGGTGCCACGAAGCCTGTGTATAGTGATAAACATTCCAGTCCAGTACCGTTGCATCGGCCCCTTTGAGTTTCTGTCATCTGTCATTGAGTTTGTTGTGAACTATGAAACTTTGTTAAAACCCTTTGTGGGACAGCGGGGCAGATACGTCCCACTTGTGAGAACGGGTCTGATAGAGTTTCTTGAGGCTCGTCAACTAACGGCGTCCCACTCTTTTGCGTGGCGCCATCTATGAATGTCATATGCAGCTTTCCCTCAGTTTACTTTCTTTCCACGGGATGGCGCAAGGCTCAAAACATGTACTTGAATTTGGCATTTGTTTTGATTGAGCCCTTGATGTTCCTGATGCTCTTAAACATGCGAGGAATGAGCGTAAAAAGTACCTAGTGTTACTTTCTCATAAAAACGAAGTGGTTTATTTTTGATTTTTGTGCTAGGAGGTATTTGTTAGGCTTAGCAACGAAGTATAGACCTATTTCACAAGGACTCCACCATCTTGAAATATCGTTACTTCCAGGTTTGCCGTCGCCACGCCGTTTGGGATATAAGCGTATCCGTCACACATTCTCGATTTGTCTCCCCTTCTTTTTTTTACTATTGGCAGGTTGAGTTGCTTTATTATTTTTTCATCACCCATACCGGATACACCTGCGAGGTGGCTGGAGACGAGAGTAAGTGAAAAAAGTCTATAGATGTGTCCGGTCAGGCAGGGAACCCTGAGCCAGCTTACCAGAACAGCGTCTCAGCTGAGACTGAGTGAAAGAAAGCACTGCAAAGGCTGGGGTTGCGCGAGCGTCCTGAGACGCGGCTTGAGTCCCGCTCAGCTCGTGCGCTCGCTTTGGCAGTGCCACGAGGAGGAGACACCGTTGGCGCTACACAAAGGGCAAGAAAGTCCGAACAAGATTTTGTTACTGTGTCTGCAATGTCCCCTTGTGTGTTGCAAGCTTCTCCTCAGTTTTTGTTAACACCTTGCGTGGGCAGTGGGACATAGGCTTTCCCACTTCAATTTGGTGTTCCTGGTAGGTGTTGGGACCTACATGGTCCCACCAACTGCATGGTAACATTTTGTTCCAGAACAATAAGATTAGATTTAAACATACTCTTTCTAGTTCAATAAAACATTCTGCCTATAAATACGGGCGTAACCATAAATTCCTGCTTGCACCTTATAAAGGGTCAAATCATTTGCAGGTATTTTTCCTGCAGCGCGAACATAAAATTAAATCCCAGTAAAATGGTAACATGCCTTATTAAGTGTGTTTCCTTATTGAGGACACGCTGATCTATGTCCATAAAGTTGGTTAAAGGGGGACCACCAGAAATATTCTTCCGCCTGGTGGAAAGTCCTCCTCGCCCTCTTTCTTTCACTTTCTCTCTTGTATTGTAGCACGGCGAGGCGAGGGGAAAGGTCCCCTTTTGCGCCGGCTTCTTCCGAGAGGATAAGCCGAGAAAATCCCCATTCTGAGCGACGGGCGATGGGTGCGGCAGCAGCGACCTCGTGACTTACAGGTATCTTCAGCTCCTATTGCGTAATATGCTTATTTTTCGGCGCTCGCCAAGCCTAGCCCCTCGGGTGTAGGTTTTACAGAGCTGCAAGGCTGCGCCCTCGCAGTCACCGGATTTGAGCTGTCGAAGTTCTTTGGTTTAGCCCGTGGCAAAGTAAACGCATACTTTGGAGCTGCGATGCATCCCCGCACCCATTGAAGGAACGTTTCATAGATATTCTCGGTTGATCAAGGAGCTCAAAACACATGCGCGAGATGTGGCGATTTGAATATGTAAGGATGGACTTGCATCTTCACAAAACATTCCATCTTCAAAAAAAAAAAAAAAAACGGCTTGTCACGCTCAAACCTGCCTCAAATTGAGATCGATGGAAAAGAAAACGATGTACCAGGGGCGGGCATCTTGTACAAGGTCTCTGTTTTTTAGCAGCGAGCACAAATTATTGTGTGCGCAACTCACACTATATGATGGCCAACGAATCTAGATGACATTATGACATTTATATTTACGCATCCCAACAACCACATGTGGTGAGAAGGCAGCAATGGTGTGTGTCGATACTAAAAAGTTTTAGTGGATCGTTTTTAGGTCTTGGATAACCGTACCCTACCACAATATATAAGCTATAACCTTTCTGTGAGCAATCTTTGTCGAGTGCGGCTATCGAAGCGTGTCGTGTTATAGTTCAACGTTGCTTAAATTGGTGCTATAGCACGTGCTGCCACTTTAAAGTATTTTTGAAGCATTAAAAATTTAAAAAAAAAATCAAGTGTAGCCAATTTTTTTTTTAACATGAAACGCGTTTGTAATTTGTCATTGCAAACGCATTTTAGGTATACTGCCACACAGTTAGCACGGACAAACTGTCGCCGGTCTTTCTAATTTTGTTTTCTTAGAAGTGAATGATGTTTAGAAAACTGTTAATGCAACTATCCAACCTAAGTGGTAGAGCTCAGTGCTAGACAATACATGTTGCTGGGCAGAAATAGTAAAAAGCGCCGATGTCGCGTTCGGGCTAACAGTGCCGCGTAATGTACGCATACCGCTACAAGATCAGCGCAAGCATAATATGGCAATGGATTTATTACACAATTTGTTTTAATAGATGAAAGGTTTCAAAAAATCGTCGCAGCGCCTTGATTATCACAGCTGACAACGATGTCACACTTATTAGCGGCTTTGGCTTGCTTTATCAAGTCGTCAAAAGCAGTCATCTCCGTGGTTTTAAAAAAGTGAGGTTCAGGCTTGGTCGGAGATTGCTACGGTTACACTCGTATGCTTTTTCAGTTCTATTTCAGTTTTATCTATCTAAACACCGGTGATAGTTTGTTCGTGCTAACTGCGGGGCGTAGAGTACCTAAAAGTTTTTTTTTTTTACAATGGTAAATACAATTCTGTGTCACGTTAAAAAAATTGTCTGCTTTTGCTTTAGTTTCTTTGAGACACCACAAATACTTCGAAGTGGCGGCCCGTGCTATGGTACCAATACAAGCAACGTTGAACCATAACACGACACGCTAGACTCGCCAAAAAGGGGTTTAATATTGTATTTTCCGCTCCATAGCCGCCCTCCATAAAGAATGTAAACAGCGAGTCTAGCTTACATTTCGTTGTGGGGTACAGGACCGTACGGTTATCGAAGTGGCTAAAAGCGACCCACTAAAACTTTCTAGTATTGATTTCCACCCTTGATGCCCTCTCACCTCAGGTGGTTGTTGTGAATGTGTAAATATGAATTTCAAACATTTTGCTGGCCATCATGTTCTGCGAGTTAGGCACACAACAGGGCATTTTAGTAAATCGTTTTCAAAGGCCCGCTGCCACTTCAGGCGCGCGCTTCAGAGAATGCATCGAAGTGGCAGCGCGAGCTCCCGCTAAATATAGTGTGGCCTGAAAACATAGTCTGCTAAATTTCTCCAGTAATTTGTGCTCGCTGCTAGAAAACAGAGACCTTCTACAAGATGCCCGCACCTAGTACATCGTTTTCTTTTCTATCGATCCCAATTTGTGGCAGGTTTGAGCGTGATAAGCCGTTTTTTTTTTTTTTGAAGATGGAATGTTTTGTGAAGATGTAAGTCATCCTTACATATTCAAGTCACCACATCTCGCGCATGTGTTTTGAGCTCCTTGATCAACCAAGAATATCTATGAAACGTTCCTTCAATGGGTGCGGGGATGCATCGCAGCTCCCAAGTACGCGTTTACTTTGCCACGGGCTAAACCAAAGAACTTCGACAGCTCAAATTGGGTGACTGCGAGGGCGCAGCCTTGCAGCTCCGTAAAACCTGCACCCGAGGGGCTAGGCTTGGCGAGCGCCGAAAAATGGGCATATTACGCGATAGGAGCTGAAGATACCTGCAAGTCACGAGGTCGCTGCTGCCGCACCCATCGCCCGTCGCTCAGAATGGGGATTTTCTCGGCTTATCCTCTCGGAAGAAGCCGGCGCAAAAAGGGACCTTTCCCCTTGCCTCGCCGTGCTACAATACAAGAGAGAAAGGGAAAGAAAGAGGGCGAGGAGGACTTTTCGCCAGGCGGAAGAATATTTCTGGTGGTCCCCCTTTAAGGGGGATCGGTGGCTGTGTGGGTTAGTGCACACCAGCAGCTCGGAGCACGTGGAGCGAAAGCTAGCGCTGCGGAACCCAGGGGTCCTGGGCTCAATCACCACCCCTGCCCGTTTCGATCTGGATGAGCATCGTACCGGCATGCGATCGTGTATCACTATTGCGTGATGCACAATAAAGACCCCATGCTAGCGGTTATACTGCACTGGCTAAATTGCTCATCTACAGCGAGTGACTCGTCTCAACTTTGAAATGGCTGACCAACTACACGCTGTATAAATATCCACACAACCCCGATTATTATTATTTCAAGTTGGTTAATGTCTGCATGCTACCGCTTATCCGATCTTTTTTTAAGTGCCTTTAGGGTAGTAACGACTCGCCATCATTTTTATCCGGAACCGTAACTTCCTTGTTTTCACTGTCGTCGGAAGCTTAGTCCGTTGGCAGTTCCTGGATCTCGCCATCTGTCAAGGAGCGCAAGGCTAGATGGCACAGATTCACAGTTTTGGGAGAAGAGAAACACGGGGAGAACAAATCGCCTAAACATGAATTTCTATGTGTCATCATCGGGCGACACCACAGCATGTCAGCCAAGTTCATTTCGGCTGCTCAGTTGAGAACATCTCGGAAGTTCAAACTGCGGAAGCCGTCGGATATACCAGCCTTTTCACATAAACGCTGCACTTCAGACACCTCCTGTCCTTTTAAGAGTCAGTCAGGGAATTTTCATGAAATAGTCAGGGAAATCAAAAGTATTATTTTAGTAGACACTCTGTCAAGAAACCACCAAAAGAACATCACTTGCTCATTCAAGAAACCACCAAAAGAACATCACTTGCTCATTTAGATGAGTTCTACTCACCATGATACTAACAAGGCAATTCTATGTTGCTTAGCTCCATTTAATTTTTAATTTAAGATCTCGCGTAATATATTGCCTTTTTTTTTTCTTTCTGTTTTCTCTGAGCTAAATTCTCTGGAACATTGTACTCTGACTGTAAGATACTTACATAGTACTGGTATTTACTTGAGTTTGCTCAAATTCTAAACCTGGTGACACTTTTTTTTTTTTTCAGAGTGCAACTGTTGGCAAGATACTGAAGGACCAAGAGAAAAGTGGCAGGCTTGTTGCTGCCATCTGTGCAGGTACACACTCATTTTACACCTCTGCACTTTCACAAACCGCTACCTTTTTATTTGGTAATCTCTAACCGATGTGTTTTTTACACAGCGCCCATAGCCTTGAAGAGTCACGGCGTGGGTTGCGGAAAACAGATCACGTCCCACCCCAGCAAAAAAGACGAAGTTGCAGCTGGTCAGTACTACTAGTGCATTTTCTTATCTTTTAGGGGTACATGCACCAGGGAAAAAGATTTCTTTTTTATTATTTGCGATAACTGACTTAAACTTTCACAGCTTATAGTGCTTGATCTCCTTTTTATTAATCTGGTGTTAGTTTTGATATACTAGCTTGTTTTTTTCAATCCTGGATGCTATGTACATGAAAAAAAAATGTTGCAGATGCATGGGACATGGCAACACTTTTAAAAGAACATAGTAAAATAAACTCATTCGCTCCTTTTGAACCACTGAGTGCAATAAAGAACAAAAAACAAAGAAGTGTCCGAGACACATTTTCAGAAAGCTAAGAAAAGTTTCTTACATTTTTTTAATAAATGTAAAAAAATGCACATTCTAACCAAATCTTAATAGTTGCTTTCTACATATTCTAAAGCATATGTATGCCAAATTTGCTGGTAATACAACAAAACTCAGAATATTTTTTTGTAAACTGAATTGTGTGTTGCGAAAAATTAAACTACAGAAGACTGCGACAGAGAGGAGATGACTAAGCCTACTTGCGAACATAAATCAGATAGCGGGCAACGTAAAAATTTTAAGAACCGCACACAAAAGCGGCAACCCCTTCTGGGGTTGCCGGGAGTTTTTCAAGTTCCTATTTAACTGATTTCGCGATCATAACTAGTCTTTATTATTTTTATACAGAAAATAGAAGGATTCGGGGATATTAAAACACCATTAAACACAAATTCACAATTTTTAACAATATTGTCTCTTTTCGACTTGCATTTCCCCTGCAATCATATTTAAGCGTCTACCTTTTTTGCGGTTTCCACGTCTCTTGGGGTTCGGGGAAGCCAGCGGGCACGGAGAGAGTAACTAAATATCAGTGCGTCATATTTTAACCGGACGACGCGGAAACCTCCTCCACCTACGGGGGCTACCCGCGGTGTCCAAAGCGCGCGATATGTGACGTCTTTGGTCCTGGGCTTACTACTGGTCGGAGCCGCTCAAAGCTTCTTTTTAGTCGAAATACAAAATATAAGTGGTGCGAACCGTTTCAATTATTTATAAAAGTAGTTTTTGTTCTATTTTAGATCAGAAAAGAAACAAATGCTGTTTAGAAAGCACGGAAACAAGAAATGACCCGTCGACATACCCGCACCAAGTGGTGGAAAAAGCGGCGCATGCTAGAAACGTGTAGTGGGATCAGGCACACACCAGCGGCGAGCGTAAAAAGGTCCCAAATGTACGCGCCGGCACTACGGTATTATAGACTGGAGGACCCGACCGGTTCCGAGCTTTCCCAAGTCCTTCGGCGAGCAGCTTTGACTTGCGGTTTGGGCCTTTGGCGGTATGGCAGCGCGAAGTGGCTCCCGTTCTGAACTAATCTTTACCCCGTGTTTGCTGTCGTTTGTGACCAATAAAGTTTCATGCCGAATTAGTGTTTAATCGTGCAGCAAATGCAATGTGCCCTGGCTGCCCGCTTCATACAGCCTAGCCAGAACGTGCTTTAGTGGCGCCCTCTTGAGCCGTCGACACGGAGTGCGGCAGCCGTGAGCGCTCGGTTTGCTCACTACCCCTCACCTAGTTCACGGCCACTCAAGTAACCAAGGACGTCATGAAGGAGGTTATTTTTTGCTTGTTTTTGTAATTTTAATTTCCCTATAACTTTTAAAATAAAGCGAAATTCGAGAAAAGAAAAGTTTCAATAAGTTACTACGTTCAGTGTGCTCAGGTTCGGTGCAAATTAAAAACCAGTAAAAAAGTCCTTGCAAGGCCCCTTTAAGCTTTATCTCTAATTGCCACTAGAACCTGTATTGCTGATTGATGGTACTAAACTCTGTTGCAGGTTGAGCATTCTATAGTGAAACCCTTTTAGAACGAACCCACATACAGCGAGCGAATTATTGTCGATATCGAACTCATGGAAAATTTAAATAAAAATGCATGTAAAAAGTACTTTTTATAACGAACAACATATTGGCTATATCAAACTTTTCCCTCCGGGAAGGCTTCCAAAAACGCGGAAAAAGTCGTCTTCTAGCTTGTCCCCCCCCCCCCCCCCCCACCAAAAAAAAAAAAAAATTTGGAAAGAAAGAGAGTTTTAGAAGCTCAAGTTGCAAACAAAATTGAGTGAAGAGAAGCGATTCAGAAGGGGGAGAAAGCTAGAAATACCCTCTGCACGCACAGCACAGAGAAATCTTCATTCCAAAACGGTTGCCTACAATGTGAATCGATCAAATAAAAAGATAAGCTAAAAAAAACTGCACTCATCCAAAAAAAAGCCATCTTTTTAGCACGTTGTTACAAGGCAGAAGCGAAGAGATGAGAAAGAAAGAGAAGCTCTTGCCTTACAACGAACGCATCATGGAAGTTTGTTGTAAATGGTTTTTGCTATATCGAATTACTTGCTATATCGAACTAATCGTAGCGTTTCCTGCTGTTCGTTATAAACAGGTTTGACTCTACTGATGATGCCCTAGTTTTAACATTATGAAAAAAAGGATCTACTCCGATTGAACCTTGCAAATGTGAATCCTTTGGTTCCCGACACTAATGTTGGTGTACTACATTTCACCTTATGATTGTCGTTTTGTGTTTTCGATGTTTATATATTTTTTTCCAAATCCAGGGATTTTTTTTTTGGGGGGGGAGGGAGGTTTTTTTTTTTATTTAGAGATTTATTGTTTTTTAGAGCGCAGCTCTTAGGCACCCGTTTCCGGCTTGAGTGGCGTCGGCATAATTGCGCGTTGCATTATGGGACGTTTCCCATAATGACGTCACACGTGACATCAGGTGTGGCGTCACGAGGGTCACTAGGGCCACGAGTGACGTCACAACAAAGGTCACGGCCCTTCACGAGTGATGTCATGAGGGTCACAAGGGACGTCACAAGAGAGGAGGAGGGGGTGAGGAAGGGAGGAGAATGAGAGGAGGATGGAGGGGCATACTTTCCTCTCCTTACCCTCGCTCCTCCTCCTCAAGAGCTGCGCTCTAATTCGGCATCACAGGGAATTGTAAACGATCTTACATTTTTATGTGTAAATTGGTTATAACTTAACCAGTTTACATAAAAAAATCTAAAAAAAAAACATTCCTGAATTAAAAAAAAAATTGAAAGCATAAAACAAGGATCTTTACTTATGGTGGACAGCAGAGGATCCGATGAGCCAACAAAGCCAATCCACTGTCATGCGAGTGTCACGTGACCTTCAAGAGTTGTGCAGCGGCGCGCGGGGCACATTGTCACGTGATATGTTTACAGCGCTAAATTGGCTGGGATAGCTCATGGTATTTGTTACAATCCATCGTGAGGTGAAACCTCACGATGGATCGTGACCTTGAGAAAGCAACAAGTTTTGCATGCATGCAGTTCACACTCTGCATGGAGTATTTGTTACAATGCTGACTGTCAGAGCAAAAAAGCAGTGCATGTTTTAAAGGGTAACTGCAAAGAAAAAAAGTTTGTTTTAAACAGCCTAATTGGGACAAGCTGGTCACAAAACAAATCTTCCGCGAAAAAACAAATTTTATTCTAGCAATATTTACGCCACAGGACGTAATTTAGTCGGAGTCACAACTTCTACACATTTGAAGCTCCCGCTCTTTTGACGCACGCGGAGTGGCTGTTATATGTCACTCCGTTATGTATAGCAGCCACTACGTGACGTATAATACCAACTTTGTGGCGCGCGATTTAAAACGGACTAAATAGCCGCAAACTAAAATCACTCTAGCGCAATAAATATTGCTGTAAAAAAATTGTTTTTGGCGGAAAAATTGTTTTGTGACATGATTGTCTCAATTAGGCTGCTTAAAAATACACTTTTTTTTCTTTTTGGTTATAACTTTAATAGAAAAAAATTTAAAGGAAGATTCATTGGTGGATCCTTAGGGAATGCGTTAGCATGACCCTTGGGAAACGCCACACGTCCCCGTTTGGGAAACGCTGATGCTGACCCCTTCGCTCTTCTGCTCTGGCTTTCTCTTTTGCTTCCTCTGTTTCTTTCTTCCTTTTTCTAGCTTAGTTACGGGGTCACTGTTAGCGTTTCCCAAAGAAGGACGTGTGTGGCGTTTCCCAAGGGTCATGCAAACGCATTGCCTAGGGATCCACCCATGGATCTTCCTTTAATTTTTTCCGGCAAAGCGGGCTCGCCGAGCTCGCTTCTCCCAGCCTCTGTCGCACGCAGACCCACGTCGGCTTGCCGCTTCTTGCCCCGCACTTCGGCCAGCCGAGCCACTGTCTCGTTCGCCCGCCTTGCACGCTTAGCAGTAGGATCCGCTGCCCGACGCTGCTTTCGCTGTTCACCGGTTTCCTACTCAAGCATTGGCTTCTGCATCGTGGCGTCGCCTTCACTACCCTCCTCTCCTTCCTTCCTTCCTTCCTTCCTTGTCCTTCACTACTCTCCTCTCTACGTGGCGCGCTTACCTTTCCACCCTTTTGTCTACAGACAGACGCCGTCAAGTTTTTGCTGTCATGTAGGTACTAATGCTCGCGTATTTATAACAAATACCTGGTCTTAAAAAGCCCATATAAGTATCTTCATTTGCCACGCAAAGAGGGAAATTAGTAATGCCATGCGAGAAGCTAAGCTTTTTTGCTACGGTTCTTGCGGTGAAAGAGAGTACGAATTATGGTATAGGTTGCAAAATTGTATGCGAGGTTCAGAATCGCTTACGAGCAGCATAAAACCCTTGATTTCGAGTTGGCTGCCGTGTTTTATAGGCCAATAATTTGCATCATTTATTCGTAAACATCCTTATCTAGCCAGTCGTTTTCTATATATTGAAGCCATTTGTGAAGTTTCTCCAACTAAATCCTCTTTAAACAGGCTCATCATCATCATGCTTATGCATAAAGCAACCATAAATCAGACTGTGCAAAGACTACAAACTATGATCATTAAAAACTTAAAGAACACAGGCCTTGACTCATTAGGTCCGTGCTTCTTCCTTCTGCATTCTGATCAGCTGGTGCCAGTCACATTGGCTATGGAGTGACAATAAAATGCTCAGGACTGAGCATGCCCTGTTCTTTTCATATTTTGTCAGTTTAGCTATTTTTGAGCTAATATCCATTTCATTGTAAGCAGTTTCATTTGGTACTAAGGCTGTGAGCCCCCTTTCGCCTTCTTCAGCAGATGGCACTGAAAGACAAGTGCACTTTCCATATCTAAAAAAAACAACTCTAACAAACAAAGGTTTTGGTGGACAGTTTCGTGTCACACACTTAGATCCACTACTAAATGAGCGGTTGGTTTTCAGTTTCTTTTTACAGCGGAACTGTTAAGGGCTAGTTTCCCCAGGATCGTGTCCGGTACGAAACAAATGTCGACACAACACTCTGGTTGCCGCCGTCGCTCATAGATGGCGGTAGCTGAACAGAGTGTTGTGTTTACCGGTTGTCTGCTTGCCGCCGTCGCTCATAGATGGCGGCAACCTAACCTCGGCAACCAGACGACTGGTTGCTGCTGTCGCTCATAGTTGGCTGCAACATTTCTTCGGAGGAAGAAGAGCGGAAACGGAACAAGCGGCGATGTGCGCAGCATCGCGAATGGTTCCGCAATCGCCGCGAGGCCGCTATCGCCTAAAGTTTCACTGCGTCGAGCGCTTCGGATTCCCTTGCGAAAGAAGAGGACATCGCTCGCCTGAAAAGCCACCGCCGAGAACAGAAGCTACATCTCCGCTGCTCTTCCTTCTTCACCAAAGTGGAAAAGCTGAAAGTTTTTTTTTGCTTTTTTTTGCCTTTTTTTGTTGCCAGTTATGAATTTCTGTTTTATTTTTAATAACGTTTTTTTAAATATTGTTTTCTTGACAAATTGAACAAATTACTTCCACTCTCAGGTCCGCCGGGTGTAGGTTTGAAAGTTTGTTGCCCAGAAAAGAAGCAGTTCACGCTTGCTGTATTTGTACTGGTGAGATTTATTTTTGAAATGATTGATTTGTGTGTTGTAGGTGACTACAAGTACAGTGAGAGCAGAGTGGTGGTGGACGGTCAGCTCATCACCAGCAGGGGACCTGGAACCGCTTTCGAGTTTGCTCTGGCCATAGTTGAGAAGCTTGAGAACAAGCAGGCAGCTGATAAACTTATTTCTCCAATGCTTGTCAAGGTCTAATCTGGGTGTGTGTGTGGACAGGGCAGTTATTTTCTTCTAGGAGTCACAGGTGGTTCCTCGTAGCCACCCTCCCTTTTTTTGGCAATTTATACAGTAACTGCCTTGTGTTCTCAATGCATATAATGATATGGGAAAATAAAACATTTGAGTTTTTGAGAGTGGTATGGTTGCTGTGTCATTTGCGCCAAAGAACTCGCCTTGTTACGTTCGACTACATTATTGCTGAAATGAAAAAAAAATATTTTCCCTTCTTAATGTCGAAACTAATAGTCTAGACCCCTCCACACTGCCAGGCCATTATGGTAGTCATGTGCGAACATTCACAACCTTTGAATATGGCTTTCGTTAAGTATGCTTCGATTCGACCTTTGTAGGGACACACAACTCAGTTTTGCAGCATTTCCATACTTGGGTACTCGAAATGTAATTTAAGCTGGTGCAAATAAAATTGCTACTGCATGAAACATCATTTCTTAAAAGCACTAATTCTAGAAAGTAGCGCAATTCACAATTTGCAGCTCATTTTGAGTAACTAATTTCACAGTGGTTTTGTTTTATACATAATGTATGTTTCATTCCCGTTGTGAGAGGGTTAACTGTGAAATGTATTACATTATTCGTGTTTCGTTCCTTTGTTTCAAAGAAGCAAACAAACTGCTGTGCACCGTAGAAGTTTAATTGGTCTGCTGCAATTAGAGCTCTTTTTTATGTGCCAGCAGAGGGGAAAACACCATGCGACTCAATAGCTTTTAGTCACTCTAAAGAATGCTTCAGTGTCAAAATTCACTTGACGTCACTCACTAGGTGCGCTGGCATCGACCACCACGGTCGCCATCTTTGGGGTCTCTCTATCCCACTTAGCTGTCGTCTGGCCGGACCTTTCAGCGTGGTTTAGCAGCATTTTACAACTTTACAGGATATTTTCGGGCGAAACTAGGGGTTATTTTTATACTTTGGTGCTTTTGAAGCGCGGTAGGAATATTTGTGTGTGTGTGTTGTCTGTTCGTTTTTGTCTTAGCAGACTTGTCCCCTGCGGCCGTGTTGCTCCATCGGCTCCGTGCAGCGCTCCGTGTCGCGCGCGGTGCCCACGGCGGTAGCTGTTGTGTAAGAACTGTGATTTTTCTACTTTAGTGCTTTCAGTGTTGGGAAGTATTAAAGTACTACCTTAAGTAGGTTTAGAAAAACTTGTACTTTACTTGAAGTACATTCTCCGGGTATGTACTTAAAGTTTTTTTTTTTCTGGTATTTTCCGAGAAAAATACAACTACCGACCTCAAAGTGCATTCCCCAAATTTTGTCTTGTTCAATTTGTATAACAAAAGTATGCCTTGTCAGCTGTAAAGAAATAATGGGAGGGATATTCTACTCTCACCAGATACGCGAGCTGACGACGCATCGCTCCATTTGTTCTCCTCCTCCTCAAGAGCTGCGCTCCAATTCGGCGTTACAGGGTGTTGTAAACGGCTTTCATTTTTTTGTTTTGTTTTTTAAGGAGAGGACACTTTTTTTACGAGAGAATAAACCTTTCCGGAAGTATGTGGTGCCCCAGCGTCTGTGGTGCCCCAGCGTCTGCTGGGGCACCACATTGTGACGTTCGGACGTACGGCACTTGAAATTATCCAAGATGCGAAGACAAAGTTTACGTTGGGTTAACAGAACTTTCGTGGTTTCAGAACGCAGAGAAGGCAAAAGGAAAGCAAAACAGAATGCGTTTACCTTCTTTTCCGTTTGAATAATTGTTTTGTGTGTTCTGAGCTCTTAATGAAAATAAATAATGAATCGTTCTTCTGCCACGATATACAAAGCGTTCAAGCTGGCATAGGCGTCTTCTGGGATTTTCCGGGCCGGCGTCATGTCCTCTCCTAGTATGTATTTATCCCCCTTGAGCGCAACAAGCCACTGTAAGCGGAGCCAAATTCAGAAGTCTGGGGGATTTCTGAGTTTGGCCGCATTCCTGAAAATAACCACTCTCTGGCCATTTGATTTTATCCAATATTCGCCACAATTTCCAAAAATAAGTGATGCACCCCCGATAACCCCTGGGGCAATGCATACCAGCTAAAAATTCCATGTATAATGGAATGAGAGGACACCATAAAAGATTGTATTAAAAAAGTACTTTGCTTTTAAAGTACATTGTATTTATAGTACTTCAGGTGCATTGCATCCAGTGTACTTAGTACTTGTAGTACACATTTACTTTGTACTTTAAGTACCTTTAAGATGTACTTTACCCAACACTGGGTGCTTTTGTAGAACGGTGTGAATACTTTTTGTTTTCTTTTGTTTGTTCGTTTTTGGTCTCTAACGGACTTTTTTTACTTCGGCCGTGTGACCCTGTTGCTCTATTGCCTCGGTGTCGTACGTTGTGGGCACGGTGTTCGTTCCTGTGCAGAAACATACCGTGCGGCTCACCGCGTGCGCCGCTAATGAAAAATGCGGCGCATTTTCCATTAGCTAGTGGCTCTTCTTTTCGAAGTTAAGTCTGCCGTCCTCTCACGCTGGTTAGTCACCACGAAACAGCCCACGTTCGCAATGTTTTCGTCGATATGCTTTTTCCTCATGCAGTCCGAGCACCCTACAACCACGCAGTCCATCATCGGTCAAACGAGTACACACGGCGCTTGGCGGCAGCAACGAAATTAAAACGGGTCGCCCCCGAGATAGATTTTTTTATGCGAAAGCATTAACTGTCCCATGGAGCGAGCCGACGTCATCAGTTTGAAGCGCGCCAAACGGCACCTTAAATCCTTTCTGCAAGTGAAGCCAGCTACCAGCTATGAAACCACGCAAAGAACCTAGACAACGGCACCTTGTTTCCCCGATCCCAAAGGAGCGGAGTAAAGCTGATGGATTTCGCCTTCGGTCCCATTGGCTGGCGCGCGTCGAGGAGGCTCCCATTGGCAGCTGCGCGCGTCAGTTTCAACGACCGCCGCCCCATGGCGCTGCGTGTCAGTGTTGTCAGTGCCGCGAGTGCGCCTGTAACACGAAGCGTCCAAGGTCAGGGCTGCGAGGAGACGCGCCCTCTCCTCGCCGGCAGAAAGTGCCGCTCTGCCGTCGACGCAAATACGCTGCAGACGAAATAAGGGAGCGGAAGAATGATGTACATTCTTTCGCATTCACAACTCATGAAAAGTGCTTAGGTGTACCTCGAGCCTTTTCCCTCTCTTCTGTTCAACGATATGAAATTAACACACACGACCAGCGAACGACCGCATAGCCAAGCTAGCCAAACCGGGCGCCAAAACAAAAAAAAAAAGAAAAAAAAAACACAAAAACACGCGACTTTGAAGATGGCGGTTTGACGGTGGCGTACCCTGGCAAAATCGAACTTACATCTCGGTGAATAGAATACCCCTTACTTCGCTTCATCGTGTGTCCGAGCGCAGTTGAAGTCATGATTACGTTCAACCACGAACATGCATAATAGAAGCGTAAGTTACTAGACCTTTTCTGTACGTGACTGGCTTGGCGACGATGCTCTTGGTCCCATCGACGTGTGGCGCTGGCTGCGTCTCGACTGGTAAGACCAAGTATAGTTGCAAATGCCAAGTTTGTCATCACTGATACCAAAAAGTATGTAAACTACAATTACAAGTACTTTGGCCCGTAAGTAGTACCAGGACCCTGGTATTACATCACACTTAAAAATGACGGTACAGTCACGGACCGGTTGGTTGAAACATGATGGTGAGCTCCTCGCCCCCCTCTTTGTTTTTACGCGTCTTGGTGTCAGCGTTGTAACCTTTCCTGCCGTTTACGTGAAGGTGAGGCGGCGGAGTTTATCAGCCGCGTGATAGACGTCTCCCTGGAAAAAAAAGTTAGGACGACTTCGTCGCAGAACTCTGGGCAAATGTTATTTTGTCGCGGCGCTTTCCGCCAGTAAGAGGGCGTCGACCAATAGGGTGTATTCACTGGCGGTCATAGCTGAGCTCGCTGCTGCTTTCGAACCACCGGGGAAGAGAGAGAGGGGAAAGCTGCTTTTGTACGAATTTGGAGTAAACGTTAATAGGGAGAATAGCGACGTCTGGGGAAGCCTGGGACATACAAAGGAAAGTCCCGGTGAGAAGAGAGTTTCTTCTTCCCTTCTTCTCTTGTGATTGCCCGAGAGCTGACGGGAAACTCCTCCTGAGCATGCGCTGTGAGCAGTTACCTCAAATATGGCGTCCAGTGAAGAAGAGAAGGCCTGCGCATGACGTTTGCTTAGGAGATCCCCGACCCGCTCCAAGCGGCAAACTGCCTAAAGCTTGACGAGAGTACGGGCCACGTCACAACTGCGTCGCATTCACTGGCGACCACAGCTGTGTGCGCGACTGCTGAGCGCGAGCTGATAGCGAGCTTCCACAGTTCATTTGCAACGTGCATGCGACACCATCAAGATTGCCGGCCTTAGCAGCCGATTAATGTGAGCTCGTTCTGAGTATGACCACCGGAGCAGACGATGTCTCGGACGATGTAGCAGACGATGGTGCTCATCCAGGCTACCTAGGGGGCGCTAAGGCGATTTGCTAGTGATGACGTTTAGAGGAGGAAACGCGCAGGCCTTGTTTTCTTGGTGGTATTGCGTCGACGCGGCTCCAATGAACGCAGAGTTTGTCTGCTTCTTTTGCACGGGTTGTGGTTACGTCAGACTAACGCAGAGCTCTGATTGGCTCTGATTGAAGGATAGTGGGTAGACCTCAAGGCAGAGCTCTGATTGGCTCTGATTGAAGGATAGTGGGTAGACCTCAAGGCAGCTTCCCTTAAGGTCTACCCACTATTCTTTAATCAGAGCTCGAAGTATGCGAACATCGTTAGATCAAAAATGAAACCCAATTACCGAAATATTTCGAATACTTCAAGGGCGTCCCCTTTATTTAAACGCGTTTACAATAATTGAATACAACGTGTAAGACATTCAGGGTGTTTTATAGGCGCAATCAGCTTCCTTTTTTTATTTTTTTATTAGAGTGCTGAACCTACCTTTACCGAACGAGTATATGCTAGTCCGCACCGTGGGTGTTCCGCGATGGCGAGCAGAAGCAGCGTATATGGTCGATCCGGAACTCGGAGGAGGTTGAGGCGAGACTTGTGATCGCTTTTTAGCCGTTTATAACCCGTAAACGTCAAACGCGACTAGCTGTTAGGTGTGCCAACGGGGAGGTTTAACGATCTCGAAAAATAAAGTAAGAAACAAATTTACGTGTAAAAAAAAATAAAAAAAGGAATATTTTTTAGTTTCCCGGTAGGAAGATCGCAAATGAGCGCAAACCAACCTTTCGAGCGCCATCTTGCTCGCAATTCTTACTTCTGTCTCTCCGCGAAAACTGTATAGTCTAAGCCGGCACAACTTTGAAGTGGAAAACAATACCGAGCAAAACGGTATACAACGACCATTACTCATTTTGCCACTCCAAAGTGAGGATCCCCGCTGTGCGCTTTGATTGGTCGAGAGGCGGAAAAAGGCGCAGTCTCGGTTGGCACGTATGCTTCTTGCGTGCACCTTCGTCTCCAAATAAGCGCACAAGTGGGAACGCCGGCAGACGTTGATTGAAAAATGGGGTCCGCCATCTTGGATGGTCGGCCATTACGCGCGCGGTGCGCCGCGTCGTGGGTGGACGAAGTGACCGCAGTAGAGAATCCGCGCGTTGTAAATGGTTTGTTACACAGGAAGGAAAAACAAGCGTGTCCAAATCCAAAAGTCAAGCCGCGCGGTGTTGGCAGCAAACAGGGAACATTCATCAATCGGCGCGCTTTGGTTCCGGACAAAAAGTGTTGGCCGTTCGGCTTAGTTCATTTAATAGCTTGTCGGAAGTTCGTTTCTTGCTCTAGTGAGTGCATTAAGAGAGACAGAGAGAGAGAGAGAGAGAGAGAGTGAGATTGTTCTATTCATAACATTGTACGGGTCCAGTGTTTCTACAGCAATCCCTCTGTGCTTGGATATAGAAATGAACTAGGTTTACAATAACCAGTATTTTACAAACGTGACGCATGCTAATTAAGTTTTGGGAAATTCTGAATGTCCATAGGTAGCATCTAAATATCTGCCTTTGCGTTGCATCTGACTATCGGTCGTTGCGTTGCATCTGAATATATGCCGTTGCGCGTTCCAAATCTATGCGGCAGTAGGAGCGGGCACAGTATCATGGTACGGAGTAATGGCGGCTGGTACGGTGCCATATGACGTCACGTGCAATGCATGTATTGGGACTGTATCCTGTTTTCGCCGTTAAATTTGTGAAACAAATCGGAGTAGTAAGTTGGCTTATTTAAGGTTCCATGATCTTCAATGACAAAACATAAAAGAGATCATTGAGGACACTCACGTTGGCAATTATTTCACAAATCATCTGCCCTTGATTGGTTAAGACGCTTATATATATATATATATATATATATATATATATATATGAAATTCAAGGCTTCTGTGTTTTGTCGAGGCATTATCTTCTTTATGCCTTAAATTAAAATAAAATCAGCGTTTATCGGTGCTTATAGCGCAATAAACTTGGCTACAGCGTATACAAATTTCTGCAAAAAGTCACATGAAATTGTGAAGAATGGTGTTCGTAACCCGGTAGATGAAATTAGAAATACTCTCCTTTGTTTGGTTGCTCGAGGTACCCTGGTCACAATGTTTAGAATAAAAGCAGTGGTGGTCATCGGTTATTAACTCCGTGGTAATCACATATAAGGTGTAAGAGGAATAAAATAAAATAAATGACTAAAGGTTATTCGGAGTTTATATTCCTGTTAATTTCCAATATTGAGAAGTCATTTCTAGGTGCTCCCTTTTCTTTGTTGATACATAGAACTGGAAGTTCCACGAGTATCATATAATAGAAATACGCGACTGTTCCACTCCGGAGTCACACGCTTTCGGTTTGCCGAAATGCACGGATGAAAGTGAATGAAATGGTTTTAATGAATCAGCTAAATATAGGCACAATAAACTCAATTGTTCGTTCGGTCTTTATTGTTTTAATTTGTATTCTAAATCTCGCAAATTGGGAAGAAAAGACGGAAATACGACGACCTGTTTCATCTTTTTAACGCAATAAATTTCAAGTAAATTAGAGTAGAACGCGGTCGCTCGTTTTTTTATATTCGCGTAATCAATTTGTAACATCTGTATGTAACCTAGGCTTAAACTGCAGACAGCATTTTCCGAGAAGAAACTTCGAGGTGGCTCGCATATGACCCGTGCCATTTTGCATGCTTGTCAAGCGCTGAAGATGGTATAAAGTTCCTAGATGAGAGCTTTCTACAAGTGGCGACATTCATTGAAGCGCCGACTGCGTGACGGTGCAGGTTTTAGGAACTGAATGGCGGCGCACAGTAGAGGACTGAGCTGAATGACGCCATTTTGTTCCAGCTGAATGTGCTTTGTCATTTGTATTGCTCGTCGTTACTTGTAAAAATAGGTATCAAGGAACTTGAAGACGATACGCCCGCGAGCGACATCAGCCTCTTAACGCCTACGCGCATGCGTCATACTTAATCGGTATGCTTGTGCCGACAAGGACAGTGGCCAGTGGCATTGTATCGGTGGTCCGGAACCTCAGCAGACACGTTCCAGTATGCTCCCGAGCACCGCACAGCGACAACGCGGTACCAACCCGCTTCGTAGCGAGTGCGATGCTTCAACCCTGGACATGGCAAGTTGCAGGCAATCCACGCTGGTTCGGCAAGATACCAAGCGCATGCGGCGGGTCCGGGGTCCTCGCGCCGAACTTCCCACGATTGTGCCCATCTCGCCGATTGTCGGTACGATGCCCGAGTTCCAGCAGACCATAGATTCGGACTCCTGGAACCAGCACGAGTCGGACGAGCTGCCGTCAATCGGGTCTCCTTCGCAAGAGGCAGCGGGAGCGAACGAAGACGCAGCAACCGAGAGGGCTTGTCGAGAGTCGCGCCTGGAAGAGCTTCAAGTCAGCCTCGTGCAGAGCAAGCGCGTCTACAGACGTCGGCTCCGCTCCAGACTGATCTGCGCCTTCTGCTTTTTTCTGGTCGTCGGAGCCGTGGCGTGCGTCACGACCGCTGCGCTGCTGACGAGGCACGAGTCGCCGCGGGGCGCCCTCCTGGCCATGGAGGGTGTGTTGGAACTGCTGCCGGAGAACCCCGGCTACTGCGCTCGCGGAAGGCAACAGGCGGTGACCGCCTTCAGAGCGGAGGTTTTCAACGCCGTCGAAGACCGGATGGACGCGGTCTTCGGCAACGTCTCGACGGCCAGCAGTTACTCGGGAGCCCTCATCGAGAACATCGCGTGTTTGGTGCGTCGTGGCGGAGTTCACGTTCAAATCGACTTTCTGCTGCTCTGGAGGAGCCATCGGAACCGCTATGGCACCCTGCCTGATATTCCGGGCCCCAAGGTGCTGGTCGGAGCCTTCGAGGAGTCCCTGGAACGCAGCAACAGTTCCATATCCAAGTTTCGAGTGGCCGCGGGGACGCTGAGTATCGCAGATTCTCGAAGGATCCCGTAAGGAGTGGCGTGAGCGACGGCGGCAGTTGAATTAAATTATTTTGGTCACCGCCTCGTTTGTGCGTGCTTCTTGCCCTCGAGAACTTACGTTGGGTGTTAGAAAATAAATTGTGAAGTGCAAGAATTAGAGGATATCTGCCTGCAGAGCACTTATCTGGAGCAAAGAGATTTTTTTGTGATATTTTACAATTTTAGTATGTTTAATATTTCTTGGATTAACTTCAACCATACTTGAATGTCACAGTGTTCCTTTTGCCTATACTTAATACGTGTGTAAAGCTGATTTTTTCATGTTGTAATTAATGTTGTACCTACAGCGCCTTTGAGTATTAGTGTGTAAATTATAACAAGCAAGGCATTGTAAGTCTCGTGCAACTTTTTATTGCGCAAAACACGCATTAAATATATTAAACCAAAGTGAAGCAATGATGGTCCCAGCAAAAAGGTGTGAGGATTATGCCGTTGACCAATTCGGGTTTGCCCACTTTTGGCAGGGTCCTCATCTGAAGAACACAGCTAACCATGTGAAAACAACTCAAGATGATAGAAAGGCGTCAATTAGCAGGAAGGTCTTTGCAATATGACATGTCACAAGAAAATCAACCGACTGATGAAAGTCAAACGTGACTTGAGGGATCGAGCACTTAGTCCACGTTATGTTTGATCAGTACCTCGAGCTGTGTACCCAAGTCGGACTGCAGGATAAATAAATAGCCTAGCAGAAGAAACGTGTCGATTGGTGGGAAGGATTAGCAATTTTGGGCGTAAATGAAAAGATATGGTATGATACACTAGGCATCAAAACGTCGGAAGTGCATAAACCGGTGCCACTCGAAAAGAAAAACTTGCTAATCTAACTAAGCAACTACAACTGCCAAATCTGACATAAGGATCTTGAGGATTAGGATTCCATCAAAGCCTGACAAAGTGGCAGTTAAATCAGTGTGATTTACTTCACGTGCAGCGAGAAACAATTTGCGACACAAAAATGTTCAGCTAAGGCAAGTAATATCTGTGAAGCGTGTTGACTATAGAACCTGGCAGCGCGAAACAAAAAGCCGAATTGACGTATCTCACGAAACGTTTGACGCATGCGTGACGCCGCCATAACTTTAGTTTACAGGATTCCAACGCACGAGACGGTTCGGGCTGTCTCATGATTGACACACGTAGAACTCCGGCGAGGTTTTAGCACGGGCAGAAAGAATAAAGTTCCCCTCGATGCATTGCGGCAGCGGTGGCGTGGCCAACATGGCAAGTGACATTGGTCTAAAACAACTACCGAAAACGGCTATCGGTTTACGTGGTAAAAAGATTAAATATGTTCGTGACGAAAGGTGCTGGAAATCATCTTATCGAGATGGAATGAAAAAAAAAAGAAAAAAAAAACTTTATAGAATAAAAACTAAAAACAGAATTGTCAGACGAAAAGCGACCACGTCTGATAAAACCCAGGACGGTCCATTGAGACGACTTTGTCTCCAAAAAAGTGGGGGGGGGGGGGGGGGGGGGGGGGGGGAGCTATTTGGCGATAGGCACTCGGGAAAGAAGAATATCGCGTTTAATTAAAAAGCGGATCAGTTTGATCTTGGATATCGTCAGACGTAGTCGCTTTTCATGTCCGGGTCACCAATTTGTAGCGCGTTCGATGTTTACGACGGAAGAGATGGTGACCCGAAATTTATTATCGACTCCGAGCACCTGCCATTCAGGGGAACGTTCTCCGCGGCCCGTATGGCAACGGCGTGGCATTTCGGATGTTTATGCGGGAGGCACATCTACCACAGTCCCCGCATCCGGAGCCTCCGCCACCACCTCTGCTCCCATCGCGTCAGCCGTCGGCATCTCTCAGCAACGGTCTGCGACCACCTCGTTCAACTACTTCCTCCTCAGTTCATAAGCAAAGTTAGAAATCACGTAGTCGTACTTCACTGGTACCCAAAGTTTTCTAAGCAGTCTGAGAATCGGCAAGAACAAAGCCCTCGATAAAATTCACGCTTCACATTTTCGCAAGTGCCGAGAACCATAAGGTATAACCCGTTGTAAGCGATTTAGCGAGCGACGAGACAAGCAATGCGACCCTTTTCGCTGTTGCAGGATGAGGCAAACCACATGAAAGTGATGGGAGCAAGCGACCAAGGCGCTGAGCGACGTGTTCTAAAAATCCAAAAACCGAGTGACGCCACGAGCAACAGTGAGAAATGTCCGCCGTCGTCGCTCGCTAAATCGCATACATGCGGTTCAGCCTTAATTGTGTGAACGCGAGAGACACGTGTCACCAGTGAGTGCTGTGCTGCCATTTACTTCCAAGTGCCTCTCATTTCAGGGTTACACTGCCATTTGCTTCGAAGTACTGCACAGGTCTCGTGCGCTGGCACTTTAACATCACATACAAAACGAACACAAACATATCCAGGGGTTTTAGGTGGGGTTAACTATCCTACAAAGTGGTGCTGCTCAGTTAATTTATATCATTTTCAAAATGATCAGCACTCTGCATTGATGACTGATTCACACGACAGACTGATCTGCAGACGGATTGATCATGTCCGCAGTTTGTCCGTCTCCCAAGCGCATCCACACGAAGGAGCAGACGTGCAAACGAGAGCCAGGACGAACCGAACACGTTGGCGACCCCATAGTGCCGCAAAACTCTAACATTGCACGATCACACCCTGGCATCGTTGTCCAAGATCGAAATCGACATTTGCTACTTTAAACAAGAAAACCAACAACATAACACCATGATAGGGTTAGTCTGAAGCGCCACTAGCTTTACCAAACCAAGGCATGACAAAGACACAAGAATGGTCCTGCTCGAGGATGCTTTGGTGTAGAGGCAACGAAGTCCTGGGCTCGCAAAGGGGCATTTGGAGATGCCTTTACTGACTCCGCGCTCACGCCTTCAGTACACCACAGCCACAAGAAAGGTTTTGCTGGGTTAAAGGTTGATTGGACATTCAAAACGATTGCGGCGTGCTAGACACGTCTTGACAGAAGCTTTTAGACGCAGATGAGTACCAGAATCTGCGTCAAGTCAACCGGGCAAAGTTCCTCATACCAATTTTTTTGGTATGAGAAATTAAATGAAATAATGTTTTCTTGGAATAGTTTGGGTCATTTTTCCTTAAAAGTCTTACTTGCAACTTTCATTAAAGCAAAAGCATTAGAGACCAGCTGCCGTCACTATCATGCCCCCCCCCCCCCCCCGGTTTCCTGGTGGCTGCTGTCGGTGAGCAACCTGATAGCCTTGGGCTTTTGTACCATTCTAATAGAAATGAGCGGTTTTTGTACATCTTCCAAAGTGAAAAGTATGCTACTGCCATGTTTGTCAGTTTTGTAACTCTTTATTCCCTTTGACCGAAAATTTATCTTCAGCTTGATTCACATACACAGTACATTCATGGCATCTTGTATCCAGAAATTTCTATTGTAGGTTGTGTGTGTTTGGGGGGGGGGGGGGGGTTATTTAGCTGGTTGAGTTGGTAGGCAGGAGATTGTGAGAAAGAGAAGGATAGATAAAATACAACAGGAGTTTTTAGTACGAAAATCTTTTAATACTGGACTGACGAAAAGATGACAACATGAGAAGATATGACGTCCCGTGTTTCTCTTTCTTGTTACTTTCTGTAACCTAGTCTTGTAATTTAGAATCATATACTACTACATAAGGTTCAATGAACTAAAAGGTGCTGGTGCACCTTAACCCCTTAACCTTTTGGACGAGCATAGCCCATTCTCCTAGAGCCGTCCCCAAACCGTTTCGAATGAGTGTAGCTCATCCGCGCACCCTACCTCGCTCCTTGACTCTTTTCAGACATCCCAGGCTTGTTTCGAGCTTAGTTTGCTCAGAGATGCCAGCACTCGTCTTTTTTTATTGTACACGCTTTTAAGGATGGCGACCGATGGGGCGACATGTGTGGCCTGGGCCGCACGTGCAACAAAAAACAACAACTTAGAATAAAAATTAAAGAGAGAGAGAAAAAAAACGGTTAAGGGGTTAAGGTGAACAATGTGCGACATTATTGTGCAGTTTCCTTGTTTCTTCTAGAATATCTAATTGGATACGAGACACACTTTCATGACGTGAGGCAACGTCAATGGAAATGTTACGTGAGTGCAGACTCTGCAGTCCATTTATGGCCTATTCACACGACAGACTAATCCGCGGATGAATTAATCACGTGACAAGACGTTCACGGAACGTCGGTCCCCCAAGCGCTTCTATACGGAGGAGACGAGCAGACGGCAGCGAGCACAGACTGAACCTATTTGCGGCCCTGCGATTCCACGAAACGCCAACATCGCACTGTGGCACCGTTTTCAAAATGCAGAAGTGATGTTTACGACTATGATCACGGTGCTGTCATGAAAAAGAATCGTTGTGTGCCGCTGTTACCTACCAAGCGAGACAAAGCATCGTGACAGCTTTAGCGTGAAGCGCCACTAGCTTTACTAACCACATGACACAAGTATGGTCCTGCTCCAGGAGGCTTCAGCGTCGAAGCGATGAAGTCCTGGGGTCGCGGAGAAACATTTGGAAATGCCTTTACGCACTGCTTGCTTGTGCACCACTCTTCAGCACACTACAGCTGCAAGAAAGGTCTTGCTGGAGGGAAAACTCGGTGGACGTGCAGGAAAGATCGCAGCGTGCTAGGCAAGTTTTGACAGAAGCTTCTTGACACCTTCCCGGAGGAGTGCCAGAACCTGCGGCGTGTCAGCTGGGTAAAGTTCTTGGAGCTTTGTTCACGAGTACAAACAAAGAATGGCACGACAAAATGAAACAGCGAACGGACAAAACACAGTAGTGCGCTATCTTTGTTTGGCTCATTGGAAAACAAAAATATTGCTGTGCTGTTGTTGGTACTCTACCGTAAACGCTTTTACAGTTACTCACTCGCCAAAAATCTGAGCGTGAAAAGGCACTCTGCACTTACAGTCTGGGTGTCCGCGGACGAGGTGCAAATCACAGGAATAGCCAACATGATGATAACGTGGCAAACGGTCTACGGATGAAAATTGCAATTCGATCCATCGTGCGAATCTGCCATTATTTGACAATTATCCTAATATGATCAATTGATCCTAATTAAGAAAGAACAATTGTTCTATGGAACAATGTAATGAAATGAAGTTTTTATAAACAATGCCTGCTCCTTTGACAATGAAATGGCTTGAGCCTTGGTATAACAGAAACTTTCCGTAGATCAGAAATTGCGGAATGCAGACGTACGCTTAATCCATGCTCAGAGTGAAGACATGAGCTTATGTTGTCAATTCAAATCTCCTGTGTATGATCTATGAAAAGTCCTTATTGACCGTGGTCAAGGGAGAGGAGTTTCTGCTTTCAAGAAGAGGATAAGGTGAAAGGAAAGGTGTCTCGACGAACAATGAATGCTCCGGGTTACCCACTCAGTCAAGTTTCTGCAGCATGAACCGGGCTTTAACAAAAAGACGTAGAATAACTACTTCGAAATCTTTAGGATTTGCCAAGGGATGAAATAAAATAAATGCACAGAAAAGTAGGGGATGGAGAATGGTAAGAAAATTTTGGGGCCTGTGTTGTTACACTTGAATTGTTTGTGCAGAAAGCATTACTGAAACAGCACTTCAGTCCTGGGGGCAATAATTTATTGCCAATCAAAGCCTGTTTCCATAGATGCACATCAGGTGAGCAGCTTTTTTTTTAACATGAGGTTTTTTTTTTTTTTTTTTAACGTTACCCTCCAATCCCAAAATGTTGTCCATCCGTCCGTGCATTTGCCACTAAATCTAGCGCGGAGAATGTTGTTGCGTGACCTCTACACAAGCTCAGTTTCCTTTCTAAATTTAGGAGGAAAATTGATGTCACGGGACCTACAGACAAGTTCAAGCTCTCCGATAAATTTAGCGGAAAAAGAAACATCACGTAACCTATCCAGCAATTCAGTTTCCCCGCTAAATTTAGCGAAAAAATTGATGTCATCTGACCTATGCACCAATTCAGTTTCCCCACTAAATTTGGCAGAGACATTCATGTCACGTGATCTGGTGTCATGTGACCTACAGAAAAATTAAGGTTTCTACTAAATTTAGCGGGAAAATTGATGTCACGTGACCTATCCACCAATTCAGCTTCCCCACTAAATTTGGCAGAAAAAGTTATGTCACGTGGTCTGACGTCATATGACCTATACACGCATTCAGTTTAAAATAAAATGAACAAACTAAAAAACAACCTCCTAAATACTGCATTTCATGCATTATAGCGCCTTGAAGGAAAAGTCACTTCCAATTTTAAATGTTTTTACCTTAAAGAAACAGCTTTTCCCTCGTTGTTTTGATTGAGCACAAGTGTAGTAAACTACTCCTAGCAGCCTTGAACAGTAAAGCTTGCACATCAGTAGGATTGTTAATTTTTAACACGATCTTTTGTGTCTCTAGCTGTACAAAATATGTTCAAAAAGATAAACATTACTTTTTTTTATAGAGCCAGCTCTTCAGTTTTGGGAGCAATAAGTCATTGCTATTAAATACATGATTCCACAGATGATATTAGGTGGGCACCTCTTAACGAAACAACTTTGCTCTCATTGTTTTAATTTTGCACTAGTGTGGGAAATCTTGTTATACTACGGTTCTTGGGGTGAAAACGGCTATAGTATTTCAGGTTAATGAAGTACTTCATAGGCACCGTGTTTAAAGAAAAAACTAATAAGTCCGTGAATTAAAAAAAAAGTTTTAATGTAGATGGTGTCTCAAGCCTTTCTTTGAATCTTGTTAGTACACAATACACTCAAAGAGCCAATGTCTGCTACCTACGAAATCAGCTCGGCGAATGACGAGGCGGAACATCTGTTTAGACCTCAAAATTAAGTCTGCGCTGTGGCATTACGCAATGCAAGCATGACGCTTTGCATTGCGCAATGCCACTGCGCAGACTTCATTTTTAGGTCTAAATGGATGTTCCGCCTTATTATTCGCTGAGCTGATTTCGTAGATCGCAGAGATTGACTCTTTGAGTGTTTTGTGGGTAAGTAGACGCGCAGGCATTTCTTAGAGTTTAGGAGCGTCGTAATCGTTAATTACACTTTCGGTGTAGCCCTGTAGGTTGCGGCACACCGAACAAAGCAGAGCGCGAGGACGGAAATAAAAAAACTAGCAAAAGTGACGTCATCGGCAGGGTACGATAACCCTTGCTCAAATAGGCTGACTTGGGGATGCCAACAATGACGTCACGACGTTTTTGACAGATTACAGGTGGAAGAGAGACTCACTGCATGCCCTGTTGCAATCGCTGCACACATTTTTCAAAATAAATGCAGTTTACGTTGACTTTCGCCCAAGTTTAGTGCGATTACTGAATTCACGGGACAAAATGCTATGAAAGTCCGCTTCTAACTCAGATTTCTTAAAAAGTGATTCAGCTTCTCTTTAATGCTAGTTTGACCTAGTTGCACAAGCCTGTGCCAGTGCACGAAACTAGAGCAAATACATTGCTGTACTATTTTGCTTTTAATGCACTGCCGGTGGAGAAAGGTACAGATTCCATTAAGCCCAAGAAGCTAAACCATTAATATGAATGTGACGTACAGTAGACTCTCATTAATTCAAACTCCAGGAAGCCCCAATTCGTTGTTTATGAATTATCAAAAGCTTGAATATCAGAAGTTCTAAATATGATGCAAGATAAATTATGAGTAGCTATATGGTCGCTACACACAAAATACATATATTTGATGATTTCCTCTACACAGGCCTACTAATCATAAGCAGGTATGCCACTCATGAAACATTGGTGAAATTTATGACACAAGTTTATTCACCCCTCAAGAATGTTGTTTATCGGGGACTGTTTAGACAGCACATGACACCTCAAAACAAAATTAAGCTTGTTCAACCAGCAAAAACGTTGTCTAGTATACTTGCGTGAATGCTGTGACGTAAAGCCATGCCTCCACATCCCAGCATCCGCGCAAGTGGCTGTGGAAACTGTCGCGCGGCGCCCGTTCTTGTCTCTCATGTGTCCTCTGCTTCAGAGACGTATATAGAGAGTGTTTAATCATTCATTGGAATATATACGAGGCAAATGAGGAGGCACCATTGGCCGAAGGTGGGCTGGCATGTTCCAGAGCGTTTTCAGAAATGCGAATCTGGTCAACCAGAAGCCGCGCATAATACCCTGGCGGTGGTTGCGAGAAACACAATAAGCGCGTCGGAGTAACTCTCGGTGGCTGGAAATATGGTGCATATGATGTTTCGATCACGGTCATGCAACATCACGGTGGAAGATACATAAAGATATAGAAGATATATAAAGCATGTGCGACCAGCAGAAGGATTGACATAATCCATATGCCAGGCGCCGAGCGCCGGGAATCTGCCGTCGAAGCGGTCAGACTCCGTATGAGCAAAACAGAAATTAAGTGGCACATTCGTTTCTTACATCTTCTTGCATAACCATAAGCGAAACATTGCGTGCACCATAACAATGAAGAGTTACTACATTTAACCCTTACGCACTTATTAAAACTGTTTCTCGATACCATGACTATGGGATTCTTTTCGGCTTCTGGTTGGCCAAGAGAGCTTGTCAAGCCCTCTATCTGCGTCTGGTGCACGCAGTGGCCCTGCTCGTTCCTTTCATTGACCACGCCCTCTGTATACGGGTCTGCTCTGCTTTAGCCCCGTCGAGCGCGCTTCTTACCGAGCATAGGTGCACTGCGGAAAAGCAACGCCCGCGGAAGCTAGCTCCACGAGTGTTGCTTCTCCGCAGTGCACCGGTGCTCGGAAAGAAGCGCGCCCAATGGGGCCGCGAGAACAAAAAGTATGAATCACACGAAAACGCCGTTCAAGTTGAGCGGCTTATGAATACATTGAAAACGTAGCGGGACAACCCAAGTTTCGATATTTGTTTGACTTAACCAGAAGTATTGAATATTTGAGTTTGAATTATCGCGAGCTTATTGTATACGCTGAAGGAGATCTGGCTCAATTCAATGTGCTTAATATCACTGAATGATTGTGCAATTTTAATTTGCTAGTTTTATTTCTGAAGCACTTGTTGTATTGGGTATTCAAATCAATGCAAAGGTTTATTTTTCAATTTTTGGGAGGTTTTTTTTATATGTCATATACAATAGAAAGGTGGCGAGCAGGCCTAGTTGGTAAGCACGTTGCTCACTGACTTTAACCATGTATGTCATATGCAATTTGTTGTGATTGTGTATTGATTTCGAATCCTCTTCTGCTCTTTGTTTTAAGCTGCCCTTACACGCACCATGAAGATACCGAAAAAGTCTTCAATTGAAGGACAACTATAAGCACAAGCATGGAGGGGCATCTAGACGGCCAGCGCAAGGACAACTATAATGTAAAATTTCTCCAAACTTAAAGCAAGGCATGCCTTTTTCCAATAAAGGTATTGTGGCGAAACTTTTTAATTGGTTCGTTTGTTCAGCTGTCATCTATAGGAACAGCTGATCTCACACAAACAAAATACTGACAATGAGTAGTACAGGTTGTTTGCTCTTTTTCTTTTGCAAAACATGAACTCTTGTACGTTTTGTCTAAGGATGAAAAATTATACAAGTTCATATATTGAATGACGGAGCTATGAATTCTTCATGCCAATCTCTACCCCAAAAGCTTCATGTGACTTCGGCTTACTTGAACATGAAAGCTGTTCGCACTAAATAACGAAGCACTATACCTTTCTTTCTGAAGCCCGTAGCTGCGAGCCATCTGCATCAATCCTGCACCTCCGATACATCAGGCCAGGTGACACCCCTAGCAGAGCTAGAGCTCTGCGAGGGGAGTTGCCTCATGTATCGGAGGCACAGGTGGTACGGATGGCTCGTAGCTTTGGCCTTATTTGAGGCAGAAAAATATAGTGTTTCGTTATTTGGTGTGAACAGCCTTCATATTTCCTACGGATAGCTGTCCGTCATGTGGGCTACAGACGTTTCGTCATTTTACAAAATATATGTCTTGTTCTTACAGATGTTTCAGTTTCTAGATTACGGAAACCATGTCGGTAGTACTGAAACGACAACTTTTCCCGTAAAATGGGGCGAAAATTATTTACAGTGTAACCGTCCGCCGCGCGGTGGGCCGGGCATCGGATTCCTTCTTTGAGCACCGATCCTCGGACGTAAAAGTAAGTAATCCTTCCCACAATATGAGGTACGTAATCCTCTTCACAGTATATAACCGGATCAATCTCGAATCTTGTTAAATGTGCATCGGAAAAAGGCAAGCTTTGTTGCGGAGTAAAAAAACTTTTACTTTGCATTGCGCACTATTTCCTGTAACTTTAAGCTTACGTATTAGGTATTCATTTCAGGTAGTTGTTCATATTAAAGGGGCGGTGCAACGATTTTATGATTAAAAGAATTTGCATCTTGTCATTTTCAGGTTGTTTATCGTGTCCCGGAGGATAGAGAAAACACCTCCTTCATTAAAAATGTCGCGATTCCGCTGCACAATCGCAAAGCAAAAGTCGAGCTTTTTCGCCCACCTGCAGCCCCAAGTGGCAGCCGAAGGAACTACGGCGAAAAGATTACGTGACCTCGCTCGGCTCTAAGCTGCAGCATAACGCCCGCTAATGTCAGCAGAGAGAGGGAGAGGAAGTGTTCTCCGAGATAGCACACGGGAACCTACACGGCACTCCGAATGACGTCACTGGGAGTGCGACCAGGTGTGTGACCCTGAAGACTGGGAGTGAGTTGAGGGGTGCCCGAAATGCCAATATTTATCTTTTTTTTACGCAACAACTAGGAGACGCATGCAATATCGGTTTTCTGTACTTTACTTCAGAAGTGTCAGAGGGCAACTTCCACAAATCTTTGACCAAAGCCCGGAAATCGTTGCACCCCCCCTTTAATGCCGCAATATGTCCAGAATATCTCCTATGCGAGGGCGATGTCACAAGGGACTACTGATAAGTTTCAAGTTTCAATTGCGGTCATGCAAACAAAATACTATGCTTTATGTTTATCTTTTCTGACAGAACACAATCATACGCTGTTACTAGTAAAACACGAAGCGAACAAAAAAAAAAATGGTTTGAAGGAAATAGATTTATTTTAGGCTTTCGAAATACTTGCTCATTCATTTATACGGCGTGCTACCCAAGATATTAGTTATTTTCACAGCAAAAATAAGCTACGCATCACCCAACATTTATTCTCCACCCAAACGTAGCGCTAGCGGTTCGAACCATATGACAAAGTTTTAGCAGTTAGTTAGTAAGTGTTCTTTTTTTTTTGAAATTTTCAATGAAAAAAGGGGGTTCGTTTTCGCCTGTTTGCGGTAACTGGCGCCATAGAGCTCTATGTAATCGAGAGCGCTGTCTGCCGCCATTTTCCCCATAAATATTTAAAGAAAATCCCGTATATCTGTTGAATAAAGTAATAGTGCTGAAACTTTGGCATCTGGCTCGGGCAACTAGCGCTAGATTTGGGCGGAAAATGATCGTTCGAGAATGCGTAGTTTAGTTTTAGGGTAAAAAATACCCGGTAAATATTTTGGGGGACACCATGTATATAACATATTTTCTTTTGTACATGTAACATGTTAATGATATTGTCACGAAGGACAAGTGATGAGGCGGCGAATAACTGAAGAAACTAAACGTTTAATGGGGCGAACTTGTGCCCAAAAATAAAGAAGGAAACAGAAGATAACAATAGAGCGTCGCGGGCGTCGAAGTCGGCGTAAGCGCAGAGTCGAACGCTGGGGCGAGACTGAGGCCGGTTGATTACGCGGAGCCCCTTTTGTGCAGGCGTGGGCTTCTGGAACATTCGGCCTGGAACATTCGGCGCGCAGAACATTCTAACCTAGAACGAGCAACACGGTTCTCGAAATTACCAGAAATCTAAATTGGAAGAATAAATAAAAGACGCGGCGCTGCCAGGGATCGAGCACTTGGCTTCCTGCGTGGAAGGCACGCGCGATAACCTTTAGGCCACGAGCGCGCTGCCTACTTAGTTAGCTGCGCTCGCAGCATTATTCCCCCCTTTAAAAAAAAAAAAAGTGCATCGTCCCGATGCACCACAAAGGTAAAACACAAATACACGACAAAAAGATAGCAGAGTCGCGAGCGACACTTCACAGTTCCCAGTTCACTCTTTGACGAGAGTCCAAAGTTCTATCGTTCGTAATACGGCTTGAGCCGGACGACGTGCACCACCTCGGGTCGTGGCTGGCGTCTTGCAGATGGGCGCGTTCCGTCGGGTAGAACTTCGTAGTTCAGATCGCCGAGGCGTCGGATGATTTTGTACGGTCCGAAATAGCGCTTGAGAAGCTTTTCGCTGAGTCCGCGGCGCCGAATCGGTGTCCACACCCATACCCGGTCCCCGGGTTGGAAATGGACGTCCCTCCGACGAAGGTTATACCGGCGTGCGTCGACTCGCTGTTGGTTTTGAATCTTGATTCTTGCCAGTTGACGAGCTTCCTCCGCGCGTTGGGAGATCAGTTGAGCGTCGTCGTTGCCATCGTCGGTTGGCACGTGAGGCAGCATGGCGTCCAGCATTGTCGTACCGTCCGGCCATACACCAGTTGGAACGGCGTCATTCCTGTGGTTTCTTGTACCGCTGTGTTGTACGCAAATGTAACGTACGGCAACACCTCGTCCCACGTCTTATGCTCCACGTCGACGTACATGGAGATCATGTCGGCGATGGTCTTATTGAGCCGCTCTGTTAGCCCGTTGGTCTGCGGGTGATAAGCGGTGGTTCGTCGATGGCTGGTGTGACTGAGCCGAAGTACCTCTTGAGTCAGCTGTGCCAGAAAAGATGACCCTCGATCTGTTATCAGCACTTCAGGTGCGCCGTGTCGAAGGAGAATGGACTCGACGAAAAACTTGGCGACTTCCACTGCTGTTCCCGATGGAAGGGCTTTCGTCTCGGCGTATCGTGTAAGATAATCGGTCGCGACGATAATCCACCGGTTCCCTTGCGTCGATGTTGGGAACGGCCCGAGCAAATCCATTCCGACCTGCTGGAAGGGCGTAGTCGGGGCAGATATCGGCTGCAAGAGTCCTGCTGGCTTTGTCGGAGGCTTCTTACGTCGTTGGCACTCATGGCACGACCGTGTGTACAGATGGATGGTTTTCGGGAGTCTTGGCCAGTAGTACTTGTCACGAATCCGGGCGAGCGTCCTGCTGTAGCCAAGGTGGCCAGCCGTCGGGTCGTCGTGGCATGCTTGAAAGATTTCTTCTCGCAGGCTGGCAGGCACAACCAGCAGCCAGGCAGGGTTGCTGGTTCCGAAGTTCTTCTTGAAGAGCACACCTCCCCGCACAACGAAGCTTGACAAGTCTCGGGCCAGGACTTGCGGGACGGAACTTCCTTGACCTTTGAGGTGGTCGATCACGGCGCGAAGCTCCGGGTCGTCTCGTTGAGGTGCTCCCATGTCGGTATCTGTAACTGCTCCGAGAAAACAAGCGTCATCGTCGTCGTCGATGCTGTCAGGTGGAGATTCGACTGGGGCCCTAGACAAGCAGTCGGCGTCATTATGCTTGCGGCCAGACTTGTGCACAATGGTTACGTCGAATTCTTGCAGTCGCAGACTCCAGCGAGCAAGGCGTCCTGACGGGTCCTTGAGGTTTGCGAGCCAGCAGAGGGCGTGGTGGTCTGTGACCACGCGGAACGGGATACCGTACAAGTATGGACGGAACTTGGTTATCGCCCAGATGACAGCAAGGCATTCTTTGTCGGTCGTTGAATAATTTTGTTCTGCCTTAGACAGCGCCCGGCTTGCGTAAGCAATTACTCTCTCTGCCCCTTCTTGTCGCTGAACGAGCACCGCACCGAGACCGGTATTGCTGGCGTCGGTGTGTATTTCTGTCTCCGCCGACTGATCAAAATGTCCGAGGATAGGGGGTGACTGCAGCCTTCGCTTGAGTTCGTCGAACGCTTGTTCTTGTTCTTCTCCCCACTGGAACTGCACGTCGTCCTTCGTCAGATTCGTCAGCGGTGAAGAAATCTGTGCGAAGTCGCGCACGAAACGTCTGTAGTAGGCGCACAGTCCAGGAATCTACGGACGGCCTTCTTGTCCGATGGCTTGGGGAATTCGGCGACAGCGGACGTCTTTGCAGGATCAGGGCTTACACCCTGAGCACTCACGACGTGGCCCAAGAATTTCAGCTCTCCATAGGCGAACCGGCACTTCGAAGGCTTCAGTGTCAGCCCAGCAGATTTGAAGGCCTGTAGCACGGCTCGCAGTCGTCTGAGGTGCTCGTCGAATTCGGTTGCGAACACGACAACGTCGTCGAGGTAGACGAGACAGCTCTGCCATTTCAAGCCGGAAAGGACGGTGTCCATAACACGCTGGAAGGTTGCCGGCGCTGTGCACAGCCCGAACGGCATCACTTTAAATTCATACAGTCCGTCCGGTGTGACGAAGGCCGTCTTCTCACGATCTCGTTCGTCGACCTCAATCTGCCAGTACCCGCTCTTCAAGTCCATCGACGAAAAGTATCGGGCGTGGCGCAGCCGGTCCAGGGTGTCGTCGATGCGGGGCAGCGGATAGACGTCCTTCTTTGTTACTGCATTCAGCCGGCGGTAGTCCACGCAGAACCTCAGGGTTCCGTCTTTTTTCTTCACTAGGACTACTGGGGAAGCCCACGGACTGTTTGAGGGCTGGACAATGTCGTCATCAAGCATTTCCTGAACTTGCTTCTGGATAACTTCCCTTTCTTTCACGGAGACTCGGTACGGTGGCCGGTGCACAGGGAGAGCGTCGTCATCAGTGATTATTCGATGTTTCGCAAACGTCGTTTGGCGCACCTTCGACGACGTGGAGAAGCACTCACTGAACTCGGCGAGAAGGTCACTGAGTTGCCGTCGTTGTGGGTCTATGAGGGACGGGTCGATGTCGAGCTCTGACGGCGTGGTTCTCTTGTGCTGCGCCGGAGAAGCGTCTTCTGAGATCACGGCGATCGCGGCTGAGTCCGGAATTTCCTCGACGAAGCCCACAGCTGTATCCTTTCTAAGGTGCTGCGACTCTTGCCGGAAGTTGGTGACAAGGGCTACGGTACACCCGTCCTGGATCTCGATTACGCCTCTCGCAATGCCAATCCCTCGTCCAACGAGAAGTTGAACGCTTCCTTCCAACAGTGCTACACCGCAGGTGGCTTCTTCGGTCCCGACGGGTACAAAGACACTCGACAGCGGCGGCAGGTTTACATGGCTGGCAAGGACTCGGACTGTAGCTAACGTTGCTTTGGGATTTTCTGCCGATGGGACAGGCTTCCGAAGCGTCAGCTTGTTCTCCGCAAGGTCGATGATGGCGCCGTATTCGCACAAGAAGTCCATTCCGAGAATGACGTCCCTCGAACAGTCTTGCAGAATGACGAACTTCACAGGGCAGGTTTCGCCGTGGATCTCAACGCGCGCAGTGCACCTGCCGACAGGTGTGATGAGATGTCCGCCGGCGGTTCGTATCTGCGGTCCGTCCCACGACGTCGTAACTTTCCGAAGGCGGCGAGAGAGTCTCCCACTCAAAACGGAGTAGTCTGCTCCGGTGTCGACGAGTGCTGTCGCGTCTTGGCCGTCGATGATTACGTTGAGGTTATTCGACACTCTTGCAGAAACGTCGTTTCGGGGCGTTGCGGCGTTAGAGTGGGAGTGCTCCGACGATCTTGGAGGATCTTGGCGTCGGTTGTCTTCAGCAACTCCACCTCCAGGGGTTGCCGCGCCTAGTTTCCCCGGCGTGGAGCGAGGGGTGACAGGCTTTCATGTCGGGGTCGGTGCATCGGCGAAGCTGGACGTCGTGGCGATGGAGAGCGGGCTTCACGGCGGAGGGACGACACTGGGGAGGGCGAGCGTCGGAGGTACTCCTCGATGTCGCGAGGGCGTTCGTCGTACCTTGGGCGCGGGTCGTTCGGGTGGAACCCGCGCAGCCCCAGTTGTCTGTAGGGGCATCGACGGTAAATGTGGCCGGCTTCACCGCAGTGATAGCACAACGGGCGTCGGTCGGCGGTCCTCCAGACGTCCGTCTTCCTCGGCGCAGGTTGCTCTGGGTGGACGTGGGGCGGTTGCCTCGGCGCTGAAGGCTCACGTCGCGGCTGCGGCGCAACGGGCGTGTGTCGTCGGGCCATTGCGGCGTAGCTCAGTGCCGGTTCTTCGGGAGCTGGAACGATGATGGGAGTGTCCGGCTGGCAAGCTCGCCGTACTTCCTCTCGAACCACCTCGGCAATCGAGAGCGAAGCCGGGCGGTTAGAAGCCGGCAGTGGCTTCCTGAGCTCCTCCCGGACGACGTCGCGGATGATCTGCCGAAGGTGTTCAATGCCGACACCGTCGACATTGCAGCGAGGTGGCGAGACACCCGGAACCGTCGACACACCGGCGAGTCGTTGATAGTGCACAGCTCTGGCCGACAGCGCTCGCTCGATGTTGGTCGCCTCGGCCACGAAACCGTCTACCGTCGTCGGGGGGCTGCGGACAAGGCCACCGAAGATCTCGCTTTTGACGCCCCTCATGAGGAAGCGCAACTTCTTCTCCTCGGCGGCTTGCGGGTCGGCGCGTGTACACAGGCGTAGCACGTCTTCAACGTAGCTTGTCACGCTTTCGTCGGGGGCTTGTGTACGCGTCTGAAGCAGGTCCTCCGCATTCTGTCGCCGTTGTTGGTTTGAGAAGGTTCGCTTCATTTCGTTGGCGCAGATATCCCACGAAGTGAGCGAAGCCTCGTGGTTTTCAAACCAGTGCCTTGCGGTGCCTTCCAGTGGGAAGTAGAGGTTCTGGAGACGTTGCTCGACGTTCCATCCGTTGTGGCGGGCCACGCGCTCATACTGAAGGAGCCAGTCTTCGACGTCTTCATAGATTTCTCCATGGAAAGGCGTCGGCGATCGGGGGGCGACGGGCAGGACAACGACGGGCGGAGCGGTCATCGTTGCGGTCTTCTTCGTTGACTTCTGCGGCAGGGGTCCGAGTTCCGGCGGTAGGCCTTGGTTACGGCGACTTGACCGGGCCTTGGTCTGGTCTTCTACGAAGGGTAGCCTCCCGGGGCTGAGAACGTCACTTGGCCGGCGTGTTTTCGGAGGGGTACGGTCCACAGGCATAGAATGCAGAAGTACCCAGCTCCTCCACCAAAATGTCACGAAGGACAAGTGATGAGGCGGCGAATAACTGAAGAAACTAAACGTTTAATGGGGCGAACTTGTGCCCAAAAATAAAGAAGGAAACAGAAGATAACAATAGAGCGTCGCGGGCGTCGAAGTCGGCGTAAGCGCAGAGTCGAACGCTGGGGCGAGACTGAGGACGGTTGATTACGCGGAGCCCCTTTTGTGAAGGCGTGGGCTTCTGGAACATTCGGCCTGGAACATTCGGCGCGCAGAACATTCTAACCTAGAACGAGCAACACGGTTCTCGAAATTACCAGAAATCTAAATTGGAAGAATAAATAAAAGACGCGGCGCTGCCAGGGATCGAGCCCTTGGCTTCCTGCGTGGAAGGCACGCGCGATAACCGTTAGGCCACGAGCGCGCTGCCTACTTAGTTAGCTGCGCTCGCAGCAATATTACCAATATTAATACAAATGCAAAATTTGTCAACTACGCTGACGACAGAAGTATACTCTTTACTTCAAATAATGCTGATACCTTAATTGATATGGCAAACCTGACTCATGAATTAGTTCTTGGGTGCCATAAATATTCAGAGAAAGATATGAGTTGCTACATTGTCCATGAAGGTTGATGGGCAGGTGACGGCAGCGATGTTGTGGGAAAGGCCGTTCCAGCCTGAGGCTGCGCGGGAAAAAAATAAGGAAACAAATGTGACAGTACGGGCGCGTGGGCGTGCCACTTGGAGCGGATGACCATTGCGTTGAGAAATGCGTGCCGGCGGTATGATGTAAGGCATGGAACCAAGCGGAGAATGATAGAACTTGTGAAACAAAGAAAGGGTGGAAAGAGTTTTTTGACCTTGGCCGCTTCAGTGATCAATAACTTGAAAAGAAAAAAACTTCCCCTAGCTTGCCGTTTGCGCTGTCGTTCTTTTCAGGAATTCCCCCAGAATGTGATCTTCTTTTTGTCGAAATTAAAGAGTCAACCCCAAACTCGTGCCTGAATTGAGATAAAAATTTCATGTACTAAATTATCTTATGATAATAAAAAGATTATAAATATTACCCTCTGAAGGTCTCATGCGGGATAGCAAGACACTTGGTGCAAACAAGTTATTATCGATGCGCCGAGAAGCCTGTCTCATAAATTCGCACCTTTCCAACTTTAGGCACGCTAAGCCTAATGGATCGATTAAAGGGGCCCTGCATGGACTTTTTTACTGTTTTTTAATTTGCACCGAACTTGAGTGCCGGGCCTGAACGTAGTAACTTAATGAAACTTTTCTTTTCTCGAATTTCGCTTTATTTTAAAAGTTATAGGCAAATTAAAATTACAAAAACAAGCAAAAAATACCCTCCTTCATGACGTCCTTGGTTGCTTGAGTGCCCGTGAACCAGAAGAGGGGTAGTGGGGTAGTGAGCTCAGCGAGCGCCCACGGCTGCCGCACTCCGTGTCAACGGCTCGAGAGGGCGCCACCAAAGCATGTTCTGGCTAAGCTGTATGAAGCGGGCAGCCAGGGCGGCTCGAATTGCACTTGCTGCAATTCACTAATTCATTAGCGTTTATCAAACACTAATTTGGCATGACACTTCATTGGCCACAAACGACAGCAAACATGGGGTAAAGATCAGTTCAGAACGGGAGCCACTTCGCGCTGCCATACCGCCAAAAGTCCAAACCGCAAGCCAAAGCTGCTCGCCGAAGGCCTTGGGAACGCTCGGAACTGGTCGGATCCTGCAGTCCATACGACCGCAGCGCCGCCGCGTACATCCGGGACCTTTCTACGCTCGCCGCTCGTCGGTGCCTGATCACGCTACACCTTTCTAGTATGCGCCGCCTTTCCCACCGCTTGGTGGCGGGTATGTCGACAGGTAATTTATTGTTTCCGTAGTTTCTAGACTGAATTTGTTTCTTTTCTGACCTAAAATAGTGAACAAAAACTACTTTTATAAATAATTGAAACGGTTCGCGCCACTTATATTTTGCATTTCGACTAAAAAGAAGCTCTTAGCGGTTCTGACCAGTAGTAAGCCCAGGACCAAAGACGTCACATATCGCGCGCTTTCAACACCTTGGGTCGCCCCCGTTGGAGGAGGTTTCCGCGTCGTCCAGTTAAAATATGGCGCACTGATATTTAGTTACTCTCTCCGTGCCCATTGGCTTGCCCGAACTCCAAGAGACGTGGAAACCGCAAAAAAAGGTAGACGCTTAATTATGATTGCAGGGCCCCTTTAAGACTCCTTATCTTTTTGTCATCCTTTTTTTTTTATGAAAACTTCCATACACTTATGGAAAGTCCAGTGTTCCCTTAGTTTAACGCTACCGCGAGAGGGTTCGCTCATAGAGTAATAGAGTAAACGTAAAGAGTGGCTACTGAAGTCCCATCGCGGCCCAGCTGTTAGAATTCACAACATCCGCTAGCTGGCGCAGCGGTGCCTAATTATTTGTACATTCGTTATATTTGTAATATTAAGAAAGAGTTTTACTTTGATCTACATATTTCTAAAATTATTAGTAGCTTCGAACGTTTAAAAAAAAATATTACAACAATTACGACTGGGGCTTTGGCAAGACGCACGACTTGACAGCCGCCATAACCGCCATAACCGCCATAACGTCAACCAAGTTGGCAGGGGACGGATGCGCCGTGATGTTGCTGTCATCGTGTGCAGTTCTCAACATTCTTTCTTTGTGGCGCAGGTGAGTCGGTTAAAGCGCAACCAGGTGGAGAGTGTTTTGAGCGTCTCTTGGGCGTCAGCTGCGCCACCGAAAAGCTCTTTCCTGTTTCCCAACTCCGATTATATTTGAGCGGGCTGACGCTACAAACACGAAATGTGTTGTCTTGAACGATGCATTTACTTCACGAGCGTGCGTGCATTACAGGTTCGTTTGAAGCGACAAGCTCGCTCTCGTAGCTCCTGCTTAACTCCTCTTTTGCTCGCCCTCACGGTAAAATGGAGTACACATTTCTACGAACGCCTGGAGAACAATTATCTTTGCTGTGGTCAATAAATGTTTGTGCATTGATCAATTCTCTCCTATGGTTGTCCCCTTCTTTCCTCTGTTGAGTGAAGCGGTTTTCATTTTATAATGAATATTGTACATGGTCTGCTTTGGAATCTTGAATTTACGTGTGTATTTAAGCAATCGATTCCTAACTAAAATCAAAATTCTAGTTAGTCACGACAGACTAGGTGGCGCAAGCTACCACCTAATACGAACGGAATCAATTATATTAGTTATCGCGCGCCATTCAGATAGAAGCCATTTATGTCTCTAGCCATGTATAAACGGAAGCGCCTAAACAGGAAGCCGAGACCAAGTTCGCAACAGCCGCTTGGTGCGCTGACAGTCAAATGAGCCACTGCGGCCTACGGGAGTGGCCACTCTTTACACCGCAGCTTGGGCTAGTTGGTTTTCCATAATCTGTACTTCACAGCGCATAAACGTCTCACAGCAGCAAGCACTCACTCAATCACAGACGTAAAAACCTACACACAGCGCTGATTCACAACTCTTTGTATTTGGTCTTCGGTTTCTTCTACTTCGTATTAAAACAAAATCTGGAAATCGTTTTGTCATTTTTTTTTCTCCTCCTATTAAAACGAATTTGTAAAATAGTCCGCTATTATCATCTTAAGTTTAGATAAGCCAATTATTTTGCCAATAAGGTGAGAGATGGGCTGCTCACACATCCATCGTCAAGCCTGGCAATATGCTTTGCTTCAATTATTTCTCTTGTTAGCTGGTTGCTTCGGTCAAGCACGGTGCAACTACGTAGTTATGCCGCACACCCGCAATCCCGGCAGTGCAGACCTAAATGTCCTGAGTTGGCTCTAGTGATGTTATTCTGGTGTTCGCGAAGTCGATCATTCAGGCACCGTCCAGTCTGGCCGATGTAGCGTTTCCCACAGGAGAGAGGAATGGAGTAAACGACCTTTTTGGTGCACTGGACGAAACTGGTTTTGAGCTTCTTAGTGCAGCTCACTGATTGGTTCGAAGAAGCGTTCACTTTCTTGCACAAGCTGGAGAGCTTGTTCGGAGCTGAGAATACCACCTCAACATTGACTTTTTTCGCTACTTTTTTCAGTCTTTGCGTTAGTGTATTGCTCCATGGTTCGTTTTTGGAACTTTTTGTGCTCTTCGTGGGCCAACTGGTCGATTCGCGTGGTAAAACTTTTACTCCCCGATCGTTTTCGAGTAATCTACCTCATTTCCCTGAATAAAAGACAACTTTCTTTTTGATAATGTAGGCATGTAAGCGCGGTACGTTTGAGGGAATGTCACGGTGGAAGCTTGTCTTGCGCATCACTGCTTGTGAGAACCGGCTTTCCTATACGTGTATCTCTCATGGGGAAGCTCCTAACGGTGTATCCACACGACGGAGATTTCTTCCACAGAGAGGAGCAAACGTCGCGCTTAAGGCTGAACTCCATGGAACGAATTATGTGACGAATAACTGGCGAACGCCGCCCGACGGCACGCTCGTTTTGAGCGCGACGTAGCAGCCACTGTGTTGATTCCACGCGCAGAGCAAAAGCCGCCGGCTAAAATTCGTCGGTTATTCGCAGCATATTCGTCCCATGGAGTTCAGCCTTTAGAGGTCACGTGCGCCGAGAAGCCTCTCTTGGAAGGTCACGTGCGGCGTGAAGCCTATCGCACTCCGCCGAGAGCTGCGGACTGCCCTATTGTTCCCGCGAGAAAAAAAGATGGCGCCGAACGACAAGTTCGATAGCGTGGGCAAAAAGCATGTGGCAAGCTTGAATTCGTCGCACTCTTACTCCAACAGCGTCAAAGTTGAGGTGTGAAGGTCAACGTAAACGACAACCGTAAATCCAAAGGCGCGACATACGCAGGGTTTCGGTTTCGTCTTTTCGTTCAGTGATGACTTTAAAGTGACTGACGCGGTCGTGGCTCGTGCGAGACATGGGGGAAGAAAAAGAGAGAAGCGCGAGGGTCGTGAAGAACGCCGGTCGGGCAACGATTTGATCTGTCCCGTAAATAGATGTTTCTTTTTATTTTTTAGATGCGGAGCATCTCTTGCTCGGGTCTATGTCCCGCGGCGTCGGCGTTGTAGTCGGCACTCGAACTACGCACGCGCCACTCTCCTCCTTCCCTCTCTCCAACAGCTGCGCGTTACTCTCTCCGCTCTCTCTCTCTACCAGCTGCGTGCACTGCGCGTGCGTTCGCTTCTCCTCACACCACGCGCGCACGCGCAACTCTCCTCCTCTAGTCTCCTCTCCTTCAAGTGTGAAAAAAAATAAACGGCGAGCGGCGAGCGTTCCAAGTTTCTCTACCGCGAGCCGCGACAAAGGCTCGCGTAGGGGGTAACGCTAGGGCAGTCGGTGGCGCCATCTCTCGACGTCAGCACGCAACTGACTCTTTCCTCGGAACCAACACGATGCTCCGCATCACCCCATGGTTCCCCTCGGGAAGATGGTGTAATTTTTCTACTTGATGGAGTCCTGTCAGTCATTTTTATGACCACCAGCATCCACAGACCATCGACGTTCTCAGTCATCGGGTCCCTGACGCAATCGCAAGAAAAGAACCAACCTTCACTAGAAGATATATATAGCTTTCAATACAAAATGAAAATAAACAAATACACCATCTTCCCGAGGGGAACCATGGGGTGATGCGGAGCATCGTGTTGGTTCCGAGGAAAGAGTCAGTTGCGTGCTGACGTCGAGAGATGGCGCCACCGACTGCCCTAGCGTTACCCCCTACGCGAGCCTTCGTCGCGGCTCGCGGCAGAGAAAGTTGGAACGCTCGCCGCTCGCCGTTTATTTTATTTTTTTCACACTTGAAGGAGAGGAGACAAGAGGAGGAGAGTTGCGCGTGCGCGCGCGGTGTGAGGAGAAGCCAACGCACGCGCAGTGCACGCAGCTGGTAGAGAGAGAGAGCGGAGAGAGTAACGCGCAGCTGTTGGAGAGAGGGAAGGAGGAGAGTTGCGCGTGCGTAGTTCGAGTGCCGACTACAACGCGGACGCGGGACATAGACCCGAGCAAGAGATGCTCCGCATCTAAAAAAGGCCACAATATGCAAAGCAAGCACTATTTACTTACACCACTGAAAATTTTAATAAATTCGGTCCGACATTAAACATTGCCCATTTATACTACCATACCATGTACGGCCCAAAACGTCACTTTTCATAAGTTCCCAACGAGCAGATTTTCTAAAATACTCATATTTTTATATCAATATAAATACCATTTTCTAGTTTATATATAAATGTTTTTAGGAAGCAGCTAAGCGTGACAATTGCGATTCAAACACTTGCTTGTATCATCATTTTTTCACGACCGCCATGGGGCCTCAGCCATTACAAAACAAAAATAACATTCAAAAGGCTCCAATACCGTGTCCAGTGCACGATCCATTGGTCTCATGGAGACCGTCCGTTTTCGTGTTTCTCTTCTTTTTGTTTGGTTTAGTTTAACAATGGTTCAACTATAGAGGTAGGGAGGCGATCTGAAGCTAAAGAAGAAAGAAACACGATTCTATCATTCACGTATATGGCAGCTCACACCACGCGGCTGCCTACTGGATAACTTTTATGCAATAAACTCCGGTTATAGCTACGCACAGGGTAGTACACATTTCTAAATTTACTCGACGACTCCAACCTATAATTGCATTTTTAGCGCTTTATAACTTTCAAATAAATTCCAATTTCTGAATTAATATTTTGAAAGTAAATAATTGTTCAATTAACTGTCATTCAAGTTAGAACGTATCCACCTTTACACCCACGTGCTTGCTGTATAGAGCTTACTGACATGGTTGATCCCTGAATAGCTTAAAGACTGTCTTATTTTATCAATTTTATCAAAACCTGACAGAGCGTGCTTGGTGCGTGTGTCTTTGTTGAATATGACACTAAAGTAAAAAAAAAAAGAAGGGAAAAAATTAGTCGTTAGTTGTTTATACAGCGGGAGCTTCGTCTGCCAGAACATGGCGACATTGTTACCCACTGTAGGTGAGAAATTTAGCCAGTGCAGTACGACTGCTAGCCTGGATTTTTTAACCTGCATCACGCAGTAGTGATACACGACTGCACGCCGGTACGATGCTCATTCAGATCGTGACCCTGGGTTCAGCTCGGAGCACGTGGAGCTTTCGCTCCACGTACTCCGAGCTGGTGTGCGCTAGCCGACTCGGCCTCCGATCTTTTTTTATTTCTTTATATCCTTTAATTTCTGTTTGAACAGTTACAATAAAGTCATTAATTTGCTCTCAACGGTTACACGTATTTCACTTCTACTCAATAGAAATCCACGTTTTTGGATCTATGGAACATGCTACCTTGCCACCGGTATTGTGATTTTCGCCTACACTTTCGCTAGCATGCGGAAAAGGATAATAAACGTTTCAGATAGGATATCGGTTTTTGTTTAATCCTGGTGAACACTAGTTGTAAATGGTTAAAGCATAAGCAGCTCTTACAATTGCTTCATCTGGATGATATTATCCAGTACTGGAGCCCACTCGGGGCTCGCTCTGCGGGGGCATAAATAATCTTAATCTGGGTAATTTCACTGAAATGCACATCTACAGGCTGAGGGTTAATGTCTGTATGTCTCACTTCCATGCGCGATTTACAAATACTAAAGACCCCAATGACAATAAAAAGATATGGAATCAAATCTTGTTTGTCGACAAAGACGAAACGAATGGAGTGTGGTGTGAACGGTACATATTTTTTCAAAGTCCGCTTAAAGATATTCCAAAACAAAGCAGCATCCCAACAATAATGCAAACTTGTTCTACACTCTCTGGTTGTTTAAACAGGAAGCAGTCGATTGACCAAAAAACAAACATTCCTTTTAGAGAGCAGCTCTTAGGCGCCCGTTTCCGGCTTAAGTGGCGTCGCCGTCGCCGTCGGCGTAACCGCGCGGTGCATCATGGGACGCGTGACTTCAGTGGTGACGTCACTGATGACGTCATCAGTGATGCCACCAGTGACGTCATCAGTGGCGATGACGTCATCACGATGACGATGACGTCATCGTCATGTGAGCTCACAAGAGTCACGTGACCCCCGTGAGGTCACTTGACCCCGGTGACGTCACGTGACCCCGTGCGGTCACGTGACCCTCGTGAGGCGACGGCGACGCCGCTCGGAGAGAGGAGTAGCAAACAGGATGAGGAGGTGAGGAGGAGGGAGGAGGGGTATACCTTCAACTCAGTACCCTTCCCTCCTCCTCCTCAAAAGCTGCGCTCTAATTCGGCGTTACAGGGAGTTGTAAGTGGCTTTCATTTTTTGTTCTATCTTTACCTTCAACGGCAACGAATTAGTGTGTGGCTTGAAAAAGAAAGTTTTCACCGCAGGTGGAATATACATCTTTTTAACTCGACATAGCACATCTTGACCTGGACCAGCACTAAAGAGTGCTCTATAGAGCGGGACTGAAAACAAGTGTGTAAAAAAAGTGATATTCTTAGTTCCTTTCTGGTCACACCGGAGAGGTATTCTCGTGATAACCGCGCGGATGAAAAGTTAAACGATTCGGCTACTTCTTTTAGAAAACGTTGATTTCATAGGTTTCTAATTAACGGATAAGACCAGAAATGACGGAAAGTGACATACTAATTTAGTTTGTATCATCGTACGCACAAATGGTTGTTCCCATCCCGTAGAAAAAAAACAAAACAAAAAAACGCGACACAAGTTATCTAACATATAAGTGTGGTAAGCCGATGCCGCTAAGTGAAATGCGTCGAAAAAGGTTATCTCGTCTCATCGGTTCTGATCCGAACTTCCGGATAAACAAATCACACACTCTGTGCATTTTCTGAACATTCTTACGGGCACATTGGAGTACTTGCAACAGATACATATCTTCGCAATCGGAAAATGTTGCAAGTCGTTGCTCTCGCAAAAATAGACATATCACGAGTAGGCCATCAGGATACATGTCTGTTTTAATCGCTAGTAACATCAGGTCAGTAAGATGTGCTGTTGCGAAACTGGGGGAGTGGTACACGGAGATATTTACAAGGTTCCTCACTCCACCCGGTGCCTTCATATCCCAAGTGCTTCGTCGCCCATGGACCATACCGATATCCTGCGCATTTTCCCAGTTCACCACAGCTCCAGTTTCTTCGCAAAAGCTTTTGGTTAAAACAACTGCCTCAGATACACTCTTTTGCCAGAACAAAATATAGCGATGTCATCAGCGTATGCTAGGACTTTAATTTCTACAGATTTTAGTCTATGACCTTAGATGTTCTCGCTTTTAGCGATGCTTAAAAAAAAGTTCCATATAGAAGGCAAATAATAATGGCGAGCGTGGGCATCCTTGTCGGACAGAAGACAATACTGGGATACCTGTAGTGAGATTATGGTTTACAATAAGCTTTGTTGAGAATCCTCTATACGCCATTCTGACTCCATCAAAAATAACTTTTCTCACTTCTGCATTTCAACACCTGCCAAAGAACCTCGTGATTAACTTTATCAAATGTTTTTTTCAAGATCTATCTGTAGCGTGGCAACCTGTTCCGTTTCGTCTAAGCAACATTCCAAAACTCTTCTTGCATTATGAATGTTTGACTGTACTTTTCTTCCTTTTAAGCCACACGTTTGGTGTTCCCCGACAGTTTGACAAATTACATGCTGAAGCCTTCCCCCGAGAACTTACGTGATTATCTTATTCGTATGACGTAACGTAATCGGCCGATAGAAGGTAACACGGCGTAGGTTTACAGTGTCATCTCACTTGGGAATTAGGATGGTGTGTTTTCAAAAAGGACGGAGGAAGGTCGTTCTCATCGTATGCTTTGAGTAATAAGTCAAGGAGTACTGTGCAAATACGGGTCTTTAATGTTTTGTGGAATTCCGACGTAATTCCATCAGGTCCTGGCGCCTTGTGACTGGATAGTTCATCAATAGATGTTTTAATTTCTCCTGGCGTGATTGGTTCTTCAAGCCATTCGGTTACATCGTTTTGCAGTTGGGGAAGATACATCAGCAAATTCATCAGGCCGGTTGAGCCAGTCTGTGTGGTGCCCCTTTCTCAAAAAGCTAAAAAAGCTCATGTCACCTCCATTATTAGCCAGTAATTACGTACGCTGGGAATAATGTATCGCTTAACTAGAGCATTTAGCACTCATCACTGTCTTTTGAGATTCTACAGTACCCATGTGCGTTCGAAACTAGAATTTGCATCTGTCGTGTGGAACTCCATCTCTATAACAGCAAGTGAAAGTATAGAGCATGTAAAAAAGCGATTTGTGCGCATCATTTACGACAAATATTTTTGAAGAACGTGTTTTTATGAATATAATTCGATTTTAGCAAAATTAACATTGGGCACCTTATGTAAAAGAAGGTCTGTTCGGGTTGCTTAGTTTTTACATAGGCTAATTTATAATGCAATAGACAGCCCTACTCTCCTCACTTCTGTTCACTCTAGAAATCTAAGCGCATTTTAAACCAGACCTCATTCGAAACGCATCACCGGTTTCGCGTATCCAACATGTTTTAAACACGCAAATTACTGACGTCGATATGTTTAGTACAAACCTGTCTTTTGGAGAACGATAATTTTGATGCATGTGTTTTTAACTGGCATATAGACATGCTTGTGTGCTTTGCATATTTTTACACAACTCTATTTTGTGTGTATTTTAAGTGTGTGTGCTTAAATCAGTAGGTTTTCGAGCTGTTGGTAAGCACAAGGAAAAAAATAATCATTGATTGATTGATTGATTGATTGATTGATTGATTGATTGATTGATTGATAATATTGATCACAGGCCTTTCCGGTGCTGCTTGAATCAGTCTTGATCTGATTGTTAAATTAAATTTCTTAAATATCCTTTGCTTGTGCATACTTTTTTCGGATGCCAAAGATCGGTTGGTAGGTTGCTAACCCGAAAATAATTTGTTAGTTCGAGAACGCACAACCGCGCCTTCGTAGCGTTCTCTATGCAAACGTTTAATCTTCGACTTCACGAACAGAATGTCCTTTAACTTATGACCGGGGTTCTCACATTCTGGTTTGTGAAAAATTCCCAACTCTCGATTCAGTTGCCTCTCTTTAGCACTTGCTTTTAGCTTTATACTGCTTGACCTTTCAATTTCCACTTGCTTAAGATCCTTCTTAAAGTACTGCCATTTTTTTTAGTAAAGAGAGGTCATTTGCTTCAGCATATCTTTCAAATAGTACATTTACCTGGTAACAAACCGCTAATTTTTTAGAAGCTTGTCATTGAGCTTCCAGAGCTCCCATGCAAAGTTATTTTTTGTTCGTGCTCTGCTTCCAAATGTTGCAATTACCAAGCGATGGTCGGTGAAATTAAATGGCTTCACTTTGTACTTTTGAAAATTACTTATTGAATCAAATGGAACGTAAATTCTATCAAGACGGGCATGCGTGGATGCCTGGAAATGCGTGTACTGAAGCTGTCCTCTGTTTGCATTAATATCAAGCTACATAAATCATATTGCACTCACCTACTAACTTGCTTAAAAGGTTCGCCCTACTGTCACTGATATTTCTTTGCATTGTCTTTTTGAAGCGTTGCAGACACAATTAAAATCTCCAAAGGAGGACAACAATACGGTCATATTCTAAGTATGGGCAGAAGTGACTGAAGCAAACTTTTCGTTCTTTCACGATATTTGCAGCGTAGATACAAATAACTCGCCAAGACAGTTCTGACATAGTAAAATCAGATATAATGAAACGACCCTGATTATGAGAAATGAGGGCCCCTGAAAAGAAAAAAAAAAAAAGTTTTTTTTAAACGTCTGAATTTTACGCGAAAAAAAAAAATTAGAGCAATATTGACTGCGCAGACGCAATTTAGTCGGTAGACACCTCCTTTCCACTTGTTTTTTCGCTCGGCATTTCGGGCGCGTGGAGGAGAGGTACTCCCCGCCTCTTCGTAGTGAATCGGCTTGGCTGCTTGGCTGGCTTGGCTGCACCCCGTACGAGAGTAATTGCTACTTCCTGGCCGTGTTCCAAAATTTACTCGATCTTACTCCAGGGTAAGGGTTTTGTACCCTGGGCGTTCTGAAATCTACCCGCGTCCAGCGTTTTTCAATCTGTGCTGTCACGTTATACGATCCGCCGGAGTAACTCGGATCCATTTGGGTAAGATCTGGAACACAGCCCTGTGTCTGCCGGTCGCACGTCGTATCGCGTCGTACGTGCACGTACCGTGGTCACCGTGGTGCCGTGGTCGTACACACAGTACACAGTCGTCGCGATGGACCCCGACCTGAAGCGTCGGTTGCTTCAACGCTACCAGCAGCTGGGCCTTCGCCCGTACGAGGACACGCCTCGCCAGCCGGAAGCCGTCCGCTCCGATCGCCGCTGGACAACCGCTCACGAAGAGGCACCCGCTTCGCCGCGGAAGACGGCGAAGCGGGTGCCTCGACGAGTTCGTCCGAGCCGCACGACCCTTCAAGCCGCCGCGAGGATACGCGGTGGTAACTGATTTTTTATTAAACGTTGAGCGCGGTGCCGCGTGCCTTCACTAAACGCTTTACGGGAACCGACATCTCAAAAAAAGAAAAAAAATTTGGCACTAGCGCGCGTTAGCAAACAAACAAAAGATAGGGTAAACGGGACACACGAATCACGCAAAGAAGAGCAGAAAAACAAAAACCTGTCACCCCGCGCCACTTCCTAAGTACTTACGATGACTAACTAACACAAGCATCAAGCCCTCTTTAGGAGGTCTTCACATATAAACGCGATAAAACTATAAACCACCAGAGGTACACGAGGTACGCGAGACGCGTTACAAGACGGTGACCATGACAGACAAAAAAAAATGGCGAAGCTTTTGTTTGTTGTGGTATCCGAACGGAAGTTACGATTTTGTAAAACGTTTGTAAATAATTGCGACGTTCATTCGATAGATTGTTTCTAAACCAAATATGTAATTCAAAAGGCGATTTAAAGAGATCACGAAGATTTTCATAGCCAACATCTAAGCTGTCACTCATTCTATTGGCCAATGAGAAGCCGATTTGAATGACCATCGTTACCAATGAGAAGCCGAGCTGAATGACATGGAATTTGTGCGCAAAATTTAAAAAAAATCTCTCGCCGTCAATATTGCTCTAAAATTATTTTTTTTTATCGCGTAAAATTCATTTTTCGACACGCGTGTCCCAACCAGACTGTTTAAAAAAAACATTTTTTTTTCTTTTCAGGGGCCCTTTAAGGTCTTTTTTTTTTAAAGAGAAACACCTTGCTGACTCATTAACGGCATGGCTGACACAAACCTCGTACCTCAAAAGAGATGGTTGCAATAGTTGCTCATCATGCTCGTCTTCAAAAATATTTGTCTCTTGGACTGCGAAAATATCTAGTTGTTCCTTAGCTAGCATTTGCTGTAACTGGTACTGCTTTCCGCTGGAATTAAAGCCACAAACACTCAAAGACGCAAATCGACAAGGCTCTTGCATGACACATCTGGGGCACCCAGGAAAAAAACATTTTCTTCCTTTTTACAATCACTTGCCTAAGTTAATTGTTGCAGAGCGTCATCTGTAGATCAATTTTAGTCTATATTTTTGAAACATTACTGCGTGTCCTGTCGGGTACGAAGCGAGTTATAGCGATCTTTTACAGTGAAGCTGTGTATGTCTCGTAGATTATAATGCAATTAACGCAAAGTTGCAGGCGAGCCGCTCAAGAATGGCAATAATAATCCCTGGAGAAGGCGAACAAAGGGGACAAAGGGGCTGTTTGTCCTTTGTCCCTTTTGTTCCCTTTCTCCAAGGATTATTATCGTCATTCTTGTCCAGCTCGCTTGGTGCTTTGCATTAATTACATTATCATTATAACTTTAAAATGCAGGCCGTTCATCCTTCTTGGTGTTAGACTGGTGGCAGCTGATAGAACCCGTTTGCTCTGCTGATGTCTAAATCCTGGTTAACTCAGTTGGTAGAGCGCTCCACTGGAAATGGAGAGGTCCCTGGTTCGATACTAGGATCAGGCGGATTTCTTGCGGTCGCGCACCAGTCACCTAGCTGTGTTTGGAATTTCTGTTTGCCCTTTGTTCCCCTTCTCCAGGGATTATTATGGTCATGTCTCGTACGTAGGCCGAATTTTTTTATGTCGGCGTCCTCACAAAAAAAAAAAAAAAAAATCTAAGCGATTGAAGCGAATAGTGTATACCACGCATACAACATACAGCGCAGTATTCGTTTCAATAAAAAACAAGCAACCGAACCACATAATTGATGATGAGGTGCTCCTGATAACAATGCCAAGCATGTAGCGCTTACCGCATACGTTTCACTGTAAAGATTACTGTTGCGCAAGCTGCCGCGGCGACGGCAGCTTGCGACGTGGGGAGTGACGTCACTAGCCTTTCATACAGGGTGTTTCATGTAAGAGTGATAAAAATTCATAAAATTAGTGTATTCGATGTAAGAGGATAAATTCCTCGAGACTGCATTACTCGTGGCGGTCGTGAAAAAATGCACGATACTTACTAATCATTAGAATCAGAACTCGGCGTTCTGGAGTCCCTGCGAACTCTCGACGTTATCCTCTCTCTCTCACTTTCACGGCGCATAGGTGCATTTGTGCGGCACTTCCGTGAGAGCATGTTTCGTGCTCGATGTTTTGTGGGATCGGTTGTGGTTTACGCGAGGCACCGCGCTACGCAATATGCCCGGAATTTCCAGTCAATCGCGACGCAATATCATCCATATGACGCGCCAGATAACGCTCTCTTTTCGCATCACGTCGCGGGATCCTTTAAGCAGTTTTCATGTTTCAAAACAACGTTAGTTATCTTGGAAGTGTCATGCGTACACTATTTAATCGGTTAGATCTATGCAAAACTGTCCTCTTTGAAAAAATAAATAAAAATGCACATACACTCTTAAAAAAAAAGGAGTCCAAAGAGAGTCGCTGCTTCCATGACTCTCTTCGCTGCCTCCATGACTCCCTTTGACACTTCACGACTCTCTTAGAGAGTCAATGATTCGTGTGACTTTGTTTTGACTCTTCCACTTCTCAACGGGAGTCACAGGTCAGCAGCACTTGGCGCATAGTATTCGTTTTCTAATTTATTTTCCAGGTATTCAATGGCTAATAAATATTGTGAATAGGTCGTTCCACAATGTAGCCATCAACACGTACACACCCAACTAACGCTACCCAATTTTATTTTTTATTTCTAAAATTGTCACTTACATTTAGCGATTAGTGGGTGAATATAAATACTAAGAGTAAAGCACGAAACGACTCGTAAATATTATAGCATTGCATAGAAACCACATGTCACAAAAAAAAAAGAAAAAAAAGCCACAAGATTCGTTTCCACGCAGCCATCGCTCACGTCGTCGTCGTGAATTGCTGCACACTTGCGTGCTATGCAGTAATCACCCTTTTCTTTTGTTGGCTACTTATCAGACACAACTAATAACGAAAGAATTAAGATTTTGATAGCACAGGGAGTGAGCGAAAAAGCCTCCCCGACGATGTCAAGCGAACGCAGGTCGACGTACGCCGAACGCCTCGCTAGATCAATGCGTGCATTTGTTTGTAAGCTGGAGAACAGCCACTAAGACTAGTACTCAAATTTTATAAAACCATTTCGTCGCCGTTCGCTATTTTCAATGAGGCTAACGCGGTACATGACGACCCTCGCTGTCCGAGAAGGCGTTCAGGCGCAAACATGCACCTCTTGCTACGGCGCTATGACGAAATTGACCAAGGGAACGAGGGTGTTATAGAAGTGCAGTACTATTCGTCTAAATGGTTGTTCTAGAGGTTGCGAACTAATTGACGCAGTGAGCTGGCACGGCGTTCGGCGTACGTCGACCTGCGTTCACTTCGCCTCTGCTGGGTTTTTGCCCGCTCCCCTGACAGCAAAATCGTAATTGTTCCGTTATTCGCTGTGTCTTTGCTATGACGAGAAGAACAGCTAGGGTACTTACAGCATCGCGAACATTATCGCGAGATAGTTTGGAGCAATCTACGACGACGTAAGCAATAGCGGTGCGGAGACGATAGCAGCGAAACGAAAACCGAAAGTACCCGTTGACAGTCTCCTGCTCCAGAGAGGACCTAAACCACTAGGGCCAGACTATGTTCCAGGCGCTGGGAACTTTTATGGGCAACAAAGGATGGGTATACCGTATGGATTTGAAATAATTTTTTATCATTGACGATTTCATTAATATTCAATGCTTGAAGAGGAGGACGCAGCTTTGAGCTAAGAACCAGACAAATTGAACGTTTCCAAACTTACTCTCGCTTACTCGATGACGTCACAACTCGCGTTTCAGAAGCGGATTCTTTACTCCACGGTAAATACTCACGCACCGTCCTCGATCGGGAGGTGACGTCGGATCAAATCGAGTAAATACGTCATGTGATCTGATATGCAGCCCAAAAAAGAGCAAAAAAAGCTGGTAGAACCATCTAAAAAAAAAAAAATCGAAGCGGTTAATATTTTTGTTTTTTCGAGTGCTTTCTCCATGATCAAAAGATATCGTCTGCTATTTTCCGCCATCACTGCTATATTTTCTTTGTGCCGTAGCCCAAGACAAAGTCAATCTGCATAGTATCCAGGCCGCTCCAAAATCGAGTACTGAGCAGGGTGTCGAACCGAAATGTTTTTCGTTCCGGTTTTCGTTCCGGTTCAGGGAAAACGGTTCAGCTCCGGTTCAACTTCAGAGTGAAAAAATAAAGGTTCAAACCGGTTCGAACCGGTTCGTACTCATATACTACAAAAACAATTGACGACAGCAAAAGATAAACTATACATATTTTATAAATGTGTTACATATAGAAGCAAAGGCTCACATTAGTGTGTAGAAAGAACGAGCTAGTGCTGGGGCACCTCGGGACGTGGGTGAAAGCGCAGTTCAATGTCAGGCAGCTGACCGAAGCAGCAGGACGTCGTCATGCATATCCGGGGAAACACGGCACCTCTGAGACGATAGAATGAACTAACTTCAGTGCAGAAAAGGCTCGCTGCACGCTGACCTGGGTCGCAGGCACTCCCAGGGTTACTTGCGCCAATGGGTAGAGTTCTTAATGGCGTTCCCTTTTCTCCTCCCAAAACTGTAACACGTTATCGGCCCCTGAAAGCCGCGGCTCCTTGTCTAAGAATGCTCAGAAGAGCTGTGCGCCTGGATGTTTGTGTTTCTGAGGAGAAAACGTTTCGGTCCTTGCAGTCTCTGCCACCAGAGATCGAAGCTGCTTTGCTGTTTTTTTGTAGCTGTAACTGCTGATTGAATCCCCCCTCCCCTTCCCGGTGCTAGACTTTAATTTCGTACATATTATTAAGTTCGCTGAGTTATTTTGAAAGCAGATTAGATGCGCCACGGTATGGCAACTAGTGCAGGTTCTAAAATATTCATCGGCTTTTGATCGCTGTCTTATCCGGTCATTTGTACAATGAAATCAAGGCGTTTAAAGTAAATTTCACACAGCTCTACAAAATTGAAGACAAGGAGCACCAAACAAAAATTAAACTGAACGCCAAAAAAAGAACAATGAAAAAAACAAGAACAAAGAGAGGTTAAAAACCAACTAGCCCAACTACCACCTAACAACTGCCACCTAACAGGCTCATTCATTGGTCACTTTTGCTGGCGTGCGAATTAGATAATTTCTTTGATAAGCCATTTCCGGTCCCCAGGAATGGGTTAGGACGAATGTGGGCATTTTTTAAAGAAATACATAAGACCAGAAATCCCAGAGAATTAATAATTACTGTGCTCATTTCGTTTCAGTTCTCGAGACGAACTTTATAAAATTATGAAGAAGACCGTTATGTGAAAACCTGACAATGGAACATTACAGAGCTTTCCGCTACCAATTTATTGCGCTTTTTGACTTCCCACATGAACGAAACACCACAAAAAGAATTGATCAGTTTTGCCCAGGATTGAAAAAATAATTATTTCGGTCCAGTTCAACTCCTTTTAGCGCGAAAATAATTTGTTTTCTTTAATTTTTTGTTTTACTTTTCAGGTTACTATGTTTTTTGCCACGCACTTTTCACGCAACCTGACCTCGCGTATGAGCCGAAAACCGCATGGAAAACATATCGGTTCTGCTCCGGAGTGAGAGAAATTATTTCGTTCCGGGTCAACTCCGGTTCGCGCGAAAATAACGGTTTTTTTCCGGTTTTCGGTTCACGGTTCGGGTTCGGTTCAATACCCTGGTACTGAGTACACGAGTACTGTTTACTCCGTTTACTCGTGATTTCTCGTGGTATTTTCCGCAGACGTAGGAGGCATGTTACTCGGGTAAGATTAGGAACATAGCCTAAGGGTATTATGTATTACTAATAACCTCATATTGATATGGTAAATCTCGCTTGATGAGAATCCTGCAGCATACCCACGGCCCCCACGACTATCAGGAGGGTTGAGTTTTAGCGCCGCCTGGTGAGAGGCGCACGGACTACACCGGGAGCAGGAGCTCGCACATGGAACGCTCATATTGTCAGGGATGAAAATTTATGAGGCGATGATAACTGAAGAAACTAAACGTTTAATGGGGCGAACTTGTGCCCCAAACAAAAAGGAGACAGATGATAATAGAAGAGCGTCGCGGGCGTCGATGGCGGCGTAACAGCAGGATCGTACGCTGAGGCGAGACTGAGTCCTGCTGGCTACGCGAGGCCCCTTTTGTACATGCGTGGGCTTCTGGAACAATCGGCGCGGAAGGTTCGACGTGTAGAACATTCTAACCTCGAATCAGGAACACGGTTCTCGAATTCACCAGAACAGTACATTAGAGGCGACAAAAATGCGTACCCGCGTCCAGGAATCGAACCCTGGCTTTCTGCGTGGAAGGCACGTGCGATAACCGTTGGGCCACGAGCGCGCTGCCGACTTATACTTCGTTTCACTTTATCTGCGAGCAAAGCCAAAGCTAGAAGCGCGAGACCAGCGCTTTTTGCATTTCTCCCCAGCTCGCGCGCTCGAGCAAAGCCTGAACGCACGGAGCTTCCGTGCTCGCGCTTCCAGTTTTGCCTTCGCTCGCACATAAGGTGAAACGAAGTATAGTCAGCTGCGCTCGCGGCAATATGACGTGGTCGTTAGGAGAGAGGGGGTCGTGCTCTCGTCTTTCGTCGTGCGTCGTTGGCGTGTTCCCCGGGGAAAAGCTTCCGTTTCAAAGTTGTTTTCGTGCTCTCAGACGTGCTTCAGATGGAATAGGAACTCTCCAAGTCACCAGCCATAAGCCCATTGGAAGGTATAAAGGTACGTTGAAGCAGTTAGCAAGACTATAAGCAAGACTATAAATCTATAAGCATGTGCGTTTACTCGTCCTAGTATACTTTCTGTTCGCGCGTGTTCTCGACGCTCTTGTACTCACCCGCATTTGACTTCTGTTTGGCCTTTGACGACTTTTTGGCGCCATGAGTGCTTATTTTGTTCTATTGCGTAGGTGACGTGAGATTCGCCCTCGTGCAGTATACATCGCTAGGCAGTTGCGTTGCCCAGACGCCCTTCGTTTGCAGACGGCCGCCGTAAGTAGTGAATTGACGCTGTTATTTTGTTACTCTATTTCTTAAAGGCTGTGTCTACGGCACTCTTGCAGGGCGTTCAAGTGCCGTCCGACGGCACTCCAATAGCGGCTTCAAGTGCCGTCCGAAAGAAAGTCGGACCGGCGCGTGTATCACTGGGCACCAGTGAAGTGCCGTCCAGACGCAAGAGAAACTCGCCACTGAAGCGGCGTACAGCATAGACGAGAGTTCATCCCTATGCTCCACCCTGGATTCATTTCCGGAGTGCCAACATCAAATGTCCGTGTGCTATTTTTACTGTAGTGTTCTTTAAGTCAAATGCACTTGTCCCAGCTATCCTATAGCATTTCTATTGCTTCCTGGAAAAAAAAAAGTTTGTCGAACCTCTGCAAACAACGCATCTGCAGGCCTCATTACCTCACCATATACCGATTGAAAATCCCCTCCCATGCAGGTGTTTCTTTGTTTTTGTTCTTTAAGAGTTAGTAGTTAATGGCAGGAAGATACAGTGAATAGGGTGATATCATTTCCAGCTCTTAGGAGTGGCAAGCTTTTTTAGGAATGGCAACCATTGTAATCCAAGACCTGAGGCCAGGTGTATTGTCGTAATAACGAAGCACTCCCTTTTTTCAACTTTCAAAGACATTTTGTCCTTGACTGCGGCGAATAATTTAGTGATTGGGTTTACATAGTCATAACCTGGTATTGTGGCTCCACCTCATAAATAATCGCAAGAATAAAAAACACCCTTGGCATCACAAAACAGTTGACCGAAAGGTTGTTATTGTTAGTCGAACTTCGACGAAAAGGAACAATCCTTTCTGCTCAGCCTTCGGGACGGGACCCAACAAGGCTTGCTGTCGTTCCCTCTGTACGGAACTCTACAGGGCCTGCTGTCGTTCGGTCTGGACAGAACTCTAGTACACATGCCATCACTCCGTTTATACAAAACTCTTGATATATATTTTTTTTTTTTTAACTTGGAGTGTTTTGAGTTTTGTTGGTCTCTTTCAACGCTTTGTAACAAGGCGGAGTTAGTAAAGTGGTGTTGCACAGATGTCTACCGCTATGAGACAACCAGAGAGACTAAGATTTTCTGTTTTTTTTTTTGTTTAGGTAAGAGCGTGTTAACCACCCCACGACTGGTCCAAGGAGAAGTAACAAGTGAAGGAGGCATGCAAGTACCTCGGCAAGCGCGATTGCTATCGCGCTATTTTGTTTTATATACTGTAAACGACTGAATTTTCGCGAGGACCTAATTTTCGCGAATCGCCTACAATTCGCAAAAAATACGTCCCGCGAACAATTCGGGCAATATGTGAAAGCTACGGAAGCTACACTCGATTCGTGAAAATTAGAACCCACGAATAATTTCAAATTTTCATTTTCGGCCCGATTCGCGAAAATTTGAGCCCGCGAAAATTAAATCGTTTACAGTAAGTAAAGAGAAACCAAAATATTTGTTTGTTATTTCTTTGAAACTGCACATGTCAAGACCAGCTAAGTCGAAGTTTATATGAAAATAAAATAATTTACAACAAAAATAAACAAAATCGCGTGATTTAAAAATAATCAAACAAAGATATAACAAATATGTGTGGTGCATACAGGGACGACGACACTGTGCGCTAGGACCCGGTGACGTCGTGAGACGACTGCGCGTCAAGAAGGGCATGGCAGGCCGAATGATGGAATGGCAGTATGTGTGCGTCCACAGGTCTCCAAAGCCAGGTCTCCGAAGTCAACAGCAGAAGCTTCCGAGGGCGTCCCAAGCATGCACCAGCAACTTCGGGCGGATGCATGGGCACTGCTATCTTGTAAGCCCTTTCTAAGATTCAAAGAAAATGAACACAGTTGGCAAACACTTGAGTCTTAGAGAACCATGCGTGAATGGAAAACTTAAGAGTTCATGCGTTCTTGGCATTCAATACACTGTTCATCAGGCTGTCGGCAGGCCTCTTCACGATGTACAATTGGCGCATTACTTTTGTATTTGTTGATTTTTCTGGAAACAGGTGCCAGAGGGTACGGGCATAGACAATGGTAATTATATGCGTGAATCGGTACAACTTTTTTCGTTATTTTATTTTAAAGCTTGCAATTTAGTTTTGAAAGAACATTGTGGTTCCCATGGCGAAGTTGCAAACATTATATCGATGCGCTCAAAACCAGTCCAAGGTCAGAACTAATGCCAAGGCATCTAAACAAATAATGTGACCAGAAACAATGTTCTTTATTACGTTGTCAAGCTAGGCCTTGCAAATGTTAGCCGAATCGGGTCCACTAATACTCGCCCATGTAGGAGGGTGTCTTTAGCGCCCATGCTTGTTGTTTAATTAGAACTTGAACATTATTCATTACTACGAAGGACTTGCATTACGAATGAGTTTTCTAGATAACGGTGGTGTTCCTGTTAACAAAACACTTATTAGGCGGGTAGAAAATACGAGTTAAGAAGTGAACTTTGGTCTTTAATGGCAAGCCGGTTCATATGGAATCATTTTTGTTTCAGTAGAGGCTCAAGTATGCACGACACTGACGGGAAACTCCTTTCAGTCGACGGAGACAAGGGTACCACACGAGCCAGCGAGGGAAAGGGAACGGGACCTCTTGGTTTCAACGCCTTGCCGCCTGCGTGGCTGGGCCCCGAACCGTGCAGTTTTTGCCGAGGTAAACAATTAGGCCATTTGAAGGTTTTGTGGATAAAAAAACATGACTCACTTGCATGCCTTGCTGTAAACAATCCAATGCAGCACTGAAGTTTGCGAGTTGCCGATGATGTCACAGGTGGGATAGATAACCTCTATATTCTCAGAGTTCTGTGGACTAAGGGGCTGCCCAAAGATTACACAGCAGGATGGCGCCCCGCTACAGAGCACCAGCATATGTCGTATCATTGCCTCCTTTATACTGACAAAGCCTAGCAGATGGCTACGAGAAGCGGCCGCCGAAATGGAAAAGGTGGAGTGGCATACAACGGAGAAGAGTCTCGCCACAGCGGACGCGAGACACAAAAGAAGTATGTTTCGGGTCCTCGCCACTGCAAAAGCTGCGCGCTGACGTCCAGGTTCTCTAAGAAATGGCTCTTTGATGCTCTGTGCTACCAAATCCTTACGCTCCCAATCCGTGACCAGGCATTCTAGGACTCCGTCTTCAAACTGGCAGGCCTTGTGAGTATAGAGGTGCTATGGTCGTACTCTAATCCACTTTACTCCTTTTTCTTTTTTGCAGGGGAAAAGCATCTTTTTGCTTGCATTCTTAAAAAGAGGGTTAGACTGTTATGACTAAATTGGTGCAGACAACCACTAACAAGCTCTGTTTGCTGTCGTCGAGGCCTACGCTGGTCTTATCGATGCCGATCTTCGCAAAAGAAAACAAGATAGGGGAAGGGACAAGAGCAGAGGAAAGCCGTGCCGTTTTCGTGATCGATGTACTCATGTTAAAGATAAATCACATGTAACTATAATTGTTTAAGATAAATCTGTTTGAAAGGGTGTCTTCGCTATGCCGATCTGTATTTGAGCCTTAAATTGATATATTTAAAAAAATATAGACAATAGCAGCAGCAGCCTCCCCCGCCCCTCCACTCTATCTCTCTCCATGGGAATATTTTAGGTTCCTCCTGATGGCTAAATTAATTTTGAATGCAATGGTCTGCATTTTTGTGGTGTCCATCTGTAACCTGATACATCATCAGGGTGTCTCCCAACCTGGAATTCTCAGGAAAATTGTCAAAAAGTTGGCTTCAGGGAAAATGACCAGTGAAAGTGGAACGGCGATGCGGAACAATGCTTGACGGTTGCGCATGGGCATGACTATGCTGAATACTGTTTCCGAAATAGGATCCTTCGATCCAGAAGTGGTCAGGAAGTTTTTATCAAAATAGTCAAGGGAAATTCTAGAAAAGTCAGGGAATTTGAAATCAGTAATTTGATAGACACCTTGATGCACTGGTTCCACCGCACGAAACACTTCATAATCAAGTGAGAATTGGGGAAAGCGAAATATAGAAAGGCAGCAACGGTCGTCTGCCTCACTTGTCTTCACTCTGCTGCATTGACTTTCCATCTATGACACTGTGGGCACTTAACATGTCCTCGACAATTTTACGTTCCTCACCTGCAACTTTGTCTGACTTCCAGAACTTATTTTTTATCATTGGCTTTTTTTTCTCCCTGGACCCAGAAAAGACTTTCGGGAACCCGACGTTACTTTTCCCTGGAAAGCACCCATGGACATCTGGCAGCATGTGCGTTGTCCGCGAGGACCTATGAATCGACGTCCTGGACTTTTCAGCAGGAATCTTTCTGGTATTTGCCATGTACTGAGCGTAGGGGGGGGGGGGGTGAATCGAAGAAGCACACTTTTTGTGCTTGAGCACCTTATGGGTAAAAAAATACAAAGATTTCGGTGAGAGCTGTGAAGGTTGTGACAGCACTCGAAGCACATTCCTAGAACAGGGAAAAAATTATCAATAACGGTTACTGTTTTTATGTTTTCCATGTGTATTTGGTGAATATTCCAGCTATAATACAAAGGTTTGTGTGTTCCATTGCGTATCCAAACTTCTGTTAGATTTCTTTTTAGTGCATCTGTTGATCTGAGGATCCAAACCGTAAAAGAAAAAAACTGGAGAAAGAAAAACAAAGCTTTGAAAAAACAGCAAGCAGGCAAAACAAGCCTTTAGGAAACTTATTGTAATTTATTTTTATTCTAATTTAATCCTGCAACACAAAGCAGGCGAAGCAAGCCTTCACAACACTTGTCATTGTAATTTATTTTCATTATTGTCTAATAATTAAACCAGTTTTGTGTATTAGTGTTATTTCTTATGATGTTATTTGTTTAGTTATTGTGATAAAACACCTGTGATAAGCCGAAGCAGGCTTTTGAGACAATATTTATCGCATTAGTTTCTAATAAAGTAATTTTTTAAATACTTGTGGTTTGTTTTGCAGTACCTGCATGGTAGGACTCATGAAGTTGCATGTGCACAAATGGTAGTGATATGAGCTGAGACAAAAGAGTTATCTTTATTGTTCAATTTGAAGATTCCTGCAATTTATTGCCACCTACCTCTCCACTCAGAGCAGGCATAAAGCAACATAACATGCTGCTTCACACCAGCTCTTGCCAATAGTCCAAACATCTGATAAAAAAGATATACAACCTATTGTAAATGATAAGTGCAATCAAACTAATAAAAAGTTAAGCTGCCGATTAAAAAAACTCACTTTTTTCTGTTGTGTGCGAATTCTAATGTAACAAAAAAATTCTGTCCTGAAGGCTGTTGTGTTTCATGATAAAGTTTAGAGCAGCTTTCAATTCAGCATCGTTAAGACCATCATCATTCATTTTTCCATGTTTCAGGAAAGGAAATTGCAAGATATGAGTTCTGCATTTCGACGTTTACACTTGCAGACAATTGATGTTATAGCTTCTTTTAGGTGGAATCGAAGTTTTATACTTTATAATTTTATGAACTGTTAATCACATAGCTACACAGCTGCATTCGAACCTTTAGCAGTGAAAGTGTATGAACACATGCATACAAATGCTCTTCACAACCAAATGCGCATTTTAGCACACCATGTATTGGGCAATTGTGCAAGAAGTAACGACACTGTGCTCCGACCTCAAGCCTGCACGTCAGTATATAAACCAACTTAGCTAGCAAACTTTGTCCTCTGCACCAACACGTATCAATAAAATTTGACACTGCATCGGCATCTTTATCAGGGTTACAAACTACGCACAGTGTGTTCTCTTTGCTCGTACTGACAAGAACAAAACCTGACCACTTTTTACACATGCATTTGTCGCAGCTCCAGGGGAATAGATCCACAGCCTGGTCCCTCTGGGAGCGGAAGCGCTGCACGAGAGTCTGCCACAGGAGGCGGTGCAGCGGGCTCCAACGAATGTGCCGTACAGCCGACGTTGGTGTTAGGAGGCTTCACAGCGGTTCCTGCAGGAGGCAGAGAGGCAGCAGCAGCTGGAGGGAGCGAATCTCCTGCTGGAGAAGGAGTGCACAAAAAGGGTTAAGCAAGCTGCCACTGCAACGATCGCAGCAGCAACTGCTGCAGAGGAGTTCTACCATCAGTCAAAAAATTACTAGAGGACCAAAAACCTTTGATTGGACTGGAAACACAGCGTGCAGAATTGCAAATCAAATTGTTAAAAAAACAATGAGGAGAAGAGTAAACATTGACATATTATGCTGTTTTTAATTTTCAGTTTGAATGTATTTGTTTACATATGACAAAGCCAACACAGCTGCTGAGAAATAAAATTCATTTTACTTGCAACTGTCAATAAGTTCTGGATTCAGATCTGCTATACTCCGTATCGTCCTACGATGGACTAAAGCCCAATGCTACGGGCCGCCGGGTCCAATCACGAGCCTGTTTGAAATCATGTGGTATATTTGCTATGGGCCCTAGTCCTTCGTCGGGTGAGATGAGATATAACTAAAGCATGTACAGCGTATTAAAAATTTTATAATCAACATTGTATCACAGAGGATAAGTTGTAAAAGGTAATGTTTGACGACTTTACATCATTGGGGGTACCTTGCCAGCAAAATGCAAGCTGGTACTCAAGACCATGCGAAGCAGCATGTGCAATATATTGGTATACTTACGCTCAACCGATGAACTGGCTGATGGTGGCGTACGGAGCCTCATTGCTTTCGTCACGACCCGCTGCCACGGGCTCGACGGGAACCTCTTTGGAATGGACAGTCCTTGGCATGCTGCAGGGGTATGTCTTGGCCAGGTTGTGCAGGACACAGCAGGCGACAGTGATGTCACAGCATCTCTCTGCTGCATCCTCAACTCAGCATGGAGGCAGTGGAACCTACGCTTGAGCTGGCCTATCGTCCTGCACAGTGTATAAATAGTGCAGGATCAGTTATCCTTTTGAAGTGGTTTAACAAGAACATCTAATGAGGTCTGCATGTGATGTCTATCATCGCTCCAGCCCATTGAAAACTTGGTATTATGCCTAATATTTTATATTTTTGCTGGAATATTTTAACATAGTAATGACATGCAGATTTTGTTATAGATACCAGTGATGTGATTGGTCCGAGTCATTTTGGCGCAGCTCTTGGAGCAGTCAAAAGTCAATTTTGGAGCAACAAAAAGAACTTCTGTAGCATAAGCACACATTAATTTTTATTCATACCAATGCAAACATTATGTCAAGCTTAAGTTTTCGGCCTGTCCAACTAAAAGTCAATGTCTACATTGCCTTCTTACATACATTCAAACCTTTGTTAGCATCAACTGCACAGCAGGAGTCCCTCAAACACAAAACTATAGCGTTTAGTTGCACGGAGAAGCACCATGACAAGGTGACAAGAAGGTGAGTGATGAAGGACAACACAAACTGCTTTGAATGGTTATTTTAGGTACTGAATGCCACTGAGATAGTACAATAACATTGATCACATAAACTGATGTTTCCTTCAAGTTCTAGAGGTTGTAATAAAACTGCAATTTATAATTCAGATAAAAAGCAAAGCACTTGTCATTTGATTATCAACATAAATTACATTTTATCTGAAGAACTTCATAGCAAAAACGGCACGTGAACGAAACTTAAAAACAATCCCGCCGAACTCATTCAGGTTCTTCCCGAGATTCCATCCACTGCTCCTGTCAATTTAGTTCTAATCTACTCACACCTATAGAAAATTGATAGCTAAACAAATGAGTTGGCATAAATAAATAAACATACAAAAGAGCACATATAAATGTTCTTGCAATACCGAAGTACCCTTAATAAATCTTGAATTTGGAAAAGGTACCGCTAGGATCTCACAATCTATCATATTTACGAGCCGAAGTTGTATTTAGGAACTGTGTTGCGTCTCGCTTTGCAGGAGTGCTTTCCGCTTAACACGGAGGTGCGCTGCGGCGAAGCAAGACATGCAAAATCGCGATGCCTACTCCGTGATGTTTGCTTCTCTGCAGTACACCAGAGCGCAGTGAAAAGCGCACTCAACGACACTTGCTAACCCTCCAGAATAAACAGACGACTAACATGAAAATTATTACGAAACTTCCAGATACTGTCAGTCATTCATACAAAATGTGATCAAATAGTATGGTATTTGAGACGATAATCAAAAGTTTTGAAAACCTGAAAACTTGCGTAAGCATATCATAACGGTCCGGCCGGGCAGCGAGGCCCGAGCTATTATATTTTCAGTATTATTAAAGTGACATTACGTTTTGGCACTATGCTGGAGCAAATTCCTCACATTTTGGTTATATGTAGCAGAACGTAGCAGGGCAATCACTTTGGGGCAAATGGCGCAGCAATCCCATCACTGATATAATGAAAATGTTCTTAGCGAAAACCTGCAAAGGAAATGCAGTTTGAGATAAGCAGTATTTAAGAGGATATGTTTGAATATGTCTGTACTCAAACTGTCCAAAAACAAGACCTGCCCAAGCCAATGTGTAATTTTGTTTGTTTTTTTCACATCGCAAGCATTGGTTTTTCTTTTTCTAAGAATTGCTTTACATTTAGGCATTTCTAACAACTGCTATTGTTTGAAAAGTATGAACTTCTAGTAAAAACTTGTAGGTTAATAAACCCAGTCATACAGCACCAACAGGAAGGATATGTTTCAGAGAAGTTCTAACTTCTATTCTGGAGTTCAAACAGAAAAGAGCGAATGCAATCTAATAATTAATGTGACATATAGAGTTAGCTGACAAATGGTTGAATTTTGTGAATTGACTTACTTCATTCCCACAAAGCTGGCTAACCTTAGAATAAACATTACAGGCTATGACAGTAGGTTATAGCCAGTAGTATAAATAAGGTGGAGTAGAGATACGCCTTCCTTTCCTTGCTTCTGAGCAGCCGTAGCCTTCTATGCAAGAACATAAAAATGGCAACAAATGTAAAGCGCAGGCACAACCATATGAAAAAGTTTAGGTGCCTCAAGGTGCCGAAACGCTGAAGCGTCGAACAAGGACGCATATCCTGGCTTTACCGTTCCACGATGCTAATCGTTGTGCTATGCGACGCATTGTAGGCGACCTCCGCTGCTGATGACGGAGAGAAGAAGGGCGTCATCAGCCATGGCTTGCCAGGTGTAGCCGCTATCTCCAAGCAGTAGACCATCGTAAACGCCATTGGCCAGCTTGCCAGACACCGAGCCCTCGGTGAATATCCTAGAGTCGTGGGTGCTTCCAAGCATCAACAGCACCCGCGACCGAAGGAAACCCACCGACCTCAAAGAAGGCCTGTTGCAAGGCATGACCCTCAGCTTCACCTGGCCACCTGCATTGTAGATGAATTCGAGTCAGTCTGTAGCACTATGGCATTAACAGCGATGGTATTGTTGTTGTGATCACATGCTTAGAAATAACACACCTATCATTCATCTTCATCAATAGCGAGCAATAAAAACCTTGTCCGCACAATGACAGTACTCAGTAGCCGCAAGACTAGCTCAGTAGCACCAAGTTCATAGTTGAGAGTATAGAAACCAGGCTGTTTATAAATATCCGCACTCCTACTTTATTTGTAGTTTAGTTGCATTAGCACCTGCACCAATAATAGGTACTAAGGGAGTCATTTTGTACACTCCAGTTGGTTCGTGTAATTTTACAGCTCAGTTCACTAGTCTGCATGTCACGCTCATAACCAGAAAACAAATATCGAGTGCTGAAGCAACACTATTAATGTTCCTTTAGGGAGGCACCAGTATACGGGGGATCGATACGCTGGCAGATATTCATGCTAGCAAGTCTACAGCTTAAGAAACAAAAACTGAAGGGTCATTGCACAGGTGGTGCGCCGTAAATAAATTGCAGAATAGGTGTGCTGAGAAGACCACCTTCAACGAACTCAGGTATTCACGCACCAAACTTTCGATACAAAGGGTTTCTGAAATAATGGTGATTGCTCATCGAGCGATCTAGGCCCAGGCTTCCTTCTCGGAAAACTGGCATGCACATGCGCCTAGTATGGGGACGCTCCAGGAGATGCTCCAAACCACTTACCCTATGAAGTCTAGGGCACGACGTGACAAGGCCAGAGTCACCCGCCTCACAGTCCGCGAAGCAGTGGAGACGTGAACGGGGATGTAGTCCAGTGATGAGGAAGTTCTCCGTGGCGTAGAACTACAGGGCGGCAATGACCTGCTGCTCTGCAGAGAGGGCGCGGCTTCGAGGCGTCGGCCGCTCCAAGTCCGGGCGCAATGTGTCGGCGAGGAACACAATGCCCGCGCGACCGAATCGAAAGCGCTCCTGCAGTTCGTCCTCGTCGAACCCCTCCAAAGGGTTCAAGCGGTCACGGAAAACACGACGCCGTCCCATCATCTCAACAGCGTACTGGGCGAACACGCGCTCTCTTCGATCTCGGCGTCGCGTCACAGTTGACATTGCGTCCCTTATCTTCGCCAATCCGTCCGCAAATCAGTTGTCAGTCAGTCGGCGGGCGAGTCGGAGGGTCGGTTGGGCAAACGGCAGGGAAGACAAACAGTGAAAATCAGAGGGGGGATCGGTGGCCGAGTGGGCTAGCGCACACCAGCTCGGAGCACGTGGAGCGAAAGCTCGCGCTGCAGAACCCAGGGATCCTGGGTTCAATCCCCACCCCTGCCCGTTTCGATCTGGATGAGCATCGTACCGGCGTGCGGTCGTGTATCACTACTGCGTGATGCACGTTAAAGACCCCAGGCTAGCTGTTGTACCGCACTGGCTAAATTTCTCATCTACAGCTGGGAGACTCGTCGCCCCTGTGAGGCAGACCAAGTTCTAGGCTGTATAAACATACACACAACCCAATTTTTTTTTTTTTGAAAATCAGCTGATAACTAAAGCGCGGGAAACGTGCGTTGCAAGGTACGAGAACAAAACAACAAATCTATAAAGACCGTTGCCAGATCCGAAATCAACGCTGCAAACTTATGCTGTGTTTGGCGAAAAAATAGATGCATCAAAATATTTACGATCTTGTAAAGTATATATATATATATTTTATGCATAAAAAGAAACACTATGATAAGATCTCGGTTTTATTTTTCTTAATAAAGACAAAACTAGCGAAAAAGTTTCTTAAAAGGCTATTTGTTTGCTTCGACCGGCAGGTGGCGGGAGCTACCGCATAATAATAAAACACGGAGAAATTATGCATCGAGGTTTTGTCGAACGCGGCTAGGTACTCGGAGGTACCTAGGTAGGGAAACGCGGTTAACTTTTAACCGCGGTTAGGGTTAACCAGCTTCGAGCAAACGGGCCCTGGAGTCGCCCATACACTACCATGACTCCAGTGTGATGAGAGTCGCAGGACTCTTTTTAAATAAGAGTCAAGCGACTCTACAAACTAGAGTCGAGAAAGAGTCAAATGTGTGGTGCGCAAAGAACCTCCACAGAGAGTCACGGAGACTCTCTTTGAAAAAAGAGTCGAGGGTCTCTACAAACTGGAGTCGTGCAGGAGTCAATTCTGTAGCGCTACAAATACCCCCCAAAGTTAGTCACAGTGACTCTTTTTTTTTTAAGAGTGTAGGGTCAAAGAAATTAATTTAGTTTTGACGTAGGCCACCTGTTTTGTAAAACCACAGCTGCTGTTCTGCCTCCCTGCATACCCCCCCCCCCCCCCCCTCGCCACCATAACAAGGTAGCAAACTGGGCCAGTTGGTTATAACTATAAACATGGTTTATGAAAACCAACTTCAAAAAACCGGGAAGAAGAGAGGAACAAACACAACAGGACGACAAGAAGTAGCTCCGCCCTGTCGTGTTTGTTCCTTTCTTCGTCCCCGTTTTTTTTTAAGCTGATTTTTATAACCTCCCCCTCTCAATTCTGCACTTGCGATTGTATTACAAAGTCACTGACGGAGTTCATTCATAGCAGGGATGGGCAGCACTTGAAATGCAAGTATCTGAAAATATGTTTAGAATATTTTGAGTTTTTTGTTCTCCGTACTTAAATACATATTGGGGAAAGTATTTGTCGACTGTATTTAAATGCTTGCATACGTACGTCGACTGTATCTAGATACTTGCATAACAATCCATACGACTCCTTTCGCGTATTTAAATACGCGAAAGGAGTCGTATGCAAAGGCCATAAAACTGGCTGCGCTTTGAACGAAATAAACATTGAAGAAAAAAGGAAAAGTAGACAAGTAATTCATTGGATGAGTACAATTCTTGCTAATTTGGAAGGGTGATTTAACTCTTCAGACACGTCGACTTAACGATATGTTGTTTAAAAATGCTTCGAAGCATCGACTGAGCGTTTTAAATTACTCGTACATTGAATAGAATATATTTTCTTACGTTGTATCTGCCTATGAAGCTCTGAAAAACAAATTCTATCTTTAGAGCTGCAACATACTGTCTAAGCACTTGATTCTTAGTATATATAAGTTCCACCCTTTATTTCGGCAAGGTATTTTTACCTGGGTTAAATGTAAGTCTAAGGTTGTCACTCTTTGGGAACAAAATGTATTTGAAGATGATTAAATACGCACGCTATATTAGATCTTGTATTGAAGTACTTTTCATAAAAGCGTAATTAAAGAAGTTTTTCCAAGTATTTCCAAGTGTTTATATTCAAATACATTTCTGGAAACATTGCGCCCATTCCTGTTTCCCAACATGCACCCCCCCCCCCAAAAAAAAAAAAAAGATATTGGTTTTGTTGCACATTTTTAATATCGATGATGCCGACGATAAAGTTGTATTCACACAAGAAAGTAGTCGCAGAGATTTCTGCCCGGATCGCGTAGCATGTGACGACAACGTGACGGATTTGCGATGATGTGACGTCCGCTCCGCGGCGGAGCGGTGGAGGCATACTGGGGAGGTACAAACAATCCCAGTTTGGTAGCAGATCAGTTTGCCTTTAATGATACTTCGTCGTTAAAAGCTTCGTTGTCAAGAATGGAAACCGTTAAATCTGCCTGCAGCGATGTGAAGAGTGGACTATTAACCCTTTGAAGATCGCCTCCGTACATGTGCAGCAACGATTGTACAAAGTGTCAAAAAAAAAAAAAAAAAATTACAGTTTTTTTTTTTTTACCGCAAAAATAAACTATGCATCGCCGAACGCTCATTCTCCGTCCTTTTGTAGCGCTAGAGGTCACAACCAGATGCCGAAGTTTCAGCCCGATCCGATACCTTATCCAAAAGTTATACGTGATTTTCTGAACATTTCAATGTTAAAATGGCGGCCGACGGAGTTTTGGAATACATGGGGCTCTAGGGCACCAGAAACCGAAAACGAACAAAAATGGGCTCCATTTTCCCATTGCAAGTTTCAGAAAATCACTTATAACTTTTGAATGAAGTGTCTGATCGGGCTGACACTTTAGCATCTGGTTGTGACCTCTAGCGCTACCTTTGGGCGGAGAATGATTTAACGTTCGTGCGCTTGACTGGGCGATTGTGTGCGTGGACGTGGACCGCTCCCAGGATGTGCTACCCTCGATTCTCAATAGGCCTATCGACCTAACGAGCCGGTGGTGGTGGGCCGTGGTGTTGGGGTGCCGGCAAAAGCTGGAAGCTCGATGACGCGCCAGAGGTAGGGTTAATTAGAATTAAGGATGACCTAATCTGTGCGCAATTTATAATCATGTGCCAGTTGCACTCACCGGCAGTCGTTCCCGATCGAAAAAGTGTCGTCGAACGTACGCGAACGGCGGTCACGGAAACCTCTGAACTATTTAGCCGGCCAAAAATTTTCAATTGGGCTGTCCCAGCTTGTAAATGATGTCAGCTTGTAAACTATAGTAGCGATACGCGATGACAATTGGACTGAATCCTGTATTGTTTGTATAGGCTTTGTAAAGTGCGTTACAATTTCGAACGCGTACATTGCGTAATTTAGGCATCGTCCGCTCTCTTCGGTGTCCGTTTGTTAAGTCAGCGTGAAAGTCTATTATGATGATAACATACCGGCTACCTGTCAGAAAGAGGTTTCTGTGGAATATCGAGTGCATAGATTTCATTGAAGCATTCCGGCGAAATCGCCGAAGTCGCTTGGCACGATTCCGGCGAACCTGCAAGCAGCTAAATTCAAAGGTTATCGGGCTTTTTTTTATTTTTCGTTGACATTTGTGTGGCATTTAGGAGAAACTAAATGCTGGTTTGCACTCGTTATCACCATCATTTGTTTGTTTTTGAACTGCTAACCGCTACCCTGAATGGTTGTTTTGAAGCGTGACATGACAACACGAGGACGAACCACAATGACCGATTGCCTCTAGGCTAGATGGCGCAAACTACCGCCCATAGATAACCCGTAGAGACGATGCGGTTGCCACGGAGACGCGCATGCGTAAAGTGGGGCATTTCGTCGGGGCGCGCTGGACCAGCGTTGGTCTGCGCTGGACTGTAAACACCATCGTTCGGGCGAGCGTTCGGCGACGCCTAGTTTATTTTTGCGGTAAAAAAAAAGAAAACCCTGAAAATTTTTTTGTGACACCCTGTACATTTGAAAGTACCCGACTAAGGGGAAACTGCGTTTAGTCAGGCACTTCATCCCATTCCAGACGGGCATTCCATAAGTTATTGTCTCTTGGTGTGGTCAACTGCGTCCCGAACAAATTTAGTTTGTCTCTTATCTATGCAAAAGCGAGCATTACGAGCAATTGGAAACATAGAATTTTTTAGGAATGCCACACCATACTTTAGAGCATACCAAATATGAAGCTTATGAGATCTACACAAATATAAACTGTCCCTAGAGATTTGGTAGCAATTTCTTACTGACAAATTGTTGTTCCATGCAAAGTACCCCGTGTAAATTGACCCGTACAATTTAAGACAAAATGTAATATTGAACTCTCGTTCACGGACAAATTATGGAGATCAGAAGCTAAGTTTTCAGATACCAGATTTGTTTAATCAACACCCCACCATTTTAGACTTCCTATATAGTGCCAGGTCACCCCTTAATTGTAAAAAAAGTGTGAAAGAAATTTTATTTACGGATGAATAAAACAACAAAAAATATGTCCTAAACTTCTTGAAAGATAAATGCATGTGATAGCGCAAAAAAAAAAATGTAATCGTTTAAAGATGAGTTAAAGCAAAATGTAATATTATAGATAACTAGCCCACCTCTGTTCGCACACCACTGGCTGTTTCTTATTTGTTTTCTTTTGTATTTGTTTTTTACTGTATATCAGTGAAAGCATGTCACTCTTGTGTCTCTTGTTTTGCTACCGCCGTTGCCGAAAAGGGTGGCGTGGCCTCGTCGGGAACTTTAAAGTGCCTTTTGCCATGCCCCCGAGACTTTCTGAAAGTCTGTTTTAAATAAACTCATACAAACAAAAACAAACAAAAAAAATGACCGCATCTCCACGTGGTGAATGATGTTGTTTGGGGCGAAGCTCTGGTGGTGCTGAGGATACTGATTTTATTGTTCATAGGTAGTGCTGATGGTGAAGATTTTTTTTTATTGCTCATAGGTAGTGCTGAGTTCCGGGTTGCGTTTCGACTTCATTATTACCGCTTTATGGTCGGTGAAATGCAGAGCCAGTGGTTCTTCTAGCGGATCAGCTTGGATCCGCTAGAAGCCGTGGGAACGCATCTCCACCGCTTAAGTCAACGGTCCATGTCAGAAAGAGAATGTGTGGTATGGAACGTGGTTATATACGCATTTGAGCATTTGACCGCAGTGCCCTCTCGTTTATAAACGCTGAGCCAACGCATGCAAAGTGTATCGCGATTATATACGCATTTGACCGCAGCGCCCTCTCCTGTATAGACGTTGAGCGGCTACATGCAACGTTTCATCCATGACATCCCCAGCTCTTGAGTTACTACCACATCTCAGAGAGCCCTACTCGTCCCCCACTCGTGGCCGCTAGAAATCCATTGTGGTCTCCCCGCACAGCTTCGAATCCCGTTGACTGCGCCAAAATGTTTTTCATATTTTTTTAAGAAGACAGATGGGATGGCAATCGATGTGAGCACGGACGGACGGACGGACGGACGGACGTACAAGGCTAGACATTAAAAAACTTCGCCCCTAAAAAAAAAAAAAAAAAAAAAAAAAACCGCTCGCACCGCGGGAGGTGTTGCTCTGTGATATGTATTTAGCGATCTATACACGTTCCATTCGCATGGCGTTTTCGTTTTTCTGGTGTTATTTATAGCTTCGAAATTAGGTGCTCCGCGCACGTGATACGCGGGAGATGGTCGCAATTTTGAAAAATTATGAATCCCGCTGCCAGTTACGATGAACGCTCAGGGACAATGACGGCGTAGATGTACCGGGTAATCGGTGCCCTCTTGCCCTGAATGATGTGTTCGTCAGATCTTTTTCAATACCTGTTGCATCTTCCTGTTCAATACTTCCAGTCTGTGAATTTCTTCAAATGCATCATGTTATTGTAGACTGTGAAGGTACGGTGAAGATCATCGAAAACATGAAAACATCAACTAAAGCAAGAGTATATGATGTCAGTGACAAGTTTTTGAAAAAAAAAATACTAAAGTGTATTCCAGGATTATATTGTCTAAACCAGGGCTGCACAACTCCAAAATGACGCGGGCCAAAAAAAAAGAAAAAAGTTTATTTGAACTACGCAGGTTTTTAATAACTGGCAGACAGGTTTTCAATATCTGGCATCATCGCACTGGTTGCCATCTTGAGTATATCACGCAGTGTCATGTCCGCGTGCCGCACAGAAAGTGCCCGCGAGCGGGATGCAGCCCGCGGGCCGCATGTTGTGCGCCCCTGGTCTAAACTATTCACTCAATCATTCGAACAAAAGGTACTACCAAGAGGCTGGAAGGTGGTGAAGGAAATTCCTCTGCACAAAGCTGGAGATAAACACAATTTTCTAATTTTTGTCCAATCTCTTTAACGAGCATTCAGTGCAAATTTCGTGAGCTCGTAATTTATTCTAATCTTGTTGAACTCAAATTCTTTTTTTCTCTTTTTAAATTCAGCCCAGCATGGCTTCTAAAAGTCTATTCTGGCGAAACTAAACTTTTTTTTTATTTTTTTTTTATTTTTTGTAGAACTATCCGGCTGATAACGTCCGGTCCAGGCGTTCTGTGCATAGGCGACGTTTCTATCGCGCGCTCTTCCTGGCCTTCTGTGATTGGTCCTTCCAGCCATTCTTTCTTTTCTTGCGATAATTCTGGCGCGTTACGAAGCAAGTCTTCGAGAGCAGCTTGGCTTTTTGATTTTTTATCGCCCCCAAAGAGTCTCCGATAATGCCTCAACCTTGCCATTGCTGATTACTCCTTCGTGTTCAATGACTAGAATTTCCTTCGCAAGCGCAACTTTTTTTACTCGCCCCAAGCGCACCTTTGTGGGCTTTTTCCCAAAAAAGGAACTTCTCAGATTGCGAACGCATAACCGCTCCTTAATAACGTTCCTGCTGAAAACTGTCCAGCTTGACTTTAATCTTCTTTAATTCTGCGGCGCATGACCATGGGTGCTCGCTTTCGCTTCGCAGCCGTTCCAATCAACGCCACTGTATATGACAGCGTAGCTGCTAGAGTAGTGACACGACCAACGAGGTAGACGGGCTTAGAGTGATAAACCGGAAGTTCCAAAGTGGCACCCCCCCCCCCCCCCGGTTGCCGCCATGTTGTACACAAAAGTGACCCCTCGTCACGTCACCAAACCAAATACGTGACGTCACAGGAAAGATGGCAGCGCCCATAGCCTGTGGGGGCCGTTAGAGACATGGGCGACGTGGGTCCGAGCAGAGGAACGGGAATCGCGGCATACGACCGGTTTAATACCATTTCTGCGTTTTTCATGCTCTCTCACGTAGGTATAACATGGGAATTCCACGGCCCGCGTCTTATCGTCGGGTTCTCGTTCGTAGTCGACGTGATTCTCGCAAAAGAGTAATACAAAATGAGCCGCACGTTGGTCGGTAATCGCTAAGCGTTGTTTAAAGGAGCAGTGAAACGATATTCAATTGGAATGTTTTTCACTTTACACGAGCTGACTGACACTATAAGGAGTATTCACTCGGTGCCATATTTGTGGGTGATGTCTAGAGCGCATGCTCTGAACGAGCCCACATTAATAGGCTGCTAAGACCGGCAATCTTGAGGGTGCGGAATGCACGTTACAAAAGAACTGCGGAAGCTCGCCATCAGCACGCGCTCAGCAGTCGTGCACACTGCTATGGCCGCCAGTGAATACTTCCTATACTCTGTTTCACCTTATGATGTAGCGCAGGAAAGGCTACAAGCGCGAGCTCCTTGCTCTGGGGCACATCTCGGCGGCATAAGCTCTCGTGACTTAAAGGAGCTGTGCAACGATATTCAATTGGAATGTTTTTCACTTTACACGAGCTTACTGGCACTAGTGGGACTCAAGGATACTCGCATGCAATGCCACTGGCCAAGAAACTCCTTTGTTGCGGTGTAATTTCAAGGACAAAAGCGATCATTTTCATTCAATCTCTCCCTTGCAAAATTCGATGACGTAACGCGGGGATCGCAGTACACCCGTATGACGATATTTGAATGCGGTTCATAGATTGGACCCGAGCATTGCGTGGGCACTCGATTTAGGCTCGTGATAATTGATAGCTCGAGAAGCATTCGAGTAGTGGCCCGTGTCCAATCGCTGCAACGACGACAATAGCCGAGCCATAACAATGTCTGGAACTCAGCGCGTGTCCTGTGCTTTGCCGACCCCAGCGCGTGGCTATGATCAACATTGGCGGCATATAATCGGCTCCAGATCACGTGGCCGCTTGTTCTGGCTGCGAGTTGAGGGCGTGAACGCTGCTCGTTGTTTTTTAATTTTTTTCTGGGACTTCTAATGCGTCGGGTGAAAAACGAAGGCGTGTTTCATAGGTCATTAACGTCAGGGATCCGTTCTAAGCGGTATTTGCGCAAAGTAAAAAAATTGTTGCATAGCCCCTTTAAGCGCGGCTGCCAACGCTATGAGCTCGCGCTTCTAGCCTTCGCTGCGGTACAGCATAAGGTGAAACGAAGTATAGTGGGACTCAAGAATACTCGCACGCAACGCCACTGGCCAAGAAACTCCTTCGTTGCGGTGTAATTTCAAGAACAAAAGCGATAATTTTCATTCAATCTCTCCTTTGCAAAATTTGATGACATAACGTGGGGATCGCAGTACACCCATATGACGATATTTGAATGCTGTTCATAGATTGGACCCGAGCATTGCGTGGGCACTCGATTTGGGCTCGTGATAATTATTAGTTCGAGAAGCATTCGGGTAGTAGGCCCGTGTCCAATCGCTGCAACGACGACAATAGCCGAGCCGTAACAATGTCTGGAACTCAGCGCGTGTCCTGTGCTTCGCCAACCCCAGCGCGTGGCTATGATCAACATTGGCGGCGTATAATCGGCTCCAGATCACGTGGCCGCTTGTTCTGGCTGCGAGTTGAGGGGGTGAACGCTGCTCGTTTTTCTTTAATTTTTTGCTGGGACTTCTATTGCGTGGGGTGAAAAACGAACGCGTGTTTCATAGGTCATTAATGTCAGGGATCCGTTCCAAGCGGTATTTGCGCAAAGTACAAAAATTGTTGCATCGCCCCTTTAACGTCAGTTGAACATCACAGATTTGCTGTGTGCATCACGCGTGGAAGAACAATTTTGGAACGACAGCAAGCAACTCAAGTTCACTGGAGAAACCCTGTCAGGATCTTAGTACTTTATTGCAGTCGCCAAATCATCCTGCCGACGCAGTCTTCCACCGGAACAGAGCAGCTTCTTTGGACTTCCCGACGCGTGCCTTGTAGCGAGTTTGGTGAGAGGTTTCTGTCTGCCAGTGTCCCATTGGTGCGAACTCTTTTTCCTTCAGCTGTCCCAAAGCTCTGTGTTTCCCGGATCGGACGCGATGGTGCCGTGCAAAGTGTCTTGACTGCCGTTGTGTCCGCCTCAGCAAGTCGCCAAATCGCCAAGTCTTCCACCGGAACGAAGCAGCTTCTTTGGACTTCATGACGCGTGACTTGCAGCGAGTTTGGTGCGAAGTTTCTGTCCGCCCGTGTCGCATTGGTGCAAACTCGTCTTCCTTTAGCTGCCCCAAAGCTCTGCGTTTCTTGGAATGGACGCAATGCTGCCGTGCTGAGCGTCTCGACTGCCGTTGTGTCCGCCTCGGTTGGACGCCAAATAGCCAAGTCTTCCACTGGAACGAAGCAGCTTCTTTGGACTTCACGACGCGTGTCTTGTAGCGAGTTTGTTGCGAGGTTTCTGTCTGCCCGTGTACCATTAGCGTGAAGTTTCCTGAAGGCTGATCGTTGGCCGAGTGTGTTTGTGCACCACAGCTTGGAGTATGTGGAGCCAAAGCTCAAACTACAGAACCCAGATGTCTGGTGTTCAATCCCAACCTCTGCCGATTTTGATGTGAATGAGCATTGCACCGGCATCCAGTCGTATTTCACTACTGCGTAATGCTTGTTAAAGGCCCCTAGACTAGCCGTGGTGCTGCACTGGCTAAAGTTGTCATCTAAGCAAAGATGCTGACGTCCATTGGGGCTAAGTGACTTCCCTCTGTCTAAACATACAAAACACCACTCTTCTCCCCCTCCTTCGGGTGAATGCTGGTGGCCGTTGAGCTGTCACACTCTCTGGTCAGTCAAACTATGAAGACCTCTTGGTCTCTCTGAACTTCGTAGCTTGCAAAGATTCAGAGGCGGTAGAAATGTTTCAGAAGTTGCTTTTTTCTGAAATCATGTTGCTTTCGGTGTGTCCCACCACGTCTTTATGTATGCATTCTGTTGAAGAGGGAAAGTCCGGAGTGCTTCTTCCTCGGTACTGTAATGCAGCCGTGGCCCTGTTACTGCCCTCGAAAGATGACCAACTTCGTGAGAAGCTGTCGGAGAACCACCCCTTTTTTGGCGGCACTTTGCTGACGACACATGTGGTGTATCCGCAGCTTGAAGTAGTACTCCAGCGTTGTCTTCATCATGATAGCACAGTGGCAGCGATGGTCAATTATCTGAGCGAGAAATAGATGTTCGAACCTTCTGAGAAGTGGGGTCTTGGTGGCAATGCCCATTGTTTCAGTCTGCAGCATTAGGAGCCAGTTTCGGCCTCCTTTGGCCACCTTGTCGAAGTTTCGCCGAAGCACCTTTTCTGCTATTGTGCACAAGTGCAGGACGTCCTGGGAGGGGCTGAGGAGGCCACCAGCGTCTTTGGCAAGCACCAGGCCACGTTTATCGCTTGTGACCAGCGCAATCCTGGAGCATTCTGGACACTTGGTTACTTTTGCAAAGTTTACGGCCACATTCCCTGCGATATACTCGACAACGCACTCAGCAAACTTAGAAAGTGACTGGTAGGAGTTTGTCTCATGGTTGCCTTCACCCGTGGCAGCTTCATCTCTTGCCTGGACTTGCTGGTGGCAACCTGACGAGCGGAGTGTTGCGGTGCCGTCGACCTGGCAGTTGCCTCGGGTTGAGGGCTGGACACTGGCAACCAGGCACTTCCTATAGGCAGAGCGGAACTCGAGTGCCGTTGGGTTGTCGTTGTTGCTCGTCCTGTTGCGCACAGTTGCAAAGAACAGCTCCAGGCGGTCCTGGCTGAGCTTCCCCGTCAGCAGGCACCTGAGTGGTGGACTCGGGCCCCAGACCAGGTCTTCAGCGAGGCCCTTAATGGACTCCAGGACGAGCAGGAAGCCGAGGATTGGAGTCTTCCTTGCTCCTTGGCTCAGTGGCTGGCACGTGGAGTGCTTCGAGCCCCGGAGGTAGTGTGAAGCCTGGTCGATGCATGTCAGCATGGTGTCCTTGTTGACGGCTCGAACGGGGACCTTGCTTCCACGACCAAGGGGGTGACAGGAGTTGCTCAGGTCGAAGATGTTGTCGACTGCTGCAGCAAACTCTGCGGTGGCCTCCACACCCTCGAAGCCTCGGATGCCCTTCTCCTTGCAAAACACCCCGGCACAGCTCACTGACCGACTCAGGGTTTGGGCCGCCAGGGAGACCTTCATCTTTTGGCGCTGGAAATCAATGTGTTTCTTGCGCAGCTTGTTGGCAGCATGAAGGCCCTCTTGCTGCTGCAGGCTGTCCAGGGCCTCGAGATATTTCCAGGCGACGACCCTACCTGCCCCATCCCTGATGCACAGCTCTTCGGCGAGCAGGTTGCGCATTAGTTTGAGCATGTGGCAGGCATCCAAAAGTCCGTACACCTTCCTGGAGAGATCAGAAGGGTTGGGAAACCAGCCTCTCAGCGGCGGAGAAAAGAACACTGCAAGTGCTGTCAACATGGAAATGTTGCAGTTGGGGCCGTCGCACGTCACGCTGATGCACTCTGCTCCGGCCTCCTCGAACTTGGTGATATACTGGCGCGCGAGGTTGGCCCGAATGCTCCCGTCCAGGCCGTCGATGAGGGCGTAGCCCAGTGGGATTTTCCAGCTTTTGTTGACTGCGACCGCCAGAAACACAGGCGACGCAGTCGTTGTTGAGGATGCCGTGGCCCAGGTCACAGTATCCGATGACCTCTTTGCCATCCCAATCGACTTGTTTCTTGATGCTCATCTCGTCAACCATCAAGCTTACTAGAAGTCGTCCCTTCTGGGCTTCTTGTGTGACTCTGTTGAATGACTCCCTGGTGAAGCCTGGTTTTCCATCGATCACCGCTGCCCATTTGCGAAGAGCACTTGGGTGTGGCAGCCTGACGTGCTTCCGCAGAAACTTGTATGCTTTTGCCGACTAAAAGTGCACCGTAAGGGCAAACTTGCGCACATCCTCTGCGTACATGTTGTTTGGCTTCCTGGATATCCTCAGGACAAGGTTGCGCATCGGGTCTGTGAAGATGTCAACAATATTGACTGCTGACCCAGGAAGCCTCCTTCTCAGTTCTCGGAGAAGGACGTTCAGCTTTTTTATCCCGGCCGTCTTTCCGTTGTTTCTGTAAAGATCCCTGTGCTGTCGTGGTGACACAGCTGAATAGTTGTGATCACCGGAACAAGCTTGGCGCCACACACGCACATCTTCGAGTGTGGCATCAGGTGTTGACTCCGCACTGCTTCCGGGTCCAGTGGCAGCGCTGGCTTCGTGACACCGCACAGACAGGTATTCGGGCATGGTCTCGAGTGTCGACTTCGCACTGCTTCCCCGTCCAGTGGCGGCGCTGGCTTCTGGAGCCTCCCCGGGGCTTGGTTGAGTGGTCGACGAGCTAGGCTGCCTCTCCGGAGGTGGATACCTGCCAGCAGAAAAAAAACAACAACAACGAAAAACATAATCATTACAGTTAATTTAATCGTAAACAGCGCAGCTCTCTTGGAGCATAATTTCTGTCTTGGCAATGCGGAGCGCAGGTTCATCGGCTTCTTTAGCAGGGGTTGTGGTGACGTCGGAAGGCCAAAATTAGATTGGTTGTAATTAAAGGATAGTCGGCAGACTATAAGGCACCTTGCTTTGAGGGCTACCCACTATTCTTCAATCAGAGCCAATCAGAACTTGGCGTTCTGACGTCACCACAACCCCTGCAAAAGAAGCAGATATACTGGCTCTCCGCATAGCATATCTGCCGTAACATTAGAACTGGTGTTCCTTTACTTGCCACAAGCCAGAAAGTTAGGTTCACATATTTCTTTTATTAAACCAGCTGCAGCGACACCTTAAAAATGTATACATGTCGCACCAGGTAGGAAGTTTTCCAATACAGCCACTTTTATCGGATATCGACATGGTTTTTTTTGCCTTTTACAATGAGCGTCCAGGATTGAAATCGCATGACCTAGTTGCCTAAAATATCACATTTTTTCCCTCCGTCTCTATGTTCTGCTGCTGTTCTAGTTATTTTTATAGTGTTGCCAAGGTAAAATCTGAGCGTGATAGTATGTGTATGAAGGCGCCACCCATCGTTGTAATCAGTATGTCTTTCTCAGGCAAATAAAAGTGTTCTGCAGCAACCTGCCTGTGCCTTTGCTTGCGTTGCTGGCGCTGAAGAGTGCCCACATGAGACTGTGCTTGTTGTCGCTTCCGAGGTGACCGTTCGGACGTGCGTGCCGGAGAGTCAAACTTCGTCGGCACACTTCGTTTTCGGAGGTACCTTCTGCTGCACCTCTGGTGGAAGCAGTCATCCTCAAAGTGCGCTGAGCACAACTTGGCGTTCCTGGTGGGTGTCCGGTCTTCACAAGGCATTTCCTCCATCCACGCCCTCAAAGGTTCTGGATCTCCCAATGGGAACTTGTGACAGTATAGGAAAGTGTGGGTGGTGAAGTGTCGGGAAAACGATTTCCAAAACTATAAAAGTCTTTTCTTTTCAGAATACATTAAAAGTTGGTCATCTTTTGAGGGCAGTAACAAGGCCACGGCTGCATTACAGTACCGAGGAAGAAGCACTCTGGACTTTCCCTCTTCAACAGAATGCATACATAAAGACGTGGTGGGACACACCGAAAGAAGCATGATTTCAGAAAAAAGCAACTTCTGAAACATTTTTATTGCCTCTGAATCTTTGCAAGCTACGAAGTTCAGAGAGACCAAGAGGCCCTCCTAGTTTGTCAGACCAGAGAGTGTGACAGCTTAACGGCCACCAGCATTCGCCCGAAGGAAGGGGAGAAGAGTGGTGTTGTGTACGTTTAGACAGAGGGAAGTCGCTTAGCCCCAATGGACGTCAGCATCTTTGCTTAGATGACAACTTTAGTCAGTGCAGCACCACTGGTAGTCTAGGGGTCTTTAACAAGCATTACGCAGTAGTAAAATACGACTGGACGCCGGTGCAATGCTCATTCACATCAAAATGGGCAGAAGTTGGGATTGAACACCAGACATCTGATTTCTGTAGTGTGAGCTTTGGCTCCACATACTCCAAGCTATGGTACACAAGCACACTCGGCCAACGATCAGCCTTCAGGAGACTTCACGCTAATGGTACACGGGCAGACAGAAACTTCGCACCAAACTCGCTGCAAGTCACGCGTCGTGAAGTCCAAAGAAGTTGCTTCGTTTCGATGGAAGACTTGGCGATTTGGCGTCTGGCCGAGGCGGACACAACGGCAGTCAAGACACTTTGCACGGCACCATCGCGTCCGATCCGGGAAACACAGAGCTTTGGGACAGCTGAAGGAAAAAGAGTTCGCACCAATGGGACGCTGGCAGACAGAAACCTCTCACCAAACTCGCTACAAGGCACGCGTCGTGAAGTCCAAAGAAGCTGCTCTGTTCCGGTGGAAGACTGCGTCGGCAGGGTGATTTGGCGACTGCAATAAAGTACTAAGATCCTGACAGGGTTTCTCCTGTGGACTTGAGTTGCTTGCTGTCGTTCCAAAATTGTTCTTCCACGCGTGATGCACACAGCAAATCTGTGATGCTCAACGGACGTTAAACAACGCTTAGCGATTACCGACCAACGTGCGGCTCATTTTGTATTACTCTTTTGCGAGAATCACGTCAACTACGAACGAGAACCCGACGAAAAGACGCGGGCCGTGGAATTCTCATGTTATAGCTACGTGAGAGAGCATGAAGAACGCAGAAATGCATGGTATTAAACCGGACGTATGCCGCGATTCCAGTTCCTCTGCTCGGACCCACGTCGCCCACGTCTCTAACGGCCCCCGCAGGCTATGGGCGCTGCCATCTTTCCTGTGACGTCACGTATTTGGGTTGGTGACGTGACGAGGGGTCAAATTTGCGTACAATGGCAGCGGCCTTATGTGGGTCACTTTCGAGTGCAGACCGGAACCCCGGGTTTATCGCTCTAAGCCCCTCTACCTCATTCGAGAAGACGCAAAATTATCTAGATGCTCTACGTCAGAAGCGCCGATAGTGATCTCCATTTTGGGCCTGGGAGGTTGCTATGGTAACCGTACTGCTAGCGACGCCGGGCGGCAATTTTTTTGGTCTAGTTGATATCTCCATTCGTTCATTGAAAAGTGGTAAAAGACGCTTGGTATGGCGGTACGGCACGGGCCTCTGGAGGAACGGTGCCTGTTTCTTCTGGGAAGTGAGAAAATTTGCAGCCCGGGGACTGTCGGACGACGAGAGCTGCTAGGTATCGTATGTGCACGGACAAGGCGAGTGGTTTTCCACGCTGCCGGGTTGGCGGCCGCTTCGTGGGATGTACCTACTGTCGTTGTACTTTCGGACTTCACTCCGATGGAACAGAATCCGATTACGCCGGCCACGACAGGACGATTGCATCGGGACATGACTGCTGCTCGACTGCCTCACAGTAAGTGAATGTATGCTTAGCATCATATTTCATCAAGACCCATTCATCCATTCAAGATGAGATTTGCTCACCGACTGGCGAGGAGCAACGTCGACGACGGTCTCAACCTCGTTTGGGCGATGAACAGCCGACGAGGTTCAACCAAGAAGGACAGCATGGTGATCTCCAGAAAATTGTTAACGACATCAAAAGAGACGGACGCCGGATATGAGATGTTCTTGCTGACAAGCCAAGTGGTCGTCCGGAGGCTTACCGGCATTCAAATATTCAATATTTTTATCCAATGTAGCACGCATATCCGTGTTAAAGTGGCCATGAAATGATTTTTTAACTTCTTCCTTAGACTGTGGTCGGTTTATCTTGCTGCATACCCGACCCGGAGGAATAACAAGGAGCCAACAGTTTCAACAACAAGAAAATACATTTAATTGGACATGAACCAGACGATGAAGAATAATAACAGAAAACCAGGGAGCACCGGTGGCGCCGGAGTTTAGACAGCGACTCCCTGTGCGCCGCCTCTGACCTGCCTTATCAAGGCGGCGCATCCGATGTGCGCGTGGCTGGCGTGCCGTCGCCGCCACGCGGGAAAAGTTCGGCACCTTTGCCTCGCAGTCGGGCAACTGGGCTGGGGAGCCGCCAGGGTGCCCACAAGCTATTATTCTCTAGAGTAACTGTATAAGCTCCGCTTGCGTAGCAGAGTACCGCAATGGTGCCATTCTGGATCCAAGCACTGCGGAAAGCCACGGTCGGTTTTTGCAGGGGACGCGAAGGCGCAGACGCGAGGCGGCGTGCTGTGGCATGCTGAGGCGCGCTGCGTAAGCAAATATAGTGCGGCGTGCGGTGACGAGCCGCGCATGCGCCGTCATCGTTCTCCCGTCGTTTCTTGTTTCCCCCTCGATTGCAAAAATCGCATCCACGGATCCTGTGGGTCGCGTGTGAAGTGAAGTCGTCAATTCATTGCGGTAAACGACGCAGCGGCTGACGAAACCGCCGTCCCCTCGCTTTCGGACGAGAGCTCGCCGACTCGCCAAGATGGCCGGATTTGCCGGTCGCGTATCGCGTATCACTCCGCGAGAGCCGCAGACGCGAGATACGCGATCGTCGTTCGTGTCGTCTGCTTCCCATACCTTGGAAACGGGTGTCCTAGAACATCGCTCGCATTATAAAAAAAAAAAAAAACAGGATTGTATTGTACTCAGTTGACGCACATAATGTTCAATGACTTAGGAAGCTTTCGGTTCGTTCGATTTTAGTCTAGGATTCATATTTTGTGAACTCAAAGCGGAAAATATGTTCCCCCGAAACTCGGCGCTCTGGAAGGCCGCTTTCCCGCACGAAGGTCGGATCCAGTTCTGCCCATGTGACCACTCCTCCGCCAATACGGAGATGGCGGCGAAAGGAAAAGGAACGCGATACTCTGGCTCTGCAAGCAGAGCCTATTGGCGACGTGAGCGATCGAAAGCGTCGCTGTGGTCGGCCCACCGCAATTGGCCGAATGCTGACTATGACGTCAGCAAAGGATATCAAATCGACGCAAATAAGAGAAATGTAAGAACTTCAATTTTGACGGTGTGGGCAGCGTTACTTTGAGAGCGCTATGATTTCAGGCTTTCACCATGCTCATTACTAACACCATAGAACTTGTTCTTCACAAGGTAATGACGCCACGGAAGGTAACCAAACGAGGGCGCCACCAAAACATCTCGCCGCTAATATAGTTACTCTATAATCCTCAACTCAAAAGCGAACAGTGATTTCACGCGGTCGTGACATGGTAGGGCGCCGGTGCGATGACCCCAAGCTTCCACCGTGCTTTTTAAGCACACCATAGAACTTGGCATTCGCAAGTGGTTATACGGTCCGTCGGGGCACTCATTGGCCACGAACGCGAATTCAAATATTCATCGACAATTTGACTGTTGAAGAGCGCGGACGTCCGAGTGACGCAGTTCTCGTGTCCAATGCGTGAGTTGGGGTCGGCTGACGTCATTTTGGCCTTTGTAGACATTGCAAAGAGGATATTTAGAACCATACACACATGATGATAACGTCATAGCACACTGACATTAAGGATCACAAAACAGGCCCAGCGACAGAAAATAAATATTACACTCGTAAGAAATAATTATGTCTGTAACTTGTTAATTACAAAGACGAACACGCCACTGAGCATCTAAGTTTATTAGTATGTGTTGACGCATTGTTATATAGCAGGACATTCCATGTACGTCACTTGAGCAAACGCCAGCTCGTCACTTGAAAAAAATTGCGGTGGCTTAGCTCGGCTATGCCAGGATATACGTAGCGTGAGCTTATGCGCACAAAATGAGAGGCGCTATCAAGCGGCTCCGGTGCAGCGTCAGACTTGGCTACTGCGCAACGGAGGCGGACAGCTGGGCACGCGGCGGCGCCAGTGCGTATGCCGCGGCTATGACGTCACTCCTCTGGAATGTGCAGACCGGCGAGGCGCGCGCGGTGACCGCGGAGCGCGCGGCGGTGGCGGCGGCTCCGGCACGCCAGCTGTGCGCCGTGTGACGTCACTGCTCCTCGCGCATGCACAGACCGGCAAGGCGCGCGCGGCGGTGGCGAAGCGGCCGGTGGCGGCGGCTCCGGCACGCCAGCTGTGCGCCGTGTGACGTCACTGCTCCTCGCGCATGCACAGACCGGCAAGGCGCGCGCGGCGGTGGCGAAGCGGGCGGCGGCGGTGTCTCCGGCGCGCCAGCTGTGCGCCGTGTGACGTCACTGCTCCTTGCGCTTGCGCAGAACGGAGCACGGCTCATTATGCGAGCCACGCGAAACTGCTCAACCTCAGCCAGTGTAGCTCACGCTACAAAACAAAAAAAAACAACAACAAAACACTGCGATCAAATGCAAGCTATTGCAACGAAAGCACGTTATATCAAAATCTTCAGAACTGTAAATTCGTAAAATCATCGATTAGTACAAAGGATTAGAGATCGCAAGAGCTTCCTCGCTAAAAGTTGCTGTGATTATTCTGTGACCCAGGGCTGAAACAACTTCCCCTAGGTCCTACAAGCGACGTATACCTTTCGTTTTGATTCTCAGAAATTCAAACCTTAAGAGGTAGCTAGAAAAATGCGAAAAGTTTATCTTAAAAGCTATATTGTAAAATCGTTGGTTCGTACAAAACGTAGACATAGCAGGAGCTTCCTCGCTAAAAGTTTGTGATTATGCAGTTACCTGGGGCTGAAACAACTTCCCCAAGGCCCAACAAGCGACGCATAGATTTCGCATCGATTCTCACACACCAACGTTGAAGCAAAGCTCACCTATGCAAAAGTTGCATGCTAAAAGTCTTATCGATCCTCGAACACATCTGGGGATCCGAGCACCGGTACGGCGATATGACTGAAGTTGTCGCACAGGTGCTAATATCCAAAGCGATCTTGCACAGAAAGGGTATAAAGTATCATTCTTTCAAATCTTCACGTTATACGCCAGAGATCACGAAGAAGCCAGAAATCGTTGGCAAGCTTCGGCACATCATGACTCCGCGCACCGAACAAACTCGCATCCACCAGTACTGGGCGCTGCCATCTTACCGGTGATAGGGTGCCTACATGTCTGTCTGTCTGAGGGTGAAGCCATCCATTGTTGTCCTGAAAGTGCCAGCGCGTGACGTTCTGGCGTACTCGGTGCGTGACTTGGGCGGTAAAATGGCGTCTATGCATTAGTCGAAGCTACGCGCTCGAGCTGAGTGACACCAGGTTGCGCGCGCTTCAAAATTCATCAAAAACGATTGAGCGGGAAAATGGCTGAGATATCACCACTCAAGCAAAAGCGCGCGTGTGTATGAAGGCACTCTAACCGGTGACATCACAGCTCTTGCGACGTTACGTGACGAGTAGTCACTCGGTTGCTATGGAAACCGAGCCAGCTCAGCTCCTTGCTATGGTACCGCGTGCGAGCAATCGCGGTGAAAGGCGGCACAGGGAAAAGCGTGGCGCTCCTCTGGCAGCTATGCTGCCATATACAGGAGCTCTAGTTCCAGTCAGTATCTGTGCAGCTCTTTTTTCTCTTTCTTATGAAAAAATTAATCTGAGAGGATCTTTCAATGAACCTTTTCCACATACCGACGGCACCAGGCGGTAGCTGCACGAACTAAAAATGGAGGAAGTGATCTGCGCTACCAATCGATAATGGGAGCTACGCTACCAACTTCTCCCCTCTCTGAGCTGCGGCGCGTGCGGGACGAAACGTGAGCAGTACGAAGGTACGCACCTAGGGAATTTGATACTTTGTGATCAGCTTCGTAGGGAGAACCAGGGGGAACCCGCGAAAAACAAGGTAACCTAGTGAGCAGCGAGCAACGATGGCGACGGCGGTGGACGGGCGCGGCAGGAGGCAATCACAAGCGTAAGGCCTCATTCACACAGACATTTTTTACCTCGTCCTGGCTATATAGCCGGGCGGCGTTCCCACCAGGGGAGAGGGATTTCGGACCGGTTTTGGACCGAAATCTGGCCGCCGGAGCCGGAATGAGCCGAACGACGGTGTTCTACGTCCCTGGCGCCGACGGGAGACGGGGGACGCCGGCGCCCCGCCCCATTGAGGGACGGTCAATCACAAAATAGGAAACTTTCGCTCAATCTGGCGCATTCTCAAAAGTTGGGTGACCATGGGCACGGCCGCGGGAGGGGGGGATTGACCGTTCTCTATAGGAAGAGGCGGTGAAGGCGCGAAGAACTGGTGATTCCGGTGAAGCACAGGTTGCACAACTGAAGACTACGGCGATTAGAGGTACAGCCGTCATTCTAAGTACTTTTTCCCTACGGAGTTCTTGACTGGTCTTTCGACCACCGCGACTTTAAAGAGGGGCATCCATGGCGTCCACCCAAACGTCATGTTTTTCTGTCCGTCCATTTTTTTTGTGTAACACAACTATATATATGCTGCAATTACGTGTTCTACTCGCTGATCCACAGCCTCCTTCCGAATTTCCTCGATTTCTCGTGCCGACTTCCGCCGCTTGGCATCGGACGCTCGCGCGTGCGCAGAACGCTTCTCGGAAAATGTCCACTGCGAGTTCTTTAACTTTTTCTTTAAAGTATTCCCATCTCTCTAAAAGGCTGACCTGTGTCCTCGATGACAATGTTTCCAAGACCTGTGTAACACGCTCGACGAAAATATAATCTCTGAGCAGTTTAACATTAGTTTTCCACAGTTCCCAATTTTACGTCTTTCTGGGTTGCGTGGCGTTTCTCAAAGTAACTGTCACTAAGCTCTGGTCGCTAAAACATACTGGCTTCACATTATAGTCAGATAACGTGAAGCGGTTTCCACGTCACTGACAGCTTCAACTGACACATAAATGCTGTTCGAACGAGCCTGAGAAGAAGATTGAAAGTGAGTAAAACGAAAATTAGCTTTCGAACGCATGAGTAGCTTGACATGCTCTTAGCGGCACTTGTTTAGTTTAGTCTTAAAACATTTCACGCTCCTATTTATGTGCAGTCTAGGCGGCGTACTATCTTCACTACTGCATTCGCAGTACGTCTCCTTCGAGTTGGGGGGATCGGTGGCCGAGTGGGCTAGAGCACGCCAGCTCGGAGTACGTGGAGCGAAAGCTGTCGCTGCATACCACAGGGATCCTGGGCTCAATCCCCACCTCTGCCCGTTTCGATCTGGATGAGCATCGTACCGGCGTGACGTCGTGTATCAGTACTGAGTGGTGCACGTTAAAGACCCCAGGCTAGCGGTTGCACTGTACTGGCTAAATTGCTCATCTACAGTGAGTGACTCATCTCAATTTTGAAATGGCCGACCAACTACACGCTGTATAAATATCCACACAACCCCGATTAAATCTTCTGCGAGCACAATGACTTTCTCACATGGCAAGTACCTCTGCAATCTCGCGAAAAAACGAACCCTTTCATCGACCCGATTTGGGGCATACGCACACAATACCCGCCACTCGAAGTTATGCAAGCTGAAGTCGCACACTATAAATCGCCCTTCACTGTCGGTTACTATAACCAATTCTTGGAATTGCACAGTCTTCGAGAGAAATAAAAAACACCCCACGGAGAAGCCTACCATGTGGCATACACACACCTGTTATCGGTGAAGAAAAGGCTTCAGAGCTCGTTCAATATCGTTATCGTTCTTCATTTTGGCTTCTTGCATGCAAATAATGTCTCGGTTTTCTTCGCTTATTAAGCGTTGCAGTTGATACAGTTTTTTGCATGAATTTATACCGCGTATATTAAGAGTTCCTATACGAATGGGGTGAGGTAGTTCTGCCATACTATCACGTTGCGAAGCCACACAACCGTTCCGTAATTTGCTGCCAGGCTGCGAAAGGGAAAAATAACGTTTCTGAACCAAAGTTGGAAGCGTTGAGCTGCACACTCACATTGAGTCCTTTCCCCTATGTTCTTTCGGGAAGGGGAGGGGGGGGGGGGGTGCGTGAATGAACTGTTTTCCGGCTCTTCTTGGGGCCCTGCACGCGCCACTGCCCCGTCTCGCCGTGCGCGTCGTCTGTTGAATCTACCGGAGGCACTTGGTCCGCGGACAGCTTTCCTGCCTTGCCCGCCGCGGTGCTTTCAGTGTCTGTTTGATCCATGGCTGCGTCTTCCTCCTCGGGCTTGTACCGTTCACCTTGCTCAACAGCCGTCGCCGTTCTCTCGGACGTCTCTCGGTGCGCTCCAGGCTGAAGGGTCGGCTTCTTCATCGTAACGACGGTAGCAGTCGCGGGCTCGCGGAAGCCCTGGGATTTCGTTGCTGTTCCGTCGTGGTCGGCGAGAGTGCCTGGCTGCCCTGGCTCCGTGCCGGTCTGTCTTGCAGGTGCGCCGCTGGCCGCCGCGTCTTCGGCTTCCGCCTCGTCCATCATTAGGTCGTTCGGCTCTTCGGTTCTGCGCTCACGGACGATAGCAGCGAACGTCCTGACAAAGTCTTCGCTCACGTGACCGTAGCGATGGCACTCTGTGCATCGCGGAACACGACAGTTTTGACATATGTGGCTGGTTTTTCGGCATCGTAGGCACAGAGGTGCCCTTCCGGGTACCACAACAAGGACTTTGCAACCCTCCACTCTGAGTTCATTAGGGATGTCTTCTGCTGTTGTTCCCTCCTTGAGGGTCATCTGAACGAGCCGCGTGTTAAACTCCACTCTCTCAAAACCGTTCTCACGAAAATGACCTCGGCTAATATCCGACACCTTGCCAAAGCATTCCAGTTCCCGACGTATTTTTCTGCTTGTAATATTTCAAACTGTACCACCCTACAACAACCCCGAATGGGGCTAGTAGTATTGAAAATAAATAAATAAATAAACATGGCAGTTGGGCACATCGTAGGGTACCCAATGGAGCTTGACCTGAACTTCCGTATTGGCAGGCTCGAAAACGAGGCATCGCCCTGTTTTGATGCGTAGCTCCTCGGCGTCCACGAGCCTCTGTTTTGCGACGAGCGAACGCAGCCGGTGCAGCCAAACGTGGTTCATTTTGGTGGGCTCCGGCTTCCACTAGCTCTTGGAGTACGTTCAGTCTTTGCAGCTCTTCTTTAAAGTCTTGGATCCTGTAGGGCCCGCTTCGAATGTCGACGTGCAGAATAATAGAGTTTTTAGCAAGATATCCGGTTGGCAGGAGTGGCAAAATTATCTTGTACGTGTCAGCACTTTCAGCAGCAGAAAAACTGCGGCCTTTCAAGGCCGTTATCGCCGCTCTATCGGAGCCCGTCATCACACGTCCGTACTCGGCGGAGGCCGGAAGTGGAAACCCACTGAGCTAACCAGGAGTTGGACGTCAGTAGAGCAAAGGGGTTCAATAAGCTGCCACCAGTCTAACACCAACAAGAGTGAACGGCTTGCATATTAAGGTTATGATTATATTGCAATTAATTGCAAAGGTGCAAGCGAGTTAGACAAGAATGACGAAAATAATCGCTGGAGAAGGGGAACAAGAGGACAAAGGACAAACACAAAACTCCAAACACAAGTAGGTGACTGGTGCGCGAAGGAAAAAATCTGCGTGGTCCTAGTATAGAACCAGGAACCTCTCTATTTCCAATGGAGATGTCCCTGGTTCGATACCAGGACCAGGCGGAATTTTTTAGTCGTGCTTATGACCCTGAGTTTGGTCCCCTTGTGCGGCTCGTGGAGTATGTCGCGCAAAATGGGTTGAGGAGCTCTTCTGAATGGTACTACCGTGAATCTACCTGACCAAAGGAGACGGCCATAGTCCCGACATTCTTAACTAACGCTTACTTTTTTTGGCGGGTCTGCCTAGATGAATTTAATACTGCAAAGTTCGTCTCTATTGCAAGATATCACATACAAATGGAGCAAAATTTCAGTCGTGTTTGGAACTACCTTCCACTCTTCTTTAGGCTCTTTTTTTTTGCGTCGAGGAGATGTAAATGCTCATCAAGAACGTCTGCAGTCACTTTGGTAACTGTTCCCTCATTTTTATGTTATCATGAGAAAACAAAATTTCCCAATAAAATTTAACAGGGTACCGGCGTCTGGAGTTATATGGCGCAAGTGGGCTATGTCCTTTCATTTTTTGGGAATTAGTTTGGCCTAAATAAAATGACACAATGTTATTAGTTTCTGCTTTGTTAATTTAAATGTTTATGAAATATGTCACTGTTTGAAGTGGGTTTTACAAAGCAAGAAGGATAATAAATATTTAAATTTTCTTTCTTTTGAGCGCATCTTCTGGACAGAGTGTCCGTGTCACGGACTCCCAAGACAATCATAACAGCGGTCATCTTTGCAGCGATGCGAAGTGTCTCTGGAAGGATGATCGCTTATTTTATAAATACGAAAAAACAGAATACGATAAAATGACTTTCACCATGTTCTGATACGAAGAGTTATTTTTACAAAGGTAAGCAGACGGTCTATAGGATATTATCCAGATGTTTTTTTTTTCTTTTCAAATTTTTATTCATGCTTGATATTATGATGTAAAATGAATGGACGGGACGAGGGTCGGATGCGGCTCCTAATATCGCGGATGCGTTTCGGATGCGGACACAAAGTGTGCGGATGATCACGCTTATCCGCTCAGGGCTCTAACTATAAAAGTTGGTATTTTTGTATGTGTGCATGTGGGGGGGGGGGGGGGGGGGGGGGGGGCGAAGAGTGGATGGAAAAAAGCCGTAGATCGGCACGTTCGTTAATTTTTTATTTGTTCTTTTGTTTGTTCGTTTGTCTCGTGAGGGTACTCAACCCTCAGGGTAACGCACCTCAACATGGAGCATAGGGAGCGAAAGCTTGGGCTAAAGAACCCAGTTATCCGGGGTTCAAACCCCAGCCCTACTTGTTTTGATCGGGATGAGCATTGTAACGACGTGTGGTCGTTTAATTCCTCTAGCGTGATGCACGTGAAAGAGCATGCTGCACTGGCTTAGTTTTTGATGTTTCAGGTTCTCAAAAACTTTGAGAAACTAAGAAACTCAGCTTGTTTAAACAAAATCGTCGAACTTGTTTCGAGCAAATATCCTGCGGCTAATTTGTCTCTTTCGTGGATTTCATTCCTCGCTAATTAAAATAACGCTTAAAGCGTCATTCAGATAAAATTTAATATATATATTTTAACTTTATTTAGACTCATATGTGTTGGAGGTGTGTGATCTTCGACCAAAAGTTCGTCCCTGCTTATCATAATCTAAGCTTCAACTTTTTTATTTTTTTTTCACGGTTCTGCTTTGGTAGTTTGTGGGTGTGTTGGGACTGCGTAAGGCTCTGGGTCTTTAAAGGGGCACGGAAGTAGATTTTTAATTTGTCTTTTCATGACGTCATAAAAAATAAAGCATTGCCATAATGCGTGGCATTTTTATATTAATAACGCAAAGAAACATCACCAAACGTTTCTTTTCTTAAATGTTTCTCTAAAGGTTATGTCTCGCGATGTTGGGTCACATTGTGGGTTACATGATTGTAATTGGAAGGTTTTCTGGGAAGGCAAGGGAGCGTAGGTTGAATTTGCACCATAAAATTACAATTTTACAATTACACTCAAAGTCACTTCAGTGCCCCATAAGAAGCTCTGCTTTGTGTTTCAGCATTTTTGTTTGTTCATCCTTTTTCGTTACGTTTTCAGTCTAGGGCTTTGATAATATATAAGACTGCACTTATAGTGGAACATTTCACAGCCAGATTATTTTTTGTCGATGCAAATTGAGCTCCTTGTTCTTGGCGTGATCAGATAATGTTGATTGGGTCGCACTCCAAAAAAAAAAAATCCATTTAACCACAGGCCCCTCCGCCTTGTTTTAGCCCGCCATGAATGAATCGGCAGTTTTGTGATCGACCTGTGAACAACCGTACTCTGCCACATCGTCACATGACTGAGTTCAAAGCAAAAACTTTTGGCCCACACAATTTTCACCTTTTTTTAAAGTTTATTCGTAGGATGATGAGCGGGTTAAACAATAATTATATAAAAGACACCATTCACTTTACTAGAATATATTTATTTAAACAAATAATTTTCATCTACCCCGATCAATGACCTCACTCTCGAGTTTGACGCATGGCTGCCTGTTTGCTGAACCACAGCTGTTGTGGTACCTCCCTACAAACAGGCCACTTTTTTATCATAAATTAGGGCGACTCACAGCGTTGCTTCCCAGCTGAACAAAAATAGCCGTTTGAGAAAAGACAAAAACAATAATACAGTTTTTTTTTACTATTGTTTTGTTTTCGATAATGGTGTCAACGATAATGTGGAGTGTTATTACGTAAGGTACTTCACAATTGCCGCGGGTCAGTCGGGTGAGCTACTGGAAGAAATTTATTCCAGCACGGTGAGTATGACTTCATTATCTCAACTTTTCGGCTGTCTAAAAACCATAAAAATTTGGCCTGAATGGTTTGCATTCCCGAAGCAGTTTCTGATGCAACGGACTCGGCTCATGACACATTTCAAAGTTTCCACTCGGAGTCATCACACAGGAGACGGGGAAGAGGTTTTCTGTTGAGGGACATTCTCTTATTCTTTTAATTTGTTATTCGAGACGTTGTGAGCCTGTCGGGATTTGTTTTACGTATTGTTTGTTGCAAAGGGGGTGAAGCACGTGTGTGTGACAGCAGTGATGCACGAAAATAGGAGGAAGGCAGGTCTTTAATCCTGAGTTTCGCACTTAAACTTTTTTTAGGCTTCTCGTGGTAACTCCTCGCTTGCGATTGTTTCAGAAATGACAGCAATGAGCGAAAACATGGATGATGAAGAAAGAAAGTCAGTATCGAGGACCACCGGTGTTGATACTCAGTGGCGTGTTGCCGTACTGACCGGTTTGATTGCGTTTTTCACCAGCGTTACCGTAAAAAACGAGGGCATTATTTTCGTCGGCATCACGACGCAATTTGGCGCCACCCGAGAACAAGCTGCTTGGCCTTTAAGTGTGCAGGTAATCGCCATGCAGGTAGTAGGTAAGTAAACCTCGTGCCGAAGGCACTTTCTTCGCGTTCGGTGATCCCTACCGTAACTTTCAAGAAAGCAATTTTTAATCCGGCTGTCTACTTAACCACCATGTTCCCATTAACTTAATGGAAATAGTGACGTTGCGACACTGCTCGATGAGTGAATCTCAGGTTTGTTTTTACTGCAATTTACTGTTTTTACTGAAACCGCGAGAAAAAAAACAACAAAGACGTCGGTATAACAGGCAAAAGCTTTTAATCGAGTGGAAACACTATGAATATACTATTATAAAAATATGGATTATCTAATCCGAGCCGGGAGAGTAGGGGGGTTCACACATTTGCGTTCGACTGTGATCGAGTGCGCTGCAATCGGGGCTTACGACGAACTAACGTACTGGCGCAATCTGTCGTGAAGCCCTGGTACACTTGTGACTTGCGCACATTTTGATCTTCAATATTTCACAGATGACCTTGAAGTGATTTTCACAATGTCATTAGAGACGATTTCTCATAGAGAGTGCTTAGAGTTTGATCCCACAGTTAGAGTAGAACCTGCAGTCTGATCATACGCTAATCAAAAGGGTTCTAGGACTGCCTGATAGATGACGCCAGTGTGCCTGCCACGATCTTTTCCTTCGTCGTAAGCCGTCAGAAGTGAATTTAGCGCGGTGGATCGCAGTCAAACGCAAATGCGTGCACCAGCCTTCTGTCAAGTCACGGTCACTGTTGGACCGAAATGCTGCGTTGGACTGCAGAGCCAAGGATTCGTTATTTTCTTGGCGCATCATCTTCATCGCATGTGATCTGTTATCCGCGTACTATACTGAAAAATGGATCCAGAGGTTCTAGGTAGGCAGAGTACCGGCCAGGCTGTTTGAATAGTCCATTCGCGTTTTTATGAACGAGGTTAATGGATACATTGTTTATTGCGAAAAATGATCACTTGCCTTCTGATGCGCACATATTGGCCTTCGTTGGTCTTAAGCTGAAGACTGGCTTTGTTGATTACACTTACATACGTCAGCGGGATATTTTTTTCGTTCAACAAAAGGTCGCGCAGATTTAGGAGCAGGAATCAGTTACAATTTGGACTGAAAAACTGCGTTAAAAGGCGCGGATATGAACACTGAAAGCGCACAGACCACCCCCCCCCCCCCCCCCGCTCCACAAGATGTCGGTGTCAAGATCACTTATTATATTAGTTTTTTTATTCTTTTACAATTTTGATTGCTGCTCGAGGGCATATATATATATATATATATATATATATATATATATATATATATATATATATATATATATATATATATATATATATATATATATATATATATATATATTTATATATATATATACACTGTGCAACTTTTTTATAAGACTGGAGCTTATTGTAAAGGTTTTTTTGTTTCCGGCAAATACATATAAACCCCGAAAATGATCCCCTTAGACGGTTTTACAAAATCGGAAAAGAGAGAAAAAACAACAATTCGGAGCTGTCCTTAATTAAGAAAATCCCCGAGCATAAGAGTAAGAACACTTTTATGTGGAATTTTATTTTGTGTTAACCGGTAAGTTCCAGTGTTGTGCCCGTTACCGAAAAAAAGTAACAAAATAGCGTTACTCGTTAGTTTGGTAAAAAGTAACGCGTTATTGAGCTACGTTACTTTCTTACAAACGTAACGATATACCGCTACCGTTACTTTTAAAAAATAACGAACGTTACTTTTACGTTACTTTTACGCTACTTTTGCGTTCGAGTACATATCTTTGGCAGCATGCGAACGGGGACTGCTGGAACAAAACCAGCCAACCAACACCCCTCATCTTTACGCCGGTTTTAGTAGCAGTCCGGTTCATACTATTACCAGAGACTGGTTTACTTCACTATGTAGAACAGGACACCGGTTACCAGCACACTGGTTATAATCACTTGCTGCCTCTTATCAGCAGAAACTCATAGTTTTTCTGCGAAAAAAAAAAAAAAAAAGGTTTCGTGTTTGTAAGTTTTCTTTCCAGGTTTAAACTTTTTTTAATTTTTTTTTATTATGACCTTAGGGAAGTAACGACTAATCAAGCGAAAAATTCTTCTGTGTACAAAAGTGGGTCAGGAACTTTCAAACAGCACGGGGGATAGCGAGAGTAAAAAAATTCCACAAAGGATTTCTTTTTTTCGTAACTAGAGAGACGAGCAAATCGCTTCGCCACTAGTTGTCCACTGTTTTAAACGCCCCCCCCCCCCCCCCCCCCCCCCCGCTGTCCATCTCTGCTGCACAAAGGAGAGGGGGAAGAGGAGGAAGAGGAGGGGTCTGTAAAGGCCGGTTCCCACATGTGCGAAGCGCTAGTGTAGCGCTTCTCACGTGTCGTCAGCTACTTATCGTCTGCCATGAGCAACCCTTTTGACGGTGCGAAACAATGCTGGTGAACGGAATTAGCTGGTAGCCAAAGGTTTTTTTCGCCTTCGAGAAGCGAGATAGTGTCGCCTTTTAACAGATGTCTTTTTTGGTCAGAAAGTTTTTTTTTTTTTTTAATTTACTGTGACGGATGCTGGTTCCGTGCAGCGACAAACTTGTGCAGAATTTTGAGATGGATGGGTGAATAGATGGACTGATAAGTGGAAAACCCACCGTTTTAGGAAATCAAAGGTTCAGAAGTCTTAGCAGCAAGATACCACATTGCCTGGGCATTGCGTGCTCGAGCGAAAGTAGTTGCCCCTCGAGCAGGGAAGCTAGATCCTCCATTGAGCTTAGTGACCTAAATTTAGTTCCCCTAACGTCTCCAGTTTTATGCACAAGATTGCTATTCTAAACTTTAAATCAGGCGTCGTGACCTTTTCCCAAATACCTAATGTATTTCACCAGTTTTGGTCAAAAGTAACGAGTAAGGTAATTTGATAGCCGATACCGTAAAAAAGTAACGAAAATACTTTGCTCGTTAGTCATTCGGAATACTAGCGAGTACGTTACTGCGTTAGCCAAAAATGTAACGCGTTACCAGTAACGTCGTTACTAGTAACGCGTTACCTCCAACACTGCCGGTAACAGAGACCACACTGAATTGTTTGCGTGGTTGCTTTTTTCTTCGTAGCCAAACGCTTTGTCTCGTTTATTTCTCTTGTGGGCACCGGGACCTTTTCCAAGCATTAGGGACACGCGCATGTTCCCTGGAAGATGCGGAGATCCCATTCTCGTGTCCTATTAGCTTTAACGAAAGCCCCCACAAAACATCGAATTTTGTCCGAAAGCAACAACTTTACACCGAAAAACACGAAACCAATCTAAAAAAGATAAAAAAAAATTTTCCGCTAGATTTAGCAGGGAAAATTTTCCGCTAGATTTAGCGGGGAAATTTACCCATCATGCACCGCGCGGTTACGCCGATGGCGACGCCGACGCCGACGCCGACGCCGACGCCACTCAAGCCGGAAACGGGCGCCTAAGAGCTGCGCTCTAAAAACTCAGACACTTTCAAAATTAAGAAAAAATAAAGACACGAAAACACGGAGCCCTTATCATGGGTTCGTAACAAGGTTGAGACTTGGGCTATTTTATTATGTTTATCATGGGTCACACGAACAGAAATTGTGAACGCGCTTAACTTACGTCGATTTCTCGTTTCCTTCTAATGATTGCTTCCAATTTTTTAGAAAAAACAAAGATTTACAAATTGCTGTACTCCGCTTTACTTTACGGTAGAGCGCAGAGGACGCTGCGAGCTATTCCAGCATATCCGTCGCTGTGAATCGTGTCATGCGACTACGCTCCCCACTCGCCGCTGCGCCTCCGTCAAATGTCACGTGGCTCTCAGATGGCATCGCAATGGCTTCGATGGTTCGTAGCTATCTCTGTGGTACACCATAAAGGGAAACGCTGTATAGATAGGTTAGTTGAACTTTATCCCAAATTATCTTTGTCTTCTCGAGAACAAATCCCTCACGCGATGACTCAAAAAAAAAAGTTGCTGCAATCACTTTTTCTTTATGCAGGCGTCATTGTTGTGCTACTTCAACAACGAGTTTCCATCGCACGAATTGCCATTGTCAGCAGCATGCTTCTCTGGTCTGGCATTGTGGCCTCAGCCTTTGCAACCAACGTCCAGTGGTTGTACTTTACGTATGGTTGCATCCACGGTAAATATAGGTTTCGTATATTAATTACTAAAGGCTTGACTGAAAAAAGTGTAAAAAAATTTTTTAAAGGGGTACGGAAACAAAATTTCAGCGCACATTTTTTAGCTTTAATGTGTTGCTGTTGCAGCATAACCTCCAAAATACCAGTCTCTTGAAAGGCACAAAAAAACTAATTTTAAAGCTAATTGAACGATCTTTCAATGTGCACCTGGTGGATGCATGCGGAGCCTATTTGGGAGCTAATCTAGCAACGTTGGGGAACTTGCTACGTAGTGATGACGTAGCAAGTTCCATCGGAGCCGCGCCGCTCTTTGGAATTCAACATTTTCCTTCATAGCTTTCATCCTCAACTCACAAATCGCGCATTGTACCAAACAGTTCAAGAAGACAGAAAGGAGGGACTCCCCTCTTGCTCGGACCCTCGTTTGTGTACCCGGACACAGCCATTCTCCCTCTAGAAGATTAGGCCGTCGCTCAAACTTTGGACAAGAGTCGCTTTTCCCACCCCGTTCACCCCTAAGCTGACAGTGCTGTGGAAGCTACGTGTTTCTTGGGCCAGCCACACGCTCGTTACCCCACGGGTACCTCGAACGGCTCGATTGTAACGCCAAAACGCTGTCAACGCCACCAACGGAAAAGCTCATAACCGTGCCAGCTTTGCTACGTCATGAATGCGGAAAATCCTTCTTTTTTTTGTTTTTTTTTTTTTTTTTTTTGCGGCGGATATCTCATGACGCATCGCGCTCTCCGTTCGCTTCTCTTCGGGCGCTTGCTCGAGTGCACCGTTTGGAACGAAAAATATAACCAATCGTTCAAAATACAAATGTGCGATTATCATTTACGGTTGTTATCCGTCATGCTTGACTCATTTCCGAACGAAATTTGAATACTGTAAACGACTTAATTTTCGCGGGCTCAAACTTTTCGCGAATCGGGTCAAAGATGAAAATTTGAAATTATTCGCGGGTTGTAATTTTCGCGAATCGAGTGTATCTTCCGTAGCGTTCACATATTGCCCGAATTGTTCGCGGGACGTATTTCTCGCGAATCGTAGGCGATTCGCGAAATTCGCGAAAATTAGGTCCTCGCGAAAATTTAGTCGTTTACAGTATTTCAATTTTGGTTTCCGTACCCCTTTAAGCTATAGACCCTTTCTTCAAGGGCACCACCATCTTGAATTGTCGTCACTTCCAGTATGGGCGAAAACATTGTTTTGCCGTCGCCACGCCAGTAGAAGACACTTAGGATATAAGCGTAACCGTCACACATTATCGTTTTGCCTCCCCCTTATCTTTTTTTACTAGTTTCAGGTTGAAACGTTTTAGTATTTTTTCGTCGACCATACCGAATACGCATATTAGGCGACTAGGGACGAGGGTACACAGAAAAGGTCTATACACCTATACTTCAGCTCACAAATGCCTGCAGTAAAGCCAAAGGCACAGGCGCGTGGGCCTAGCTTAGCAGTATGATTTTGCTTGTATGAGAACTCGGGCATAGGAGGCACTTTCCAAAGCCACGCGCTCGTGGCCATACGCTTGCGCTGCAAAGGTTTGTGAATGGAGCATATACCAAAATTTGGTAGCTGTTGAATGAAGATCACAATCGGATGGTTTATTACTATTTCTATAACTTCCTCCTTTCAAGCGTTTCAGGACGCGTTTTCAGAGTTGGAAGGTAGATGTTACGAGGACCTAATTTGTGTGTTTAAAAATCAGAAATACGATGTGCTTTCCGAAATATCTTAATAACTGAACGAATATCAGTTAATAACCCACCTGATCATGGCTGTTTTTCTGCCATCTAATGCTTGCCGGGTTCGACAAGTTTCCACCGAAAACGGTATTCCCTTCTTCAAAAATTATAAACGTCTGCCCAATTGAAACAAGAAATTGTCTACTGGCGGTGACAGCTTAAGATTTTCAGGGGAAGCTCCTGCCACATCTCTCCACTTCAGGAGAGCGACCGCTGAAGAGGAGGTCGCCTCCTCTCCATCGTTCACTCCGCTGAAGTGCAAAGATGTGGGAGGAGCTGCACCTGAACTCTTAATTGGTCAACCATAATAGTTCCCGAATTTATGACATCTAGAGCCATTGAATTGATTGTTCGAGATAGTAGCAGCCTGAGGTAACAAAAACATGTTGTTTGAGATCTGTTTTTGGACAGTTTTTATACTGAAACACACTTTTTTTCTGGCATGCCACTAAAAAAACGATATTAGTGGTGTTTAGTGTCCCTCGCAAATGCAAAAAAAGAAAAAAAAAGACTACTGTAAACGACTTAATTTTCGCGGGCTCAAATTTTCGCGAATCGGGCTAAAGCTGAAAATTTGAAATTATTCGCGGGTTCTAATTTTCGCGAATCGAGTGTAGCTTCCGTAGCGTTCACATTTTGCCCGAATTGTTCGCGGGACGTATTTTTCTCGAATTGTAGGCGATTCGCGAAATTCGCGGAAATTAGGTCCTCGCGAATATTTAGTCGTTTACAGTATATTGTACAGTGTGCATCGATGTGCTGGTACGTGTATGCACGTCGCCTATAGTGCAGACTACAGTAAGAAATGATTATCTTTATACAATAAAATTGATTTCATTTTTTTTTCCTCTGCAGGCGGCGGTAAAGGGGCGACGATGATTGCAATAAATACAGTCTTGCTCGCTTATTTCGACAAGTACAGAGGAATCGCAAGCGGTACTCGGTACGCGGGGGCGACGTGCTCTGGCTTAATTTTCCCGAAGCTCGTGGTTTTCTTAGAGAGAGAATACGGTTTTCGAGGAATGCTTTTGATCGTAGGAGCAATATTAATAAACGCGACTGCTTTCATTTCTCTGCTTGAAGAACCACCCTGGTTTAGACAACTACAACTAAAGAAAGACAACGCTATCTCGAACAACGAGGGCGATTCCGGTCAGTCTCAAGGTCAAAGTCAACCTACACCAGAGGGCACTGGAAGGGAGTTTCAGGGACCAAACTCCGTATTCCACATCATGGCGGTTTTCCGTAGGCCCATGTTCTTTATTGTCGTTCTGGCAGGTCTGAGTATCGTTTACACGCAGAGCATATTCTTTTCAACCATAGTAGACTATGCCATGGACAGAGGAATGTCCCTGGATGCCGCCTCCTCCATCCTCGTCTACACTTCCCTTACTGATTTTCTCGGAGCCATGGGACTTCCTTTACTTGCCGACAAAAAATATTTGCGACGGAGTACACTAGTGATGTTTTGCTACGCAATGCTCGGACTTTCCGGGATTCTTTATCCCATTGTGACCTCGGTTCCACTTTTTGTGCTGGTGTCGCTCCTCCTGGCGATGGTCGCAGCTACGCTCATGACCATGAGCACTGTGATTGCGGCGGATTATCTCGGCGTGGAAAAGCTTCCAATCTTTCTCGCAGCAAGTGGACTTGTGTCGGTCCCGCTTTATTTCTGGAACCCTCGGATTCTGGGTAAGTGGTGACAGCTGAAACATTCGTACGTGATAGTTTATTGATTAGGCAAATATTGAGAGAACACTGGAGGCTAGATTAGGCGGCGTTGGGCTGCGGGCTAGGCACATCTTTTTTAGGGGATTAGTGGTTGCACATATATTCAGGGGCGGATGCAGGAATTTCCTGAGGGGGGGGGGGGGGGGGGTCAGGTGTTGGTCAGCGTACTATTTGTTTAGGAACCCCCTCCCCGTCTCCCTCGTTTCACGCCCTAAATTTTGCACATGAAGAAATCAAGAGGGGGGTCAGGACATCCCGACCCCCCTCTTAATCCGCCCCTGCATATATTAGAACAATCATTTACGTACTATTGTTATGCCACCAACTAGTAGAGTCGACGCGTTGAAATTTCGGTTTGAGCTAGCAATTTGACGGATGTCTACACTCCGTTTCATCTTAAGTTCCGAGCGGGGACAAAAGGAATACTTGCAACAAAAGTACAAACACGCAGACTAAAAACGCAATGTCAGGACACATTTTTCGTACTTCATTTTATTATTTGGCGGTAACACGCGCCCATAAACACAACGAATGCCGTGATCTAGCGCGCTCCTAAAAGCTCGATTGGCCCCTTTGCCTAGAAGCGTTGAGCGCTTGGACTTCGGATAAAACGAAGTATCGTGTCGTGTTTTCGCCATATAATCAAAATTTCAGTTCGTCGTTACAAACATTCTCAGTTTCTCTAAACTAATCTCTAGTACTGGCTACGCGACAAATTCCCGAACCCCCATAAAGCGCTTGTTTCCTCTCATGTCATTCGGCCGTTTTTCTTGGTCTTTTTCTGCTTTCTTCGCCAATTGTTTTTAAGACCACGGGCATACATTTTGCTTTTTTTGTAGAGCAGAGGTTCAGCGCAAAAATTCCACTCAACCTTGTGCTTCCTCGTCATTACAAACGGAGAGCGAGCATCGACCAAAGATTGGAAACGAGTGCCGCGTCAGCACTCGGATCGAGTCAAGTTGGAGCCAAACAAGAAGGAAAATTCACGCGAGCGACACGGGTTGTGCTCGAACGGGATCGAGTTTGTCCTTGCCTCACCGTAATTTCCAAAGGGGCGCGGACAATGAGCTGTCGTTTGCTGCATTCGTGTACGCGCGCTGCTCTCGCATCACCGTCGTGCGCGCGTACTTTGACCGTGCGCGTGCTTTGACTGAAGTGGTTATCCGTAGCCAGTAGGACGAACGAAGAATGTAGAAAGTTTGTTTTGTCGACGTTCACGAAGCCTTTCCTAACATCTAAAACGAATTCACTTAATGTTTTGATCTAACGGGCCTGCCTCGACCAAGCAACGATTGTGGCATTACCATAATTCGAATGTTCCCATCTTACTATATCGATATAAACATAACATGAACAAAATACTATCCTCGGTAACCGTATATCCCGTTCGGAAGCTACTATATCACATCACATTCGTTTGGCGCATTACTGCATGCATAATTACGACATGCACGACTGATGTAGGTGTATAACAGATGCGTGTTCCGTGCTTCCTTGGTTACAAGGCAAGTCACGGACGCGGAAGTGCGTTGTGTTTATTCAGAAATGCTGTGTATAACATTATATTTGCCGCATTATACTTCCGCTCACTTTAAGACCTACCGCAGCCACTCCAGCAGAGCCACTCAAGCAGTACCAAAAATGCATTGTCACCGCCACCGGCTAAGTCAATAGGGAGTTTTAGGGAACCGTTTTTGCACGTCCGGTAGGGACGATGGGCCGTCCGGTTTCAACTGCGCATGTGAGAGTCTTCTGCGGTAGCGCATGCGCAGTTTGTACCGGAGGGCCTATCGTACCATATGGGTTGTGCAAAAACGGTTCCCTAAAACTCTCTAATAATAAAAAAAAAAACCTTAAGATTATGCCCTATTCCCTGCGCATGATTGGCTTAGCAGGTGATAGCAAACAAACAAAGACGAAGAGAGCCGTGACGATGCTCTTTTTGCGCTGTTTGACTGGCTACATCGGATCGTATACTGTTGACTACGGTCGGACTTGATAGAGAGTTTTAGGGAACCATTTTTCTACACCCGATACGGTACGATGGGCCCTCCGGTACGAACTGCGCATGTGAGAGTCTTCTGCTGTAGCGCATGCGCAGTTTGTACCGGAGGGCCTATCGTACCGTATGAAAAACGGTTCCCTAAAACTCTCTAATAAAACTAAAAAAAACAACCATAGGATTACGCCCTATTCCCTGCGCATGATTGGTTTGGCAGGTGATAGCAAACAAACAAAGACGAGGAGGGCCGTGACGATGCACTTTTTGCGCTGTTTGACTGGCTACATCGGATCATATACCGTTGACTACGGTCGGACTTGATAGAGAGTTTTAGGGAACCATTTTTCTACACCCGATACGGTACGATGGGCCCTCCGGTACGAACTGCGCATGTGAGAGTCTTCTGCTGTAGCGCATGCGCAGTTTGTACCGGAGGGCCTATCGTACCGTATGGGTTGTGCAAAAACGGTTCCCTAAAACTCTCTAAACAAACTAAAAAAAACAACCTTAGGATTACGCCCTATTCCCTGCGCATGATTGGTTTAGCAGGTGATAGCAAACAAACAAAGACGAGGAGGGCCGTGACGATGCACGTTTTTGCGCTGTTTGACTGGCTACATCGGATCATATACCGTTGACTACGGTCGGACTTGATAGAGAGTTTTAGGGAACCGTTTTTCTACACCCGATACGGTACGATGGGCCTTCCGGTACGAACTGCGCATGTGCGAGTCTTGTATGGTAGCGCATGCGCAGTTCGTACCGAACGGCCCATCGTACCGTATCGGATGTGCAAAAACGGTTTCCTAAAACTCCCCAATGAGAAACGGAGAGTATCAGTAGCATGGCTCACGCCTGGTCAGTATAAAACCGGACGCATCAAGTAGCAGATTTTGTCTTCCTTACAAGTCATCACGCGAAGCCATGTGATTCAAGGAAGAGAGGGTAGCGTCCAGTTCTTCGGCCTGACATTTAAAATACTGTTCCCATTACTTCGAAGTGCCACAGCAGTTTGGTGCACACGAATATGACACATACTTCACTCTAAATAGAAGATTTGAAAGGAACTCATTAAGGTAACGAAAGAGGAAAATAGGCCGAAGAATGTCACTCGCACTAATTTTTTTACTTTAATTATATTGAGACTTAATTATAGGAGCGTAGAATCCGGTTTGTGCTTTCCTCGGCGTCGGGGTCTCATTCAAATACGGAAGAGAGAAAAATAAAATCTCGTCCGAATCGGTTGTGTTAATATCTAGGATAGCGGGAAAATCGCGGAGCTGGTATATGGAGGAAAATTTATGTCGCCGTATAAAAACCTGACATTTGTTTCTATTATTTCAACTGTTGGTCATTGGCGTTAATCAGTTTATTGTTGTGTCCATACCTAACAAACATATTGGTTTTCGTTTGCACCGCCTAGATTTTATTGTCGCTATTTCCTATTCTTCTCTCGCATTTACCCCATGAAGGTTTCTGTTCTATCTATTAATTTTTAGTGTTCTTTTTAAGAGATAATGAGCGTATTTTAGAATCAGATATGCATTAGACTAAGAAAATAAAATAGTGCGAGCAAATTCGCTATATGAAAATCTAATGCGTGCATATTTTTTGACAGGTTTCTTTAGGGATACGTTGGGGTCTTACGACAACCTCTACAGAGTGATTGGAGGAATGAACTTTTTCATCGCCCTTATCTTTTGTGGTGTGATCCTAGTGGGAGCATATGAGTAGAAAAGGATGGACATCAATGAATTAAGGGGGCTTTGCCCATTAGTGCGAGAACCCATCTCCCCAAAATAAAAGAGCTGTTGGTTATGTCACGAATATGTCAATCATTCTTAGAGGACAGCCAGGGATGGGCAGTATTTTAAATACCAGTATTTAAAATACCTTGAGTACTTTGTGTTTCGTATTTAATTCTATATTAGAGGAATTATTTGTTAACTGCATTTAAACAGTGAAAATTAGGTATTTAAAATACGGCCCTAATACAAATTTGAGCACTGCACTTCGCATCGCACTAGGGAGTATATGAAAAGATCATGAAACTTGCTGCGTTTTGCGCTCAAATAAACGTAAAAAAGAACAAGGAATGAACGGGATGGGTAATCAACTAAAATCAAATTTTTATTGACATCACAGGGATGTTGGGGGCGTAGACAAAAAGCTTATTGAAAGCTCAACTAAGGGTTTGCACCCCTTACGAAAACTTGGCATGACAACAAGGCGTGTCATAACTGAAAGATATGATTACATGAAAGGCACGTCATAATATTGCAAATGAAATAGAATTGCAACCGATTGGGATAATAAACAACATAATAATGATTTACAAGTGCTCACTAGTATGAGAACAAAACACGATGGTAACCGTAGCGATAACAGACAAAACAACGGCAAGTTAAGAATAATCATTTGACGGCCGTAGTTCGTATGCTGTGGAATGAAACGGTTACAAGGGGAACCTGTATCCTGTGTGTGTACTTTACGTTGTAGGTGTGATAATTCTAAAATAAACATATTGTATTGCCTAATGCTCGCATTGTACCGTCGTAATAGTGTAGTGGTGTATAACTAAGGCAGTGAAGTGTGTCAAGTGATTCAAAAACTTGTTTTGTGTGAGCATCGTATGATACATTAGCCGTTTCTAATGGCTCGTTTCTAAATTACGTTTACTTTGTTTATGTTAGAGATAGTCTTCCTCCAGACCAAGAAATAAAAACAATAACGAATGAAAGACAAGATTATAAAATTATACAAAATTTTCTTGATACATTGCGGCGTAAAATAAAGAAATTTAGAGAGTATACTTAGAATTTGTTTTTTTTTTCACTTATTGTGACATGTTGATTCCATGACAAATGTTCTTCAAAAAGTACTCCGAGGCTTTTTGCTAATGAATAAATTTTAATAAGGGCTGAACCGAGCTTATGTTCTACTTTGGGAACCCGAGGAACTTTATTTCGTGGTCAGAAGAGTACTGTATGGTTTTGTTTGTGTTAATTGTTGGCGAATTTGACATGGTCGAACTGTGGAGCAAGCGCAAACAATGGGAAGCCTGTTCTTTGTGGCGCAGCACCAAAAAATATACTGGTGTCATTGGCGTCGCTAACAACAAATGTTGGGTTGGGACATAGCTTCGTCTGTACTCACAAAGCCTGTCAGTTCGATGACGAAGCCATAGAGTGCCGGTCGCAGATTTGGTGCGCGAGTATCTGGTAACACAGAGTATTTCTCGGGGAGCCTGTAGTCAGCGCAAAGCTTTTGCACCGGCGAGGATCCGAAACATGCTTTTCGAACCCGACGAGAAAGAAGCGGTAGCCCGAGGAACGCGAGTAGCACGAGCGGACATTCCATCTCTCGGGACAAGTGTGTTCCGGCGTCTCGCCGCAGCGGGGCCCCCGCTACATGCCTCTTGTAGAGTTCCTGTATACACCCTTTCCACAAGCGCGCAGCCATCTTGAATATCGTCACTTCTCGTATGCGGTAAAACATCCTTTTGATCTCTCCCCGCAGCTGGAAGGTGTTTACGAAAAATGCGTGAGTGTCACACATTCTTGATTTGCCTCACCTATATTTTCTCGCATATTCCAGGTTCAAACGTTTTACAATTTTTTCGCCCCGCATACCAGATACGGAACCCACGTGACTGAGAACGACAGGAAACAGAAAAGGTCTGTAGGCTCCCTACGGGAGCCAGAGTTGCGCGTTCACACCCGGAGCGCCGGCTTTCTTGCACGGCATGTTGATCCCGCTCCTCACGTGACTGATTTGGCGAATAGCGGCGCCGCGCGTTCGAGGCGCGCCGGCGCGCTCAAAGCAGGGGAACGTACGCCGGGGCGCGTGCAACGTCTACTTTGCTGCACGACCACTTGATCCGGCTGCTCACGTGATCGCGCAACTCTGGCTCCCTTGAGTCCCTAGATAAGAGCTTCCAACAAGTAGGAAGTGAATGGCGGCGCACCGCAGAGGCTTGAACTGAATGCCGCCGTTTTGTTCCAGCGGAATGTGCTTTGTCATTTGTATTGGTTGTCGTTACTTGTAAAAGAAGTGTTAAGGGACTTTAGCCTCTTGGTTAAAGTCCCTCTAGGCTGGGAAAAGTGGCGCCATTCATTGTTGTAGAAATGCTCAAGACACGTGCTGCGCGCCACTTCTGGGAAGAACACGGCACCTGAAACCTAAAGTCACTGGATCCTGAGAAAGTAGCGTCATTCCCTTCCCTATTTGCTAGCCGGACACAAACAGATACCAACATAGAGACAACAAAAACCACGCAACGCAATGTGTCTACGTTGCCATGGAAATCGCCATCTAGGTCCATTCAAATCTCCCAAGCTTCCAGAGGGTTGTTCTAAACCAGTCGCGCCAAGATCACCATGGAGCATCATCGTACTGGAATCGTTCCTCGCCAATATAAGCGTCTTTGGCACTGTGTAGGCAATCAACTTATCAATCATGCCCATCTACACGGATCTCTTACAATTATATTGTTCTTCTTGCGTATTTTTAAACAGTGTACTTATTTTTCAGTGCCTCCAAGCACCGACACAGCATATGGTGGTGGTACGAAGATGCACGCTTGTTTCGCCGGTGTGTGGATAGCAAAATCTTGGTATACAAGAAACGTCCCCATAAAGCTGCCCGTCACCAGCGAATCTAGGTCGGCTAACCAAGAACGGAGGGGTCAAGAAGAAATTGCTCATTTCACGGACCAAAATGGCGACCATGCGGGGAGCTTGGCGCCACTTTCTTAGGATCTAGCGACTTTACTGAAACCTAGCTTGGTGCTGCGCTGTGCCGCCATGATCTTCCCAGGGGCGGCACGTTGCACGTGCCTCGTGCATCGATGCGCCTTGCGCTACTTTTAAAACATGAGCCGCGTTTACATGAATGTGACTTAGTCGCATCGAATCCAGTTGTCGCATTCAATGCGGTCATGTAAACGGCATAATGCGCAAAGAAAGCGCATCGCATTCAAGTCGATAGACAGAGGTGGATCGAGATGGCGAGTGCGCATTCATTCAACCCATGTAAACGGAGGTCGCATCGCATTTTGGAACGGGGAGGATTATGGGAAGGCGTTCGCTGCGGGGAACATGGCGGCGGCCAACCTCGTCGGCGGCGCGGAGAGCGGTCCCGTATGGTCGCCCGCAATTTTTTCCCAAGAACAAACGCGAGCATTTATTGCCATCATAAGTAAGCGGAATATAGCGGAGCTGCTCGGTGAGGGCGGCCCCCGTCCAAGCCTTGCGAAGTACGACTTGCGCGTCCGAAGGGGTCCCAAAGGCTTCGGCGCAAGCACGAATGACACCGAGAGCTCCGAGCACTGTAGAGCACTGCATGGTAGCACAGAACGAGCAGCTCCTACCTCGGTGCCGTTCCTGGCTGCGCAGGAGCCTTTCGGACTCGGGGTCCGGTTGGTCCGCGGAGGCGTCCTCAAAGCGCGGAGGCGACCTCAAAGCGTGCGCACACACGTCGCCTCTGGTCCAGAGTGACCCGGCGGCCCGGCCTGGAGCCCTAAACGCTTGGGTTTTGATGTTTCTTCTGTCTCGGAACTTCTTCTACAGCACCGAAGACAGCGGGCAGGCACGATCTTTCACTGAACGCGTCAAAAGGCCTCCACGTGCGTGTGCGATGCACCGGAAAACGTGGTGCGGCTGGTGCCGGAACTGCATAACTTTGAGCTTTGACACGGCGTGGCGCCACTTTCGTGTAGGGCTTGGTGCGCATTCATGTAAACGTTGCCGCATCGGGTTCGTTAGAAGAACGAGTGGAGTCGATGCGCTGAAGTCGCTTTCATGTAAACGAGGCTATAGAGGGGCTTTAGCCTCTTGTCTGCTGCTCTACCTTTTCACTTTCGGCGGCCGCGTCTCGTGGCGATCTGCCAGGCTTTGTCAGTATAGAGGAGTCTATGGTTAGGATCAATCAAAACAATGTCATTTATATCAAGTATAAAGATTGTAGGTGGAGCGCTAAAGTTACCACTCCTGCAGCAGGAGCCAGGCTACCGATGCCATAATGCACCCGCGTGTTTTTTCCGTCTTTTAGTCATCCGAGTTTTCTCACCACAGCCCTATGCGTGTTGCACGAAATCGTAACTTTAGCGCACTATACGCCTCCCAGGCGCTCAAAGTTATGAAATGTATTTATTTATTTATTTATAAATTTATTGTTTAGTGTTTCTAATTGATCGTTATGTCTATTTTGACGAATAAGAAAGTTCATTAACAAAATGTTTGATAATTATTTGACTTATCGTAACGATTAGCCCCCTATATTATGTCGTCCTGACCGTATAACTCACCTGGACAAACTGCATTAGTGTAACTTTCAAGAATTTTTTTTTAACAATTCTGTTAATCTTAAAAGGAAACACCCTGTATATTTATATTGGGTGTTCCTCGAAACGCGGGTGAATTCGACCCTGCAAAAAGTACCCATTGCATTGAAACAATATTGATGTCGCATTGGCTTCCGCCAAACAGCCTATTTAGAATAACATTAAGCATAATCAGGTCTTGAATTACTTTTGACTAATTCACTTTTTAAATAGTGCACTTAAATATATAGTTTTTATAGCGGAGCTGTTAAGGGCTAGTTTCCTCAGGGTCGTGTCCGTCAGCAAACAAATGAGGACACAGAACTCTAGATCGCTACCGCCATCTATGAGTGACCGCGGCAACCTTTCCAGTCTTTCCGCTCTGACTTGCCGACTTGCGGCCGGCCATTACTTAATTTCCAGCATAGTACAGCTTCGCTGGTCATCCTTTTTCACCAGAGTGGAAAAGCTGGAAGTTTTTATCAGATACTTCCTCGACATCATCGAAAACGACTCGATCGGCGCATTTCGCAAAACTTTGTGGCACTCGGTGAATTTTCCCGCGTTCCGACCAAACACTCGATTTGAACGCGTCTCTAAGTTCCGGTTTCCCATCAAAGCGCATCTCTGCGCTAGCGGTCCTGTATATCTCTGACCAAAGCAAGCAACTACCGCCTGGCTTCCGTTGTAGAAGAAAAGAAAGTATATCTCGAGCCGGCGAAATGAACGATGTGGTGTTCGCGAGGTAATTCAAGAATAAGCTTCGATCCTCGGGTTTACCTCCATCACGCGAAGAATACGTGGCGGCATGTTAGTTGCGTCCTTCGGCCAAGGGCGGAGCAGGAATTCCACCTGCGCGGAGCTGCGTATTTCTGATAGAAAACAGGAACTTCAAAACGCGTCCAAATTTAGATTCTTTTTTTTTTTTTACAGCCGAGCTGTTAAGAGCTACTTTCCCCAAGAACATGTCCGTCAGCAAACAAATGATGACACAGAGCTCTGGACAGCTACCGCCATCTATGAGTGACGGCGGCAACCAGACAACCGGCTTGACGGTTGTCTTGCTGTCACCTTCGCTCATAGATGGTGGCGACCTTTCAAGGCATTCCACTCTGGCTTGCCGACTTGCGGTCGGCCTTTACTTCCTTCCCACCATAGTACAGCTTCGCTGGTCTTCCTTCTTCACCAGAGTGGAAAGGCTGAACGTTTTTTTGCAGAACTTCGTAAAATTTGTTCTGTGCCATCTATTTTCGAAAAGTGCACTGATGTAGTGATTTTCAATAATGCCAAAAAGGTTTATAATTGAAACATATCCTTTAAATTCACTAATTAAACGTTGGTTACTCAGAGGTAGTTATGTGCCTAATTATATACAGAACGTTATTTATTTTTCTAAATGGGCCCTTTTGCAGAAACTTTTTTTTTCTCTTTGCGATACATACGTCTTGCAGGAGTGATTTAACCCGCGTTGTGAAATACAGCTTGGGCACCTCGCTTGACACCGCGGGAACCGACGTGTCAGCGCACAATGCGGGCTCAGTCATTGCCGTTATTCGTAATATTGTAATTGATAGTCATATTATGAAAGAAAAACAATTGCTTTGTTGCGTACAAGGGTGGCGGAAGTGACTTAAAATAGTTACATCCAAAATGGCGGCAGTGCGCTGTTACCAACTTTTCGTTGAGTGCTTCGAACTGGCTCCGCGCATCTGCTTTTTTCGAGATAGTAACTCTAGTTGGAGATATAGAGGGAACCGGGTAATTTTTTTTTATCAAAATGATCAGTCAGCCAAGGCTTCTTAGTGCAGGCTTGATTTATATCCAGCAGAGACCTGCGATGACAATGATACCGTATATAAGCCGTTCTAGAACAGACCCGGATATTGCCCAGCGAAATTCAGTGTGTCGAATTATTAAATAATTTGAAAACTTCGAATCCGAAAAAAAAAAAAAATTCGGAAATTGACTATTCTAATAAAATTTAAAACTCGGGCATTCGCACACCCCAATTTCTGTTTGTTTAGAGTACTGCAACAAACGAATATGAAGGTAACGGCTATCGTCTACCTTTCAGGCCACACATTCGACCGATGTCACCATGTGAGGCCAAGCAGAATTATGGCGGGTGTTTACAGCGAAAAAATGAGACGTTTACGATTCCCTGGAACGCCGAATCAGAGCGCAGCTCTTGAAGAGGAGGAGGGGAGGGTACGGAGAGGTGGGTATCCTCTTCTCCTCCTCAGTACTCTCTCCTCTCCTCCTCCTCCTCTTCCCTTCCTCTCCTTCTCCTCCCCTCCTCCCCCTTCCTCCCTCCCTCTCCCTGCGTCCTCCCTCGTGACGTCACTCGTGACCATAGTGACGTCACTCGTGAAGGCCTCGTGAAGGTCGAGACCTTCGTCGTGACCTTCACGAGTGACCATTCGTGACGTCACTCGTAACTCTAGTGACCCTCGTGGCGTCATTTTGGAAAGCGTCTCATAATGCAATGCGCAGTTACGCCGACGGCGACGCCGACGCCGACGCCACTCAAGCGGGAAACGGGCACCTAAGAGTTGCGCTCTAAAACTTGTGCAGTCCTGTGCTAATCCACAGTAGAGTCACAACCATAGCTGCGACATATCACGGCAAAGTCGTTGGGCATAGGCGTCGCGTTCACGCCCGAGGGGTGCGTGAACAAAAGCTTTTGGAGCAAAATGCGGAGCGCAAGTTCGGCTGCTCCTTTTACAGGGGTTGTGGTGACGTCAGAACGCCGAGCTCCGATTGGCTCTGACTGAAGGAGAGTGGGTAGGCCTCAAAGCGAGGTGCCTTGAGGTCTACCCACTATCCCTCAATATGAGCCAATCGGAGCTCGGCGTCATTCTGACGTCAACACAACCCCCTGCGCAAGAAGCAGACGAACTTGCACTCCGCGTAGGCATCTGAACATTTTGTTCCGAACGCTTTTGTTCCTTTTTTTTTCCGGAGCGCTTGAAAGCGAGTGCTACAATGGCATTCTGTCATAGGATATGATGATGATTAACTTTATTTTGAAAAGGGTGACTATACAAGGCCTTATTGGGGGAAGGGGAGCATAGGTAGGAAAAGTTTATATTCGGCGGTGCACACTTGTCGAGCGCGCGAACTCCCATAGGGAGAGTGGCGTCTTCTTGGCCCGTGCCTCGTTAACCGGTGTGGTCCAGGCCTGTAAAGTGTGGATGTGAGGCCCCAGGGGCGGCTTGCTCATCTTGCGGCCGTGGCCGCGGCTGTGGCCAAGAGGGATTTTTATATCACGTGGCTAGCTCCATGGGGACAAGAAGTACCTAGCGCCCCTGCCTAATGGCTGAGAAATCCGTGTCGCTTCGAGTACAAAAGTCTAATTTCGCTCGCAGAAACTGACCGGAGTGGCTTTAAACTGAAGTCCAATTAACCGCCCCTTCATACTTTAGGAGCGGCAAGTAAAGTTACGGCCAGGGAAGGTAAATATAAGCCGAAATAAAGGAAACATCACGCGAGATAAAAGCCGTGCAGTAGTAGTTTTATACCTTCGCCAGCGTCGGCGAGCCTCGCCTTTTGCTGTCGTCGAGGTAGGAGCGCCGGGACTTGTCGTCGCGGCGTAAAACTTCCCAGTTCAAATCACGCCAAAAAGCTTTTTTTTTTAACATATTTTGCGCGTGTGTCTTATTTTTTAACTGTGTTCCTTTTTACAAATCGTCGAAATCATCCGCTTACAGTACTGCGGCTTGCACGGTTTTTACTAGTATTTGTCCCACCTGTTGAATCGACACACCGGAAGAAAGAAGAAAAAAAAAACAAAAGCCAAGTTAACGCGTTAATACAATCGTTTTATAATGTTAATTAAAAGGAAACCAGGATTACAGCATTGTTACGACTTGAACACAAACGGGGCCGAAAAAGCTTTCCCCTCAGCAACTACATGCACTTTTATGTGTTTTCAAATATACAACGCTCTTGCTACGACTCTTTTCAATCAGGAGGCGCCTAATTCGTAGTTATACACACTGCAGATGTGTCAATTAAAAAAAAAAAAAGGTTCCACAAAATAAGCACAAGAAAAAGTACAAAAAAAAAGTTTTCGGCGAGGTTTGAACCCGGAACTTCCACGCCGCATCGACAAGTGCTGGCGCTCTTACCTCTCGACTAAAGCAGAAAACTGAGGTCTCCAGCGCTGGCGCTTTTATTCCGCTTTGATCTCCCGTGATTTTTCCTTTCTTTTGGCTAATATTTACCTTTCCTGGCCATAACTTTACCTTCCGCTCCTAAAGTATAAAGGGGCGGTTAATTGGACTCCAGTTAAACGCATCGGCAGTCAGTTTCTGCGAGCGAAATTAGGCTTTTGTACCCGAAGCGGCACGGATTTCTTTGCCATTAGGCAGGGACGCTAGGTACTTCCTCGTCCCCATGAAGCTGGTCACGTGACATAAAAATCCCCCCTGGCCGCAGCCGCGGCCGTGGCCTCAAGATGAGCAAACTGCCGCAGGTGTTCGGCTCTTCTGTCTCGCAAGCCGGCATAATCCCAAAAGAGGTGTCCGATGTTCCGGCTTACGCTAGCGGTGCACGTAGTGCAGACAAGTGCAGCGGGCTCCGATCCTTCCGAATGGCGCTTGGTCGGGTGGGCGGCCCCTTCGTTGTCTGTAGCTACGCCACCGAGCGAGTATGTCCTCGGTGAGCGCAGCTCCGGTGGGGGCCTTGCGTATAGTGCTCCTCTGGGTAAGCCCTTGGGTAACGGTGCAGAGTTGTACGGTGTTTGGTCTAGCAGCCGACACTGATCCTCTTGTTGGGCCGCAGCTTTCTTCTCTAGGGGGTCTGGGTCCGGCGGCGCGAAGGGGACGAAGATCCCTGGGCTGGAGCGGCCTTCCTTGTGCTCGCTCGCCCACGCGTGTGCGGCCTCGTTACCGATGCCGCCCGCGCGTACCGGGACCCAGTCCGCTCTCACCTCGATACCTTTGGTGTTTTCCAAATACGAGCACAGGCTCTTGATTCGCTGGCAGAGTGTACCTTCGCGAGGAGTTTTCCCCAGACGGGCAAGAGCTTTCCTACAGTAAGTGAAGATGGTTACACGGGTAGGTACGTCCACTTGGTTGAATGTGTCTCTTATTCGAGATAGTGCCAGGTGTATTGCGTCGAGTTCGAGGCGGTTCGTGCTAGGTTCGCTGTCGTACGGAAGAGCCTGAGCATATCGGCCCTGGCCGGTCGCGTAGGCAAGTGTGGTCCGCTTTGTCTCTTGGCACCACGCGGCGTCTGTGATTGGCTTTTTTTTTTCAGAGAGTGCGTGCAATGAGCGTCGGGCATTAAGAAAAAACAGAAGCATAGAGCCGGTTCTTGATGCTGTGGTGTAGCTAAATGGTAACGTCTCCTTTTCGAACGCAGCAGACCCAGGTTCGATTCCCACGGGTTGGTGGTTGATCTTTTTCGAGGATTTGTCAACATCGGCAACAGACGCCCTATTTCGTGAACTACAACAGCTACTACATCAACAACGACAACTCTTATAACATCAACAACGGACGTAATTTCCAGTCGGGGGAAGAGCCCATGACAGCTATCACTGTAAAAAAGCTTGAAATACACAAAGCACTTCTTATGAAATGTGAACGCGAAAGCATGAATGTCGTTCTTGCGCGCTCTCGTGAAGTGGCCGCGTCGCTCTGACATCGGCCGTGCAGCCGCGCCGGAGTCTGCTTGAGCGGGCTCTGGGAGGCCCCGCAGCCAGCCTCTTCCTTTTACCGGCGTGCTGCGGCGCGGGCCCACAGCGCCATGGGGTGGCGCTCCTTGAAACTGACGCGCTCCGGCCAATGGGAGCCTCGTTCCTTAAAACTATGACGCGCGCCAGCCAATGGGAGCCTATTCATCAGATTTCGGCTTCACTTCGCTCCATCGGGAGAGGGGAGTTTGGCTGCCTATGGCGAGGCTTCAAAGCTTATAACGCCGGCTCGCTCCATGGGACAGTTAACGCTTTCGCATTAAAAAGGCTCGAGGTGCACCGAAGCACTTCTTATGAGTTGTCAATGCGAAAGCATGAATGTCGTTCTTGTGCGCGTCCTCGTGAAGTTGCCGCGCCTCGCTGACATCGGCCGTGCCGCCGCGGCGGCACGGAATCAGCTGGTGCGCTGGCTGCGCGGGCACGCAGTGCCATGGGGAGGCGCTGGTTGAAACTGACGCGCGGTGGCCTCCTTCGGCTTCATTTGCTTGCCGTTTTGCGCGGCTTCAAAGCTGGAATGCTTCACCTCGCGGCTTCACGAATTTGTGTGCCGTTTCGCGCGGCTGATGACGTTGGTTCGCTCCACGGGACAGTTAATGCTTTCGTATTAAAACACGTATTGGTTTCTGTAGGACAGAATAGTAGAAATTGTATGCAAGAAGCGAATTATAGGAACTATTATCAACGTTTTGTCTGAGTTATAATAGTAATAATAATAATAATAATAATAAACTTTATTTTCCTTTCCCGTTACAGGTAATGATGGGGCCGAGAATAAAAGCCGCGATAGACGGCTTGATTATAATGCAATTAAATGCAAAGGTGCAAGCGAGCTGGACAAGAATGACGAAAATAATCCCTGGAGAAGGGGAACAAGAGGGACAAAGGACAAACATAAATCTCCAAACACAGCTAGGTGACTGGTGTGTGACCGAAAAAATCCGCCTGGTCCGGGTATCGTACCCGGGACCTCTCCATTACAGGTGGAGCGCTCTACCAACTGAGCTAACCAGGGGTTAGACGTCAGTAGAGCAAACGGATTTTATCAGCTGCCACCAGTCTAACACCAACAGGGGTGAAGCTTGCAATTTAAGGTAATGATTATAATGCAATTAAATGCAAAGGTGCAAGCGAGCTGGACAAGAATGACGAAAATAATCCCTGGAGAAGGGGAACAAGAGGGACAAAGGACAAACATAAATCTCCAAACACAGCTAGGTGACTGGTGCGCGACCGAAAAAATCCAGTAATCATTACCTTAAATTGCAAGCTTCACCCCTGTTGGTGTTAGACTGGTGGCAGCTGATAAAATCCGTTTGGTCTACTGACGTCTAACTCCTGGCTAGCTCAGTTGGTAGAGCGCTCCACTTGTAATGGAGAGGTCCCGCCAGGCGGATTTTTTCGGTCACGCACCAGTCACCTAGCTGTGTTTGGAGATTTATGTTTGTCCTTTGTCCCTCTTGTTCCCCTTCTCCAGGGATTATTTTCGTCATAGAGGGCTTGCTTAATATCAGTTTCCTTGCCACCAGATGTACTCATTGGATGTCTTGAAGTTGAAGTCTTTCTGCCTTTCAACACGGAATGAGTTTTATCAGCCGAATTTTGCGAGAAAACCGTCATAGAAAAACTGTCACAAAAAACAATGTCACCACGTGACATCATAATGTCATGGGACACCATGGTGGCACGTGACAACGTGATGCCATGTTATACCCTGACTTCATGTGACGCCGTGACGTAACGTGACACTATACCTCACGTGACACAGTTAAGTCACAGAGCAACGAGACGTCATGATGTGATGTGACGAACCAGACACATATAGCATGTGACCAGCTGATTCATAACCGATTCTGTGCTCCCGGCCTTTGTCAGCGTGAGGGAGCTAATCATTGTTTTTTTTTTTTTTTGCTCCGATTATTAAATTCTTTCCTTCCGTTTGCTTTACGACATCCAAACCAAGTACAACAAGTACTATTTTTTTTTTTGCAAACAAGCGCGGGTGTAGAACATACTTCCAGCACATGTTGTGGCTGGTAAAAGCGGGGGAAGAATTTGCTTTCCTTGTCTCAGACATTTCGATCAGGGGTACCTGAAAATGTAAGCTTCTGAACTGAATATAAGCTCACAAACAAGCTGGTGAATATTGTCACGGGTGCTGACCAAAAGAACAATAAATAAACAGGAAGAAAGAAACGTTTAATGTGGCGAACTTGTGCCAAAAATGAAAGGGTACAGAAAATAATAACAGAGCGTCGCGGGCGTCGAAGTCGGCGTAGAGCAGAGTCGAACGCTGGGGCGAAACTGACTGCGGCTCGCCACGCGGAGCCTCTTATGTACACGCGTGGGGTTCTGGAAGATTCCGCGTAGAAGGTTCTGCGTGTAGAACATTCCGACCTCGAATGAGCAACACGGTTCTCGAATTTACCAGAACTTCGTCAGAGTCAGAGTGAACAAAAATGCGTCCACGCGGCCAGGATTCGAACCCAAGCTTTCTGCGTGGAAGCACGCGCGATAACCGTTAGGCCATGCTGTATAATAGCATTGTCATGGCATCCTGTGACTGTTTCTAATCATCCGCCAATGTACTTATCATTCTTATCACCACCTTTCTGTTTTTGCACCCGAAGCCTCGGCTGCCTATATTATCACGTGGCTGACAATAAACGTTGTTCACAACACACCATGTCTCCTATCTGGTACGTCGTAGCAGGCCACGAGCGCGCTGCCTGCTTGGTCAGCTGCGCTCGCGGCATTACTCCCCCCTTTAAAAAGTGCATCGCCCCGATGCAACACAAAACAAAAACAAGCAAATAAAACGGTAAACTAAAGAGTCATTTGGAACATCATTTCGAACATATAAGGTCCATGGTCCTATCGCGCGTAGTACGGCTTCAGGCGCACGACGTGGACGACTTCAGGTCGTGGTTGGCGGCGTGATGACGTTCTTGTTCCGTCGGGCATCACCTCGTAGTTCAGATCCCCGAGTCGACGAAGCACTTTGTAAGGTCCAAAGTATCGTTTCAGCAATTTCTCACTGAGGCCGCGGCGACGGATGGGCGTCCACACCCACACCCTATCTCCGGGCTGGAAGTGGACGTCCCTGCGACAAAGGTTGTAGCGGCCGGCGTCGACCCGTTGCTGGTCTTGAATCAGGAGTCGGGCGAGCTGGCGGACTTCTTCGGCCCGTTGAGCAACCACCTGGGCGTCGTCGCTGTCATTGTCAGCTGGCTCATGGGGCAGCATCGCGTCCAGCATGGTCGTTACCTTTCGACCATGTACCAGCTGGAAAGGTGTGAATCCTGTGGTCTCTTGCACCGCCGTATTGTAGGCGAACGTGACGTAGGGCAACACCTAGTCCCAAGTCTTGTGCTCTACGTCGACGTACATAGAGATCATGTCAGCGATTGTCTTGTTGAGCCTCTCTGTCAGCCCGTTGGTCTGGGGGTGGTACGCAGTTGTACGACGATGGCTGGTGTGACTGAGTCGGAGGATTTCTTGGGTCAGCTGTGCCATGAACGATGATCCGCGATCTGTAATCAGAACTTCTGGAGCGCCGTGCCGGAGGACGATGGACTCAATGAAAAACTTGGCAACTTCCACGGCAGTCCCTGCAGAAAGGGCTTTCGTTTCGGCGTACCGCGTGAGATAATCTGTGGCTACGATGATCCAGCGGTTCCCCGACGTCGACGGCGGAAAAGGGCCAAGTAGGTCCATTCCGACCTGCTGGAAGGGTGCTGTTGGCGGAGGAATTGGCTGCAAGAGTCCGGCCGGCCTCGTCGGAGGTTTCTTGCGTCGCTGGCATTCATGGCATGATCGTGTGTATAGATGGACGGTTTTGGGGAGCTTGGGCCAGAAATACTTTTCACGAATACGGGCCAGTGTCCGGCTGTAACCAAGGTGTCCGGACGTCGGGTCGTCGTGGCAGGCTCGAAAGATCTCCTCTCGAAGGTCCGACGGGATTACCAGCAGCCACGGCGCGTTGTTGTTCCCGAAGTTCTCTTTGTAGAGTACACCTTGTCGAATGGCGAAGGTCGGCAGTACTCGTGAGAAGACACGTGGCACGGTACTCCCGCCCCCTTCCAGGTGATCTATTAGTGCGCGCAGCTCAGGATCGTCTCGTTGACGTCGGGCCATGTCGTCGATGTTCACTGCGCCCAGGAAACACTCGTCGTCATCGTCGTCGCTGCTGCCGGAAGGTGTTTCGACGGGAGCTCTGGATAGGCAGTCGGCGTCGCTGTGCTTGCGGCCTGACTTGTAGACCACGGTCATGTTGAACTCTTGTAGTCTTAGACTCCATCGAGCGAGCCGTCCTGACGGGTCCTTGAGGTTCGCAAGCCAGCAGAGCGAGTGGTGGTCTGTGACTACGCGGAACGGGCTCCCGTATAAGTACGGACGAAACTTCGTGATTGCCCAGACGACCGCAAGGCATTCTTTCTCAGTCGTCGAGTAATTTTTCTCCGCCTTGGACAGTGTCCGACTCGCGTAGGCGATGACTCTCTCAATGCCTTCTTGCACTTGGACCAGTACTGCGCCAAGTCCTGCGTTACTTGCGTCCGTGTGAATCTCGGTTTCTGCATCCTGATCGAAATGTCCAAGAACAGGAGGAGTCTGCAGTCGTCGCTTCAGCTCGTCGAATGCCTGCTGCTGCTCCTTGGCCCATTCGAACTTCTCGGCGTCCTTCGTGAGGTTTGTGAGCGGTGCGGAAATTCTTGCGAAATCTCGAACGAAGCGCCGATAGTAAGCACATAGTCCAAGGAACCTTCGCACGGCCTTCTTGTCTCTTGGCGCTGGAAATTCCGCGACGGCGCGAGTCTTCTCTGGGTCTGGGCGAATGCCTTCGTTACTAACCACGTGACCTAGGAACTTCAGTTCGTCATAGGCGAACCGACACTTTGACGGCTTGAGGGTGAGTCCGGCGGTTCGTATGGCTTGGAGAACAGCTCGGAGTCGTCGCAAGTGCTCGTCGAAGTCGCCGGAAAACACTACGACGTCGTCGAGGTAGACGAGACAGCTGTGCCACTTCAGCCCTGCCAATACGGTGTCCATGACACGCTGGAAAGTTGCTGGCGCCGTGCATAGTCCGAAGGGCATCACCTTGAACTCGTACAGTCCATCCGGCGTGACGAAGGCTGTCTTCTCTCGGTCCCGTTCGTCGACTTCGATCTGCCAGTATCCGCTCTTCAGGTCCATCGATGAAAAGTATCGAGAGTGGCGCAGCCGGTCTAACGTGTCGTCGATGCGGGGGAGTGGATAGACGTCCTTTTTCGTCACTGCGTTTAGCTGCCGGTAGTCCACGCAGAACCTAAGCGTCCCGTCCTTCTTCTTAACCAGTACGACTGGAGAGGCCCATGGACTGCTTGAAGGTTGGATTATGTCGTCGTTCAGCATTTCTTGAACTTGCTCCTGGATCACCTGCCTTTCTTTAACAGAGACTCTGTATGGAGATCGATGCACAGGGCGCGCGTCGTTCTCAGTAACGATGCGGTGCTTCGCAACGGCTGTTTGGCGCACCTTCGACGACGTCGCAAAGCAGTCCCGGTATTCGGCGAGGAGGTTAATCAGCTGCCGTCGTTTCGGGCCCGGGAGCTTAGGGTCAATGTCGAGCTGCGCTGGCGGCGTACTGTCTTGGCGAGGTGGCGAGGATTCGTCAGTAATGGCGGCGATTTCGGCGGAGTTTCGCAGTTCCTCGACGTGGCCCACGGCTGCACCTTTTGTGAGGTGTTGCGCTTCGTTCCGGAAGTTCGTCACGAGGACCACAGCGCGGCCATCCTGAAGTTCAGCTACTCCTCTTGCGACGCCTATTCCTCTTCCCAGAAGCAATTGAAGGTTGCCTTCTAGAACAACTTCGCCGCAGGTAGCTGCATCGGTCACGACGGGTACGACAACACTTGACCGCGGTGGCAGGTTCACGTGGTCGGCAGCGACTCGGATGGCGGCTGACGCTGTTTGGGGTTTCTCTGAAGGCAGAACAGGCTTGCGCAGCGTCAATCTGTTCTCACCAAGGTCGATGACGGCGCCGTATTCACACAGAAAGTCCATGCCGAGAATGACGTCTCTGGAACAGTCTTGTAGAACGACGAACTTCAGAGGGCACGTCTCACCGTGGATCTCGACGCGAGCAGTGCATCTCCCGACTGGTGTAATGAGGTGTCCTCCGGCGGTTCGTATTTGAGGTCCATCCCACGGCGTCATGACTTTTCGAAGGCGGCGGGAGAGCCTCCCACTCAGAACGGAGTAGTCTGCTCCGGTGTCGACGAGTGCCGTCGCGTCGTGGCCGTCGATGATAACGTTGAGGTTGTTGGACACCGAAGCAGGAGCGTCGTTGCGATGCGCAGCGTCGGGAGAGTGGGAGCGCTCCGTCGTTCTTGGAGGCTCTTTACTTCGGTCGTCTTCGGCAACGCCACCTCCAGGCGTTGCCGCGCCTAGTTTTCCCGGCGACGCAGGGGAGACAGGCTCTCTCGGCGGGGTCGTGGCGCTGGAGACGCTGAACGTCGTGGTGACGGCGAGCGAGATTCACGCCGGAGAGACGGCACTGAAGAGGGCGAGCGTCGGAGGTACTCCTCGATATCGCGAGGGCGTTCGCCGTACCTCGGGCGTGGGTCGTTCGGGTGGAAACCACGCAGCCCAAGTCGACGGTAGGGGCAGCTGCGGTAGATGTGGTCGGCTTCCCCGCAGTGGTAGCAGAGCGGGCGTTGGTCGGCCGTTCGCCACACGTCGGTCTTCCTCGGCGAGGGTTGCTCCGGGCGGACGTCCTGGACTTGTCCTCCCTGGCGTCGAGGATACTGTGGCATTGGAGGGTCTCGTCGGGGTGGTGCCGTGGCCTGGCGGTTAGCTTGCGGCGGTCGTCGGGCAATGGCGGCGTAGCTCAAAGTCGGTTCCTCTGGCGTCGTCGTGTTGATCGGAACCTCAGGTTGGAAGGCTCGGTGAACTTCCTCTCGGACGACCTCGGCGAGCGATAGTGAGGAAGGGCGATCCGCAGCGGGAAGTATCCTGCGGAGTTCTTCCCGGACGACTTCACGGACGATCTCCCGAAGGCTGTCGGCACCACTGGTATTCAGGTCCAGAATGGTAGTAGCGACAGTTGGAGCAGCAGGCGTGCCGGCGATTCGGTGGTAGTGGCTTGCTCGGGCCGTCAGTGCGCGCTCGATGTTGGTGGCTTCACTCACAAAAGCGTCGACGGTCGTCGGGGGGTTGCGGACCAGGCCTCCGAAAATTTCGGCCTTGACGCCACGCATGAGGACTCGAAGCTTCTTTTCCTCGGCGGCCTCCGGATCGGCTCGGGCACTTAGCCGCAGGACATCCTCAACAAAGCTGGTCACACTTTCGTTGGGGCCCTGCACCCTTGTTTGAAGTAGGTCCTCTGCTCGCTGGCGACGGTGGTGGTTGAGGAAGGTCCGCTTCAGTTCGGCGACGCAGGACTCCCATGTAGTGAGCGAGGCTTCGTGGTTTTCAAACCAGTGCCTCGAGGTGCCCTCCAGCGAGAAATACAGGTTCTGGAGGCGCTGCTCAGCCGTCCAGCCGTTGTGGCGAGCTACACGTTCGTAATGCTGCAGCCAGTCTTCGATATCCTCGTAGGCTTCTCCGTGGAAGGGCCTCGGAGTGCGGGTAGTGACGGGCAGGATGACGACGGATGCGGTGGTCATGGTCGGTATTTTCTTCCTCTGATTCTCGGGCAAGAGACCAAATTCGGGGGACTGACCTCTGGTCCGACGGCTTCGTCGGGCTTCGGCGTCTTCGGCGAAGGGTAACCTTCCGGGGCTGAGCACCTCACTCGGGCGGCGGGGTGTCTTCGTAGGGGTACGCTTTACCGGCATAGGATGGTACCCCGCACCTCCACCAAATGTCACGGGTGGTGACCAAAAGAACAATAAATAAACAGGAAGAAAGAAACGTTTAATGTGGCGAACTTGTGCCAAAAATGAAAGGGTACAGAAAAAAATAACAGAGCGTCGCGGGCGTCGAAGTCGCCGTAGAGCAGAGTCGAACGCTGGGGCGAAACTGACTGCGGCTCGCCACGCGGAGCCTCTTATGTACACGCGTGGGGTTCTGGAAGATTTCGCGTAGAAGGTTCTGCGTGTAGAACATTCCGACCTCAAATGAGCAACACGGTTCTCGAATTTACCAGAACTTCGTCAGAGTCAGAGTGAACAAAAATGCGTCCACGCGGCCAGGATTCGAACCCAAGCTTTCTGCGTGGAAGGCACGCGCGATAACCGTCAGGCCACGAGCGCGCTGCCTGCTTGGTCAGCTGCGCTCGCGGCAATATTAAGCATGACGAAAATTCCGAGACTGCGGGTAAAAACGACACATTCACTAAAAGGCTTCAATTGAGACATTTTAGTGCATGCCGCAATCTCAGGGTGTTTAAAACTGCGAGTTGGGCTAGTTGGTACTTATGCACGGTGGAAAATGCGCCTAAAAAACACGGACAAAGAAAGAAGCACACAGGACGAGACGTCTCGTCCTGTGTGCTTCTTTCTTTGTCCGTGTTTTTTAGGCGTATTTTCCACCATGCATCGGGGTTTTTGTCATGCTTAATGTCAACTTCTGTTTTTCTAAATTGAAATGTACTGTAACATATTGTATTAATGTGTGCATTTTGCGTGTTTCCTTGTGATGTGTAACTGCCACACCTATATTGCTCCTGTGTAAAACCGATAGTATTTCAAATAAATAAATAAATAAATGAGTAAAATAATGAATATTTATTCATAAATGTTGTTCTCATCTCTAGTGTTTAACGGTTTTGCCATATACTCTGGCAAACCAGTCACGCTGTCTAAAAAAAAAATTTGCCTTGTTCATTCTGCTACACATAGGGAACACAGAATTTGTCATTTGAGCATCGTCCGTTCGTTATGATTTGCTATGCTTGGTTACATGAAGCTTTGGGTGGTTTCGGATCCCCTGCACACACGACTCACTCTTAGGCGAGTCATACTTAGTTCTCAGGTGACAGTCGGCGAGTGATACTTAAAGGAACCATGAAACGATTTTAATATCGAATTTCATCAACCGCACGTTGTAAAAGGTGTGAAAAGAAAACCAAAACACAAAACTACAGAGCAAAAACAATTTTTTCGCCATAGAACTTTTGAAAGAAAAGCCGGACTGTTTTGTATATTCTTTCCTTCTAAAGCTGTCTGCCTTTTCACTGCGATGCATCCTCGGTGCCAAAGCACGTCGCCAAACCCACGTCGCCTATTGGCGACGTGATTTGGCGCTGCAGCACCGCGCCTACCTCAAACGTACAGCGATAAACAATAAATAGCCGGCGAATATTTCTTAAAATTTTTGCTAAAGAATATGCTGATCCACATTTTTGTATCGTAATTAGCGATGTGACGGAAATTGCCGAATTTTATAATGTCCAAATTCATGCGCCATCTGTCGTGTGGTAAATGAATACAAGTGAAAGATCAGACTGCGCCTGCGCTGTGAACCCACGTCGTCTCAGTCTGCCAACGTTACTAAAACACTCAGTTGGGAAACTCACCCTTGAAACCTGGACCGCTGGCGTCCACCGAGTCCGAGCTAAATACGATAACAGCGCCGCCCTTTAGCGACGAGTTGAAACATGAAAGTTGTTTTAAATAGCTACTGCGAGATGGCCCTACGAGATGGCGCCACTGGCACGTGCAGCCGTGCAGTTCCCGGAGTGGACGCTGCAGGAGAAATGGCGGCGTTGCGATCGCCATTAGCTCGGTTCTCGAATACGGATAGAAGCCACTTTTCCAAAGCAGCCTCTATGGCAGTTTCCCAACTGAGTGGTTCTAGTAACGTTGCAGTCTGCTGAGGAGAGCTCGGCCGCGCGCGTTGCATGCCGGTCGCGGTTCCTGCTATCTGCTGGTCGTGGTCGTGGTCGTGGTTGACGTGGTCGGCGTGGTGGAAGCTCATCGTTTCGCCTAGAGCGCTATCCTTGACTGAATTCTCGTCGTGTGTCACCATGATAACCCAGCACATCCTATACTCTGTTTCACCTTATGATGTACCGCAGGAAAGACTACAAGCGCGAGCTCCTTGCTCTAGGGCACATCTCGGCGGCACAAGCTCTCGTGCTTTAAGAGTAGCTGTCAACGCTATGAGCTCGCGCTTCTAACCTTGTCTGCGGTACAACGTAAGGTGAAACGGAGTATTGGCAGGAGATCGAACTATAGGGGGCGCTTTATCGAGCTTGTTGTCCCCACAGCCCGGTGTTTACCAACACAGCATAACAAAGAAATTTAACCTGGCCGAGCACGGTCTGGGCACGAGCGCTTCGCTCTGAACAGTGCTTTGGTCGCACGAGGAGTGGCCTTCGAATCGTCATCTTCGATTTCTCGGATCAAAAACAAACAAGAAAATACGGTTTGTTGTCCCCACAGCTGAAGCGCACCGCTAGAGGCGTGACTGTTCGATCTCCTCCCCAAGGTAAGATCCACCTACTCGTGCGGCAATGTTGTGGAGGCACCCTCAAGTCAGCAGAAACACTCAAGCCGTCGTATTTGTTTACTTCGACTGCAGCGGTGGTTTGTTGTCATTTGTGTCCGTGAACATCGACTGGATTTCTTATTTTCCGCATTCCATGCGTGTGCTCAAGTTTAAGGTATTACTGGTGCCTGCTGTATTTAAAGGCGTGTACGAAGGGTGCGAATTTTGACGCGTTTTCATTGCCCAAGAAAACTGATTAGTGTTAGCATTCCTTGAACGATCGAAACATCTATGTGATCAGGAAATCATATTTCTACGTTGCTTCATTTCTGCTAAGATTACATCGATCTTTTGCAATCGTAGAAAAGGCGTGTGACGAGATTCGTACTAACGGTAAAGCTGTGTGTTAAAGTCGTGATCGTTTTCTTTTTGATCAACTCTACCCTGCGAGCCAATCCTGACAAAATAAAAATGAATAAAGATTGAGCCCATAGAAAACTCTGTTCCTTTCTTGCTACGCCAGTGAGTGGCAGCGCGTCCCCTTCTTTTTAAAGGCACCCCAGAAACAGCTGACGGCGGCGGCGAAGCTGCCGTCGTACTGACGACCTGCTGCGCTTGTTTTGCACTAGTTGCAGGTGTGTACGCGCGGCGCAGAACGGTTGTTCCGGTCGCTCCGGTCACAACGAACGCAGTCGTAGCTAACGCGCTCGTTGCAAGCGCCCAAATTACAGTTTGTGCAGTTCGGAGCTTAAAAAGAAACGGCTGCTGTTTCACCACTTGCCACTTGAGAAACCACCGTCCAAGAACTTGGTGCAGGCTCGTCGGTTTGAGGGACCCCAGGTCTAAGGTCATCCGTGTATGCTCGGAACATTCCGTACATTGGAATTGCCACTCTTCGTCCGATTCCGACGAGGAACTGGATCGAGTCTTCGTCGGAAGAGTCGCCGCACTTTCTAACAGGCGTACCGGCGTATGGGACCAGTCCCATGCTGTCCCTGTAGCGCAACATATATAACTGAATTTCGCTCAGCTGCGATGTGTCCATGGCTATCGTGGTGATGAGAGACACCGATTCAGAAAATATATCGGTGGTATTGGCGCTATCAGCGGAGTAAAACCCACGTGGGAAAACCTAGCGGCACACCGCCAGCTTGCCGCTAACTCCAGTTCTCCTACTGCCGAGAGAACTTCCGGTTCCGGTTTCAGAGTACGTCACGACCAACGTTTCTAGAACACTCATTTGAGAAACTGACCGTTAAAACCTGGGCCACTGGCATCCACCGAGACCGAGCAAAATACAATAACAGTGCCACCCTTTAGCGACGAGTTCCAACATGAAAGTTGCCTTATATGGCTACTGCTAGAGTCACTGAATGATCCCAGAGTACTGAAACCACTGATCTCTATTGTAGTAGGCTAGATCGCGGATCGGGAGCCCGTCGGTGTCACCACCAGCGGCCATTGCTTGACACCAGGCAATACACGCAAGTCTATGGGAGAAACGCACAAAAGTAACAATATTGAAGCATGTAGGCTGTGCTCGGAGGCGAGTATTTTATGGTGTGCTGCGATTTTTATGTCGGGTGTTTGGAGATCGAATCGGTATTTTTCAAACGTTCGAACGCCGATTAAAAAAATCAAACATACCGGAGCACTTACGGCTGAGCTGGCAAGCTTGCTCTCGTAGTGGAGTAAACAAAGAAACTTGCCGTCAATAAGACCGTCCTCGAGGAAGCCCAGAAGTTGATGAATGACAAAGAAGTTAAATCTCGACAGCGGCTTTCCGGGAGTGAGCGAATTCCGCGTAGCAAAGCCTTCGAGCTTGTCGTCTGCTAAACCCAACTCAACGAAACCGCCACCGACTCCGCGGTAACTCAAGGTAGCTCTCGCCTCATTGAGCTGCGCTACAGCGGAGTTACTCTGGACAACAAAATATTTATTTATAAGAACTGCGAGGGCTGTCAGTTTTAATGTTTGTACGCAAGCTATTTGACGGGCTTATCGAAAAACATCCAAAAAGTTTCAGTGCCGACGACAGCTTAGAAACGGGGGAAACAGCACTTTTTTCTCGTTTTTCCCATAGAGTCCCATGCATTGGCTAGTGTCAATCAATGGGCAACGGTGGCGACACTCAGCCCCAGCTGCCGAGGCCGCGGTCCGCGATCAAGCCTACTACAATAGAGATTAGTGACTGAAATTCCCAGGCTCGAGGTGCCCAGATGGCGGCTTGATCCTTATCTTTACTAAGGTCACCTTGAGCTTTCAGAAAGCATTTTTCGCGTAAAAACAAACGGAAAAGAAAACTCTTCTTGTAGGAACTTTTATTGGAGTTAAGTACAAAATGACAGGCGCGTGATGTTTTCTAAAATCTTTAGTTTACAGGATTTTGCGCCACAATTAACATTGTTTTTATACAACCATGTCTCACCGGTGATTTCAGGTAGCGCGTCCCGACCTGGGTGCATCCTAACCTCGGTAGTCACAGCGGACGCTATCGAATGCGATACTCCCGAACCAATAGACCTCTTGCTATATTACCCAAGCATCAAGAAGAATGCAGGAATTGGTGTTCCACGCGCCACACACGCACGCCTTCCCTGTATAAAATATTCGAAGTAAATAAACAAAATAAAGCATTGACGAACGCGCGTGCAAGATGCAATTTGTTTTCGGTATTTGCTTTAAAAAAGTTACTACTGCTGACGCCAGCACGCGCGGCGCGTGAAACACAAATCCCTGCATCCTCCTTAATGCTTGGGTAATATAGCAATAGGTCTATTCAAGCAGCTGTGCTGTTCCCCGAGTGGCCGCTGCAGGAGAAATGGCGGCGTTGCGGTCGCCATTAGCTTGGTTCTCGAGTACGGGTCCGTGCCACTTTTTCAGAGCAGGCTCTATGGCAGTTTCCCAACTGAGTGGTTCTAATACCGTCAAAATTACGCCGCGGCTTGCATTCCGGTAAGTTGGAGAAGAAGAAAAACTAGACATTTAATTAATTTCTCGTGTAGAAGTTAAGGAACCGAATTGAAAACGGATGCCTGTTCGGCACTTAGTGAACCTTAAATATTCAATGTAGAAGTTGTTTAACAAAAGTAAAAACGAAAGTAATTTAATGTTGTTTTTTTGTTTTTTTTTTAAGCGGAAGACACATGCGTGACAAAGCTATCCGATCCGACGTTTCAGTTTCCCTGGCAACGCTGTGACCTGACGGCTTTGCATAGGTCAACGTCACAGCGTCCTAGGCTGTTGCTATGGGAATCAGCGCGCGGCGCCCGTTTTTGCCGCTCATTTGTTCCCTGCTTTAGATCTAGGTCAGTTGACAAGCTTCGGAAAACGCCTGACGCCTTTTTGCGGTGCGTTCGCTCGGTGTTGGTTGCTACACTATCAGCCCGCCCTATGGACAATCCCGCAGAACCGGTGGAATGTTGGATGCACAATACCTGAGGTGGAAACTGATTTTTTTTTGGTTTTTATAGTAAACATTAGGTTTCCGGAATACTTGACTCAAAAAGAGCGTCGTTCAAAAAATGTCCTTCTCCGTTGTCGGTGGAGGCGTTGAATCTGGTGGTGCTAGGAACGCTATCTGCCCTTATCTGATCTCGTGCCGGCACAGAAAAGAACCGTTTTCGAGCGCCGGTTTTCTATGGAGGTTGTCAACTGTTAGATCTAAGAACGTTGTCCTTTTCCTTTGACTTCAAGTTTTAATTCCGTTCCGCTCCGGCCAGTTTGGGGTATCCCTCTACCGCATGGATAAATGAATGCTAATGGCTGTATTTATAAGGGGCGGTTGCTCGCATCATGTAGCCTAGGAGCCTGAAATATTCCCGTCGCCCTTCATGGTTTTCCTGACTTTAAAGGGCAACTCCGGCCAAAACTCAAAAGGAAATAAATTACTGGTATCGCTGTAGTGACACAAAATACGACCTTAGCCAAAATATTACGTCAAGGCCGACGCCGCATTCTCAACTAATGCCGATAATAAGAATACGACCCGCTGCGAGCCGCTGCTCCTTAGCGGGCCGCCAGCGGGTACCGATCGATAAAGCAACGTTGGGCCGTGACGTCATGATCGTTCTCTTTTTTTCCCCTGTTCCGGACGGGAGTGCCCGTTGCGTGGTCGAGCAGTGTAAAGTGCGCTTCTTTGAGCCGCTACCGTTGCTACTTCGGCTGGTGATTGGCGTGCTTAACCGTTGTTTTTATCTGTAGCCCGTGTAGCTTCGGCATAGCCTTTTGTTTATTTGCTTGTGAAAACTCCAAGGATCGTTTTAGTGAGCAACTCGGTGCGCACTCGCGCACATCGCGCGCACATCGTGGTGCCAGAAGGGCTCGCCCAGCTGCTGTCATAGGCACGTTACTGCTCAAACGTTCTCTTCAGCCTAGGACAAAGTGTTGTAGAGCGGAAAAAAGTGGATAAATGGGTGTGTTTTCTTTTCTTTCACGCGTTCTCGCACAATCTGAAAGCTCTGGCGGATAGGCAAGGGGTACGAGTGGTATTTAAAAATGATTTCAGGTTGCGTAGGCTGACGCCTTCTTCGAGATGTCACCAAGGGTACAAAAAGAAGCATAGAGATTCGGCAACTACCTGTGAGGAGTCTGCAGTGTATGGTATACATTTGACTTGCGGTTTTTCTTACGTTGGCCAGACTGGCGGTTGTCGTAACGACAGGATTCTGGAACAGAAAAGAGCTGTAAAAGATTGTTCGCCAAATTCTGAGCTCGCTAAACACGTGAAGGAATGTAACAATTGTTTCCCTCAATGGTCGCCCACCAAGGTACTTCGTAGAGAAAGGGATCTGTTTAGGAGGTTGATAAGGTAGACCCTGCGGATCACAGGCGTTGGCGATTGTATGAGCATGCCCTCAATGACCTCGGACAAAGATACACGAGCCTTCCTATCTGTATAAAGCTTATTATTTTTGTTGTGGTATGTGTTGGGTCGGTACCACTTTTCTGATTTGTGGTGCTAACTCTTGTCGTTTGAAAGCAAGGATGAGTTCTTATCTGTATCATCCATTTTGTTTTGTTGTGTCAACGTTTTGAGGTGATGGGTCGTCCAACGTTTTTGGTTTGTGGGGCTGGCGTTTTTTTTGTTTTTTTTTTGTTTCAAAGCAAGGATAAGAAGTTCTTATCTGTATAATGTTTTTTTTTGTTTTGTTAACCTTTTCTGGTGATGGGTTTTCCCACTTTTCTTGTTTTTGGGGCTGACGGTTGTTGTTTTCAAAGTGGTGGTGAGTTCTCTCTATATAAGAAGCTGTTTTTGCGAATGAATTCTGCAGCTGCGTTTTGAGACTTCGTTGTGTTTGTCCCTTCCTTTTTCCTTGTCTCTGGGTTTTTTCAAGTATGAATGTGATTTTTCACCAGATTTTGCCAAATTTCTTTTGTTACAATTTATGTAATTCCTATTCTACTATTATCATCGCTGCATGTTTTTCATGTAATAAATGCCATTGGCCATCGCTTCCGCTACAACTGTCTTGGAGTTCAGACGGATCTTGTTCACTCTGTCGGATTCACTGCCGGTGAAACGGCAGGGCAACTGCTACTTCGGGTATGGCTTCCGACATTCTTGGCGCTAAGATCTTTCCTTTAGCCTTTCAAATATTCGGTTGCCAGCAGCAGCATGATTACCCTTTTTATGAAATGTTCGCCAGGCAGTGCTGCTTTCTGAAACATTGGTTCAGCAGCCAGTCAAACACTACCGGGCATGGTGCCCCGAGAATACAAGGCCTGGCTGGTTCGGCAGCAGGCGCCGCCGTGAAAACCCAAATACCCGGAAGCCATTTTTCCAACCCGTCTCGCCCGACGAGTGCAACAGCCAGTGGAAGCTTTGCATACCGGTTCTCCAGTCAAGTGAAGGCGTGAAGCGCGGAATAGTCGAGGGCTTCCCCGAGCAACCGCAATGCTATTACAGCGTCCACTCTAATAATCTAGGGTCTATTGCATGGATCATACATGATGATATTCCTTGCAACTGCAAGATATGATTTCAAACATTCAAGCGTTACTTTATTCCCAAAATGAGAGCCTATGCAAAAAGGAAACATCTGCTGGCCAAGTGAAAAAGAAAATTGTAGGGTGTACTATTACCGAACAGTAACACTAATATCATATCGAACCAAGAAGAAAAACCGAATATCAAATACCAAATGTGATTAACATTAGTTCTTCTGCACGTTCTCATTATTTATTTGATTTAATCAATACGGTTCCTTTATTTGCATATTTGAAATATTATCTTATAGCATACAGATGGTGCATGAACAACCAGTTGTGTGGCTGCCTCTTTTCTTCATGTTAAAAAAAAAAGTTTTAAAAATGCATATGTTCAGAAAATAACAAAGGTGCAAGTCAAGACAATACAATATTCCATCGATGATAATTATTGTCTTTTCTAGGTGCTTCCGAACCTCTGGGCCTTCCTGAGGTGTCTGAAGGATGATCAAGCACTGCAAGAACTGGAGATGGCCCAGCTCGACGCGGGACAACCGCCGCCGCGTCTTGCACAGAAATATAAGGATGCTAATAAGCGCATATCTACAGTTCTAGAGGAGCACTTCACCGGATCTCCTCCTGCACGCTTCTAAATATTGCTAGGAATATCTGGTTTTTAGTTCCATGCTGTAATGACCCGTGCAAGCTCAATAAAATCGCATTTGTATTTGTTCTTTCTAAACCGCGTGTCGTGGCATGTAGTTATATTTATTTCAATTTCAGCGCCATGTTTTGATCACGGCTGCCAACACGGTGCGTTAAATAATTCATGGGAATGAACTGAAGTTAATTCATAGTTCTAGAGTCAGACTCCACGCCGTGACACGAGTGTTCCTTGCGACGATTACTCTGGCGTGACGACAATTCCTCGTACACGATGCCCTGTGACGAGTTGGCCTCCTTGACAAGTTCACCTATGACCAGTTGGCCTGCGCCGACCGGGCTTGTGACGAGTTCTCCTAGACCCGTTTGTGAGTGCGTAGGAAGCTCGTCGAACCATTTTCGCAGTTGGTAGGGACACTTGGGGGATGGATAAGCCCAGGCTTAGGCCGAACGCTCGGGGCCTGGCTAGTCTGACTGGCGTCGGTCGCTCAAGGGGAATCGCCGCCCAAGAACTCCTCTCCCTCACGTGTCAGCCCCTCTGACCTCAACCTGCGGCTGGCGCCGAGGCGGCGGAATGCGTTTCTGGCCTTCCGGGTGCTTATCCGTCAAGGTGGCGGGAGGAGGATTAAACGTCGCCGGCTGTTTGCTGGGAAACAATCCAGGGATCGTCCAGCGGCCAATTTGCAGACCTTGGAACTGTTCCCCACCCCATTATAGGATTCGAGTTTGGGGTATAATAGTCGTCTTGCCATTCTTAAATGTTAAGCTCCCCTTGGGAGAGAGCTTCGCTGGTCCGACTGCCGTCAATCCTTTCAGGGCAAGCACCGCCCACGGACTCCTCTCTCTCAGGTGTCCACAAAAACCCCGACCGTTCGAGGGACGGTCGTTTTCGATCAGATACTTAGCTATGGAATAAACCTGTTAAGTTTTCCCGATTTGCTTCCCCAACTGACTGGCTCGGACGCTGTTTGTGAGAAAGGTTGGACGCCAGCGAGATGGCCATGCAACCCGAGAGACCAGGCTGGGCGTCGACATAACAGCTGGATGGCGGCGGTGGGATGCTGAACAACGCGGATCAAGACTCTTTCCCTCCCCCCCCCCCCCCCCCCCCCTCCCCGGACTCCACGGACCGATGACCTCATGTGTGGTGTTTTCGGCTTTTGTCCCAAGAGACACACCAGGGTTTCGCTACAATGAATTGTTTTGTTAGACGAAGCGGGTGGTTGAGACTATTCTGAGGCGTGAGCCAACATTGAGAGCAATCATGAACCTCAGTTCGTTAGGCAAGGCAGATCTGATTCTGATTTGTGAGGAACTGGGTATGGCGGGGGTGAGAAGCAAAACGAAGGCGCTCATCATTGCGGCCATTAGAGCCACGGAAGCAGATGCGGCCGAGCTTGCGGAGAGTTTGGACTTGGCTAAGGACAGAAAAAGAGAGAAGCTCGAGAAGAGGGAATGACTCGACCACATGTGTCGCGATGAGCTAGAAAAGACAAAGCAAGAGATAGAGCTAAAAAAACTAGATCTTGAGTTAAAGAGATGCCAAACGGAGGGAGGAAACAGAGCGGGACTCGGGTGGCGGAGACAGGATATCCTTCAAAAAGAAAAACCTTATTCAACCATATAAGGTAGGAGTGAAAAGGTAGCGTTCGCTCGGCAGACCTGGCCGCAGAGACTGCTAACTCTGTTGCCGTGTCACGCAGCCGACGTCATAGCGCGGATCTCAATGGAGGACGCTGAGAGCTACGACGTGGTGAAGTCGAATCTGCTTAAAAGATACAATTCATTCATTCATTCATTCATTCATTCATTCATTTGTTTGTTTATTTTCTCTATCTCTCCAAGAAGGAGTTCTGGCTGCGCTTTCGACAGGCCAAGAAGGGGAAAGAGGATTCATAGCTTGAGTTTGCGTATGACCTAAAGGCCGATCTCATTGAATGGCTACAAAGTGATGAGGTGTTCGAAAATCTCGAGATCGTGGTGCAGTGCTTCTCCTTGGAGCAATTTTACCGCTCCATCACAAAGCAGACGCGACCCTGGATCCTCGATCAGAGGTAAGTAAAAACGACCCAGAGGGCAGCAGAGCCGGCAAACGGAGTACGCGGTACGCAGGAACCTTCGCGAGGAGGACTGCTATGATTCGGGTCGTTGGTACACAGAGCCAAGAGGATATCCGCGGAAAGGGAAATTCGGAGAAGAAGAAAACCTCACAAGAAGGCTGTGCCCGAAACCCAAGGTAACGAAAGGAGGGGTCGTCCTAATGAGGACAATCAGGCGATCATGGAGAGTTCCGGCACAAAGCCTGAACAAAAGGAGGCGTTCGAAGCCAAAAAGCCAATCGTGTGCTTCAAATGTCAGAAACCGGGGCATATCGCAGCCGGTTGTAGGGCTTCTAACGTCGTGTTTGCCTACATAAGCGAGAACGAGGAAACATGAGGCTGTTGAAGCCGTACTTGAGCGATCTGACGGTGAACGGCAAGGCGTGCAGGATGCTCCGCGACTCGGCTGGTACAATGAACGTGATCCGCCAAACACGTGGACCCTAACGGTTATTCACCAAACCTACGTGGACCCTAACGGTTATACGGAGGGTTGTGCGTGAATGAGGCAGGTGGTCGAGGAGAACAGTGTGTGCCTCCCAATCACCCGAGTTTGCATAGAAAGTCCGTTCGGTACGCTCCAAACCGAGGCTGCCGTGTCCGGCAGCCGGCCGCTTTAGTACCCCTACCTCTTCTCAAACAAACCTGATCAGATGCTCCAAGAGAAGGGTCTTAGCTTTTCGGTGGGTTCTGTTAAAGCTCTAACTCGCTCTAAGGCGCGGGACCTCGCTACCAAATTCGAGTACGAGTCGGAGTGCTCAGATTCGGCGGAGGAGACGGTGTGAAAAGAAGTGTCTGTCCGACACAAAACCTACGGATCAAACGGACAGTGCTCAGGCACCTGTAAGGGAGACTGTCCCCGAGACCGCGGAGGATGAGCCAAAGCGTGTTGAAAGATGCTCAGCTTCCCACAGGAAAGCTGTAGCCAGAAGAAATCTCCCTGACACCGGCGTCAGCTAGTTCTCAGAAGCTCTTGAGCGTCGACCGATCAACATTGATCGCAGAGCAGGAAGGGATCATTCGCTCCAAAACATGAAAGAGTGTTGCCGCGACGGCCTAGCTCGGAAGAACGTTACGTTCAACAAGCGGTCGGATCTCCTGTACCAACCTATTTCGAGACCGCAAAGGTGTGAAATTTGATCAACTTGCCGTGCCAAGCAGGTACCGACGAGACCCTCTTCACCTGTCCCATGGCAGCTCGTGGTCTGGCCATTTGGGGATCAAAAAGACGAAGGCACGCTTGCTGCAGGAATATTCCTTACCAGGTTGTTTTAAAGAGGTGGAGGAGTTCGTCAAAACCTGTGACGCAAGCCAACGTGTGGGGAAGCCCCACGATAAGTGGAAACCACCCATGAAGCTGGTTCCAATCATCACAGAGCCCTTTAGGCGGCTTGTGATTGACACCGTGAGACCACTTCCAATGACTGAGTCGGGATACTGATATACCCTCACAATGCTGTGTCCAGCAACCAATATTCCGGAGGCGGTCCCGCTTCGGGATCTCAGCTCTGCTTCAATCGTGGATGTGTTGTTGTCGGTATTCGATTGCGTGGTTTTTTTCTCTGAAATACAGAGCGACCTGGGAAGTTCGTTCACAAGCGCGCTAACCACCACCTTCTTTGAGGTGTGTGGGATTCGCATTATTTACAGTTCGGTGTGCCATCCTCAAAGAAACAGTGTGCAAAAATGTCACTCGGTGCTCAAGCGTGTCTTGAGAGCCCTGTGCTTCGAGCACAAACGGGACTGGGAGTCGTGCTTTCCTGCAACAACGTTTGCGCTCCGAACAACGCCTCACGAGGTAACCGGATTTAACCCGGCAGAGCTAGTAAAGAGTTTTAGAATAGCGCATGCTTTAAGCTTTGCGCACGCAAAGAATAGCGTCGTCGCCACTGCGAATGCGCCGAACACTAACCACGTTTTTGCGCTTTGCGTGCACTATTTTAGCGTACGCTATTTCTCGGAAATTGCGTGCGTACGCAAAGAGTCTGTGCGCTCCTCCAAGGAGGATTCATGATGAGAATTTGGCTAAAGCCAAGACGAGCACAGTTAAACAATGGCGGCTCCCAGGACCTTGGATGCGGCCGCTTTGGCGGCGTCGTGAGCGCGACGTCGGCGGCATCCTCGCGACTGCGATTTTCAATACGGGACGACATTGCACTCGGTTTAGCAACGATCACCGTCAACTTGATGCTTGCGACGCGCGAAAATTTATCGGCGAAGGCGAAAACACGAAACCTCTCTTGCCGAGGCGACACATGCGGACACGACCGATCGACCGCTCGCGTCGCATTCTCATGTTTAAACAAATAAAAAATGTTACTCTGGACCAAAAAACTTGTTATTTTCTCAAGTTACAGCATTTTGTGTGTGAAATAAAAATCGTGACTGTATCTTGGTGGCTATGCAAGCGCGAGATGTTTGGGCTTTTGCGTCGCGGGGGAGAAACGCTATTCTAAAACTCTCTCGTGTCGCGTGCGCTGACGCAAGCGCTAAATTTAGCGCTAGCGTGCGATTACATTGCGGACGTTATTCTAGAACTCCTAGTGTATGGCCGCACGTTGAGATCGCCGCTACAGATGATTCGGAAAACCTGGGAGAACCGGGGTGAGGACCCAACGGTCGTAGAGTATGTTTTGAAGCTACTCTATAACGCCTGCACGGTGCAACGTGCGTAGTAGGCGACCACATGAAGGCAGCTCAGACAAAATAAGAAAACCTATTATTACAAAACCACTAAAGTTCTCGGTTACGAGCCAAAGGGTCAGTTCATGCTATGGAGACCGTCGAAAAAGAATCGTGTAGAGGTTCAATGGGAGGGACCCGCTGATGTTACGGAAAAGCTCTCCGAGACTAACTATGCCGTGAAACTGCCTGGAAGTTGTAAGGAACTAAGAAGTTACCACAGCAACCTAATCAAACCTTACCGTGTGAAACACCGAGGAGGAAGACGGCGCGGGGGGGCACATGCTGTGGCTGGCAGACCGGCGCTGGAGATGGGAGCGCGAGCAGTTCGAGACAAGGCGCGAGCGGGAATGGCCGGCAACGCAGCAAAGCCCTGACGACTCGGCGATCCACGGCCAAGACACGGACAAGATAGAGCAAGGAACAGTAAAACGTTTTGTCGTATCTCCTCGAACGTGTGACCTCTTGGGAGGTCGGACCAGGCGGGGACCGATTGGGCGGCAGTATGATAGAGCGACCCAGTCAACGGACTTCTTCCAAAACCGACGCGCCCCATCGCGGCAAAATACCACGCAGTGCACTCTGGGAACTAGTTGGCCACTCAGTTTCGGTTTCGACTGAGCAGCTTCATTTCATGCTATCACGCCGCGACCGAGCGCGCTGCTTGCGTTTTCAATTATCTGACTTTTCACGAAAGTACAATACACTCATTTTCGAGCGATACAAAACGAAGACCGGGGCATTTTCCTTGGTTCCCGAAACACGGGGTATTATGAGTGCGTATGCAAACGTAGTAAGAGGAGTCACCTGACCCCACGAGTGCATCTTTGAGTTCAATTTCAATAATCCCGTCAAAGGGGGGGGGGGGGGGGGAGGAAGGGGGGTACCAGTGAACTACAACTGAAATTGGTCACCTGAAGCCTTACACGTATTTTATTTGTCAAACGTCTGCTTCTTGTTACTTCATTGGGTGAAAAGCAAGCCGCATTCTTACAGGAATATCAAAGTTGAGCCCAGCGTTGACGCATGAACTTTTAAGGAAACGCAGTTAATTCGACCTCACTACTGCACAAAGGTTACTATGATGTCTTCCTCGTGTCATCATATATCTCCCACTCAAATTTATTCTGATAGAAGATTTTGTTTTCGCAAACGCTAAGATCGGCTAGCTACGACGGAGGCCCGAACAAGCGTCCCCTACTCCTCGCTAAGCTTTTTTTGGAGGAGCTTTTACTGACGCCCAAGATCTGTGCCTGAAAGGTGTGTCTGAAATTATCTCGGCATACTCAGGCAGGAGAAAGAGAACACATAACAAATATTATGGCCATTAGCAACCGTCAAACGCGCTTTGAATAATTTCGTTCGTTTGGCGCACCGCATAGGGGTTCATGCCCGTCCGGAGCACTTCCGGCGAACGGTGCGACATTCTTCACACAAGTGCTCGACTTTTGCCTTTTTAAAACGGTTTGTATGTGCGAATGTGCCTATATGACTGCTGGATAACTTTATGCGCATACGCGATGTTGAATATTAGTGGAATGCAAGCGGGTGGGGACTTCACTTCGTGCAGTGCTGCGGGTCAGTACAGATAAGAGATAAGAAGTGTGTTAAAATTTAGCTTTTCAATGGCGCCTCGGAGTTTTACCTCGCGTACTCAGGCGTATTAAGAAAAACAGTACTTGCAAAAAGTAATAATTTGTCTATGAACGCACGAAACAAACAAACTACCTGATGAATAACACTAATGTAAAGGCGCGAGCTCGATGTATGCATACTTATTGGTTGCTACAGCTTGTTGATTCGTACAGAAGCAATATCCCCGAGCTTCGCAGCGTCGAGATTCCCAGCACTGGCTCATCCACATACCTTGATCGGAACGCTAACAGAAAGGCTCAAGTACAAAAATACAACAAGCATGTGTTAACACAAGCTATACGTTTCGGGCTTGTGCTAAAGCTTCGAGGTCTGGCCATTTAGGTTAGCTTAGGGACCACAAGTGACGCTCTCGGGACCAGAAAACATGAGATAACGGCCGTTAATAGTCCACGCTCTGTGTATAATCTCTTGTCGACGTGTCGATCGAAACCGAAACCATGCCACTCTCCTCCCTGGCCAACTAGTTCCCAGAGTGCAACGCGCGCCGCGTTGCATGCAGGGCTTTATGGAACTAGTCTACTGGCGCATCTATGATTCGTTCAGCGTGGTGTTGAAAGATAGACGCTAACGATGCCCCCAAGACGAGGTCGGCCACCAATAGGGACGAGCATGACTCGTCTGAGAGCGGAGCTCAGAAAGTGTCTGATGGTGGGGGGCCGGAGAGGGCTCTAGTACGCGGACATCTCCAGATGCTGCGATCTTACCACGAGCTCCAACTGGAGGCGCGGCAGATATCGGCGAGTTTATGCGCGCCATGACGGCGGTGATGGAGACGTTCTCGCGACAAATCGCGACGGCTCCAGGAGTCGCGAGTGCCGCGTCTACGTCTCTGTAGGCGCGGTACTTGCGACTCCAACGTCTCTGTAGGCGCGGTTGTCCGTACCGGCGCCAACCTATGCCGGATACTCCGACGGAAAATCGGTTCACGATTTCTTGCAGGCCTTGGACGCGTATGTAGCCGCGTTGGGAGCATCAGACAAAACGGCCTTGGTGCAGATCGTGCCGATCGATTTAACGGGCGACCCGTCGCGTTGGAGACGGTTGCAACGACCGTTCCTAATACGCACCTGATTATGAGGTGCGTATAAGGGATGAGCTAGCTAACCGCACTTAGCACCCCGAGAAGAGCTTTGTGGAGTACGTTCGCGCGCTCCAGGAGCACCGCTCGAGGGCCGAACCATCCGCGTCTGACGCAGAGAAGGTAGCTAGAGCGATACAGCAATGTCGCCCTAGATTCAAAGTCTACTTGCGCGGACGGGATTTCGCGGATCTGGAGGCACTAGCCAGAGAGGCGCGAACCGTCCAAGCGGGCTTGCTCGCTGAGCTGCAGTACTACCCCTCTCCGAGGGCCGAGGAGTCCCTAGAGCCAAGATGCGCGTGGGCGGGACGCGCCGCAGACACTCACATCGAGTCGCACACGGCGGATACGGCCGTTGCGGAGCGCGGTCACGGGGTAGCCATAACGCCCGGGGCGTTGACCCCTTCGCTTACGAGCAAAGGCGCAGGGCAGCCATCGCAAACTCGGCCCGAGTGCAGACCCGTAGGGGTGGCGCGGCGGTTAACCACCGCAGAGGCGCGATTGGTCACGACTGTCGCGGGAATCAGGCTCACCGCGGTCTGCCACAAATGAAGTGTCGCGTGAGGATAATGATAGACAGGTTGCGCGTAACGACCGGCCACAAGTCAGGTGTTACAACTGTCACCATCTTGGGCACATCAAGCGGCATCGCACGTGGGTAGCGTCTGGTTCTCAAGGTTTCCAGGGAAATGCCAGAGGCCGGCGCCACTAATCAGGTCCTCTGAGTTTGCCGGCCGCTGCCGAGGCCCAGCATCAGTGTGCCGACAGGGCGGAAATTGCGGCCGGCGACTGCGTGGCGATGGCCCCGTCGGCGTGTCGGGCTCAGGGCACACCTGAGAAGGGCCCGTACGTGCAGGTAGAAATCGGTGGTAAAAAATATTCGCCACTAATTGATACCGGCTCTGCTCTTTCCCTAATTGGCGATATTGTGTACAAGGACTACCGTAACAGAAACCTTTGCGCGCGGGAACTTGTAACTCCGCTGCGTTTAGCGACAGGATTGGCCGAAGCGCAAGGTGCGATGCGCCTTCACCTTGGCCTTGACGGCAGACGAAGGAGGCAACGTTTCGTTTACTTGACCGGTATGTCAGTTGCTGTTATTTTGGGGCAGGACTACGTCTGCCGTGAGTGTATAATCCTGGACTTGAGGAACAACGGGTATCGTTACAGTGCGTCTTCCCCTCTTATTCCCTTTGTTGCCCCATCATCTCTGGCGCAGGGAATGGAACGTTTGCTCGCTGCGTCACACCAAAAGCAGGTATTAGCTGCGGGAGTCGTGCCCGGGAACGTCGAAACGATAATTGCGTCTTTTGATGGGCCCGCCGAACAACGACGGATGCTAGCAAACGCCTTGTCCCGACACGCAGCTATGTTTACCGAGAGACCGGGCATTACAACTGTTTTACAACTCAGGAAGCCGAGGGTGAAAGACGAGGCAGAGGGCACGTGACAGGCGGTCGGCGGAGAAGTCACGAGCTGGCGCGAGACAGTGCGTGCTGAGCGAGGCTGGAGCTGGGCAGAAACTACGGAGCCAATCTGCCTGGCCTGGCTTATGGCGAAAACCGGAGCGGTCCACCAGCAAGGTTCGAAGTCCGGACCGGTGGAAACGGCGAGTCCTGGCCATCTGGCCTAGGCCACGACGATCCCGGGGTGGTTCCGCAGCGAAACTCGGGCAGTGATAGCCCGGGACACTCAGCATACGCAGCGCTGGCATGGGAAGGGCGATCCGCAGGCCTAGCTGGACACGGACTCCGACAGTGAGCTCTGATCGATGCGCGACAACAAGGGTCGAAGGGCCCGGACTGCGGGCTCTCGACGACGGGCAACCCATTCGCTGTCTTCTCGTTGTTATGTCACTCCCTGGGTGACGAGTGGAGCGCATACCGATTGGGCGGCGATTATTAGTAGAGCGACCTCCATAAAGAACCCCCACACAACATAGGATAGATACAGGAGAGACTAGGCCGGGGGGGGGGGGGGGTGTAATCCTAGACCACTAAACGTACATAAACGGGCTCTCCTAGACACGGGTCTCGTGGAGATGCTGGACACGGGGCGGTGCGGCCATCGCAGAGTCCCTGGGCGTTTCCAGTAGTCCTCGCGCCAAAGAAAGACGGCACCGCGCGCCTTTGCGTTGATTACCGAAGACTTAATGAGGTCACTAGAAGGGGCGCGTATCCTTTTACCTCTATTGAGTCTACAATGTATTCGCTTGGAAGCGCGAGGGTTTTCACCACGCTGGATTGTAACAGGGGTTTTCTCCAGATCCAGGTTGCGCCAGACGATGTCCAAAAGACGGCGTTTACCTGTTACAGGGGGTTATTTGAGATTACGCGTCTTCCGTTTGGGTTGTCTAACTCGCCGTCGAGTTTCCAACGGCTCATGGACATCGTGCTGGGTGATGCGAAATTTAACTTCGCTTTGGCCTACATAGACGACGTTGTGGTATTCTCCAAGTCGTTCAAAGAGCACCTAACTCATCTCGAGATCGTCTTAAGTCGAATAAGTGCAGGCCGGTTTAAAAATTAATGCAAAAAAGGTGCAGCTGGCAGCCTCAAGAGTAAATCGTTTAGGCTTTGTCGTGGACAACGGTACCTTGAAGCCGAATGATGATAAATTGATGGCCATTCTCGATTATCCACCACCGAACGATGTAAAGAGCCTTCAAAAGTTTCTGGGGATGGTTGGCTTTTACCGGCAGTTCATCCCAATGTGCGCGGAGCTGGCGCGGCCATTGAATCTGCTGCTCCGGAAAGGCTCGAGGTGGGTCTGGGGTCCAGAGCAGGGGCTGCCTTCTCTTCTCTCGCGAGGGCAATATCAAACACCGCTAGCGTTCGCTTACCAGATCTTAATCGGCATTTCGTTGTGCAGAGGGATGCGAGCGACTACGGTGTCGGAGCAGTATTGCTACAGGAGCATGACGGACAGTTACGCCCTGTGGCATTCGCTAGTCGAACGCTCACACCGTCGGAACGCAACTACAGCGTGACGGAAAAGGAGAATGTCCGTCATGTTTGCTTTGAAGAAGTTCGACCCCTATTTAGACGGTACGACTTTCATTATTCAGACTGATCACGCAGCACTTACCTGGACTCAGCGGCTAAAAGAGCCAGCGGGAAGGCTGGCTCGCTGGGTACTAACTTTGCAGCGCTACTCGTACACGGTTGAGTACCGAAAGGACTCGGCCAACAAGGTCGCGGACGCGCTCTCTCAGGCGCCCCAGGATGGCGGTTGGGAGAAAGTGACGCAACCAGAGAGTAACGAGGAGCGCGGTAAGAACAGGAGAATGTCTCCGGATGCAGGGGTGAGGTCCTTCACGGACGGTTGGGAGGAGGCGAAGGAACCGGCACTCGTAGCAGACTTAGCGCGCGGCACGTAGGAGCAATTAAAGGGACCATGAAATGACGTTTTTACTTTTGCCAGATAACTTTCACATTAAACCTTCAACGTTCACTGAATGCCGAACAGGTATCCGTTTTCGTCTCGGTTTATTAACTTCTACACAAAAAATTAATGAAATATCGACTTTTTCTTTCTCTCCAACTGACCGCAGAACAAGTTGCGGCGTAGTTTTGACGGTCGTGACGTTCTCTGGCACAGGAACCGGAAGTTCTCTCGGCAGTAGGAGAAAGGGAGGGTTAGCGGCGGCGAGTTGGGGGTGCGCCGGTAGGTTTTACTGCGCTGATGGCACCGACGTATTTTCTGAATCGGCGTCTCTCATCGCCGCGATAGCCATGGACACATCGCAGCTGTGCGAAATTCAATGATATATGTTGCGCTACAGCGACAGCGACTAGTCCCATACGCCGGCATGCCTGTTGGGAAGTGCGGCGAGTCTTCTGGTGAAGACTCCAGAAGTCAACCCAACTGTTATTGTTGGTAAAAGGTGGCCCGTGTCAGTCGTTTGCAAAGCGACGTAGACGGAAACAAATTGCCGCGGTGTTTTTCGCGGCCTCGGAGATGCAGGAGCGAGCCGACGTTAAAAAAGATACGTTTGAACTACGACAGTGTCAGCAAGAGCCACGTAAATACCTGTTCACACTCGGAGCGGACGCGCGCGTTTGATGGAAGTGCTGTATTCGCGCTGTTGGTAAGCGCTTCGGGACCGATCTTTCACAATTGCAACTCGATACTGACGTGACACTCGGCAAAGGAAGGTTGGACCGGCATTGCACGTAGCTCCCACGAACTGTTATAGCTCGACAGTGACGTGCAGTCGTGTCAGAATAAAAATGGCATACTAATAACAAAGTGTACATACCGTCTTACGAAGGTAATCCATCCGGTGTTTATTTGAGCTCTATATCACACAAAACAAGAAGATAGAATCGACGAGAGTCCCTTTTCGACGACAGTGTTCGTCACCACTGCCTTGGAAAACAAGGAAATGACAAGGGGAAGAGATTGACCTCACCGGTCAGCGATCAAACTATAATGCGGGAAGGGTACACAAGGGTCGCGCGGGCATATTCCATTCAGCACGCCAACCGGTCGTGGGTAGACGGTTTTGGAAAAGGACCGTCGGAGCACCGCTGCCGAGTCGGAGTGCCTTCTAGGCCTATCTGCCGAGCTCGCTTGGTCTAACGTTGGCTTGGTCGGGGTCGGTGGAATCGTGGCCGTTGGAGCTTTTCCCGGGTGTTTGTGGATCCAGCGTTCTTGTTCGTCGTGGTCTGTTTCAAGTCCTTTTTACTTTTTTCTTGCTGCTTGCAGTCGGGACGCGCGAGAAGAACACGTAGAAAAACAAACGTTCGTTGGTCGTCGCGACCAAGAGCGACGCTGTCTTTTTCTTCCTTCGTTTACCACACGATAGATGGCGCTTGGCTCTCAGCATTATCAGATTTGGAAATTTCTTCACATCTATAATTATGCTACAAAATGTGGATTTGAATATTATTTAACAATACTTTTAGGAAACATTCGCCGGCTATTTATTGTTTATGATCGCGGTGCTGGTGAGGTAGGCTCTTACCCAATAGGCGACGTAGATTCGACTGACGTGCTGCGATTCAGCGGATGCATCACAGTGAAAAGGCGGAGAGCTTTCGAAGGAAAGAAGGCGCAAAAGAGTCCAGTTTTCTTTTAAAAGTTCTATAGCGAAGAATTTTTTGGCTCCCTATTTTTGTGTTTTTGTGTTTCTTTTCACACCTTTTACGACGTGCGGTGGACGAAATTCAATTTCAAAATCGTTTCATGGTCCCTTTAAAGGATCGTCGTTTGGGGTGAAGTGATCAGCAAGAAAGAGCTTTTCGAGGCACAGAAAGCTGATGGTTTTTGTCAGCGGGTGTTGGGTAAACTGGCGGAAATTGCGGTTGACACCGGGAAGGCTGGCGGAGGAGTTAATGAACAATTTGATTCATATCTGCTGGGTGAAGACGGCTTATTGCTTCGCTACATCCCAACGATCTCCCTTCAGGGTGGTGATTCCCAGGAAGCTACGGAAGACGTTTATCAGGTACTTCTACGACTCGGCTCTGGCAGGTCATGACAGTGGCAGCAAGACTTTTCATAGGTTATGCCGCGCCGCGACCTGGCCGGGGATGAGGCAAGACGCACTCCGATACGACCGCAGCTGTCCAGCCTGCCAGAAAGCGAAGCCCAGAGGGGGCAAGCCTCCGGGCTTGATGCAGTCGGTGGAGAGTCACTACCCGTGGGAGATCGTGGCTTGCGCCATCATTGGCCCACTGCCGAAAAGTCCGCGGGGAAACCAGTACCTCTTGGTTATTACCGAACATTTCTCAAAGTGGGCAGAGTAGTACCCACTGAGGAAGCTGGTTTCAGAGCGGATCTGGGAAAAGTTACTAGATAGTTTCCTACGCTTCGGCACACCCAGGTGTCTCATTAGTGATAATGCTAGTTATTTTACTAGTAAAGTGTTCGTGGACTCCTGCTTGACGCTGAACATAAAGCACAAAAGGACAACACCGTACCATCCCCAAGCTAATATCACTGAGCGAGTGAATCGGAATGTCAAGTGCATGCTGATCGCGCTAACGGAGAGACACCGAAACTGGGATGAGCACATTGCCGAGATGGGTTTTGCCATTCGGAATACCGTGAACAGATCGACTGGTTTCACGCCAGCGTTTCTGAACCTGGGTAAAGAGATACCGTCTCGCTGGAGAACGAGTTACGGAGCAACTAAGGAACACCAGGACGCCCACTCTCTAGGTACGCGGAACAGCTAACGAACCGCTTGTCTGGGGCACTGCACGATGCTAGAGAGAATCTCGCTGCCGCAAGGATCGAGCAAGCGGCGCAGTATGACAAGAGCCATAGGACACTTGGAATTCAAAGTTGGTAACTTGGTCCTGGGAAGAACCCACCCTCTGAGTAACGCAGCTAGCGGTTTGGCCGCATCGCTTGCTCAGAGATGGGAAGGGCCCTATGAGGTGAAGACGCGAATGTCGCGGCTTACTTATAAGCTCGCTCGGTGTGATACAAATGAGGAGTCGGGTCCAGTTCACATCGCGGACTTGAAGGGGTACTACCGTTGCGATGGAGAAGATAGTTAATAAAAACTACCGCCGCCGCCACATTCGGCCGCGAAAAGTAATGATTTTCCGGTGTTCTAACAGTGTTCTTCCTACACAGGATGCCTCCTTGGAGAACCCGTCCCAGAGGGCCCTACCCAGGAGGCCCACCGGACGGGCCAGGCCCCGGAGAGGGAAAGCACTGGTCCGGTCGACCAAACCCTCGCGGCGGCCGCCCAAGGAGGCGTCAACACCGAGGGTGGCCGAACGGCGGAAATGGCCAAGGCCTCCTGGGCTCCGGGACAACCCCGTCCGCAACAACATCACGGCACGGGGCAGGGCCGTCCGCAACAACATCGCGGCACGGGGCAGGGCCGTCCGCGACGGCACCCCCGCATACCGGAGCGGGTCCGTCTGCGATGGGGGGACCTGCCTGGAGTCGGCCCCCCTGCCACACCGTGGCCACGTGGACGGCGTGGGAGGAAGGAGGGGCCGTCCACTTCGTCTCTCCCCGGCGTTGGAAGAACCAACCGAGACCAACGCCCGGCCAGCCCGACCATGAAGTCCCACACCTGTTCCGTGGCCACAGGCAGCCGTTGGCGCCACGGATCTTGGGATCGCCGGACACTTGCTGGCTGTGCGGGGTCCCGATCACACATCTGGAGACCCACGAAGCAGGTCGACTCCACCTCGACCTGCTGAAGGCACGGCCCCTCCCGGACAACGTGGCGGCAGCGGTCCAGACCCTGAGAGCAAACCGCCCGGACCTTCCGGCTTCCGCTGTCTTGGCCTCCGTCCAACCAGCCCGGCCTCCCGAGAACCGTGTCGCCGCACCAGTTGCCGAAGCCGCCGCCGTCGAACCCGCCACCACGACGGCCCCTACCACATCGGCCGCTCCCACCTCTTCCGGCCCACGCCATGGGGCCGGTGTCGTCCACCTGCCCCCTCCGTCCCCCTCGACTTCAGACGACGCCATCATGGCCGAGGTGGAGGAAGTCCTCGGCCAGACATATGAATCCCCGAGCACCCGGGGCCCCCCGAAGACCGGGCCTTGAGGGGGGGAAGCGTGGGAAGCCGAGGAGGAAGACGGCGCGGGGGCACATGCTGTGGCCGGCAGACCGGCGCTCGAGACGGGAGCGCGAGCAGTTCGAGACAAGGCGCGAGCGAAAACGGCCGGCAACGCAGCAAAGCCCTGACGACTCGGCGATCCACGGCCAAGACATGGTCAAGAGAGAGCAAGGAACAGTAAAACATTTTCTCGCATCTCCTCGAACGTGTGACTTCTTGGGAGGGCGGACCAGGCGGGGACCGATTGGGCGGCAGTCTAATAGAGCGACCCACAACCGGCAGCGTGAGGTAGTGGCAAACATGACTCTAGAGACACCTGAAGAAATGGACCTAGAGATGCCTAGATATACTGGGTGAAGGAGGCGGGAAAATCGCAGTCGAGGATATGTTGCGCGAAGTAGTAACAAAGGGAACCTGCAACACGATCAGGTTAATGAGCTGGCTGAACTTGTCCGAGAGTATTCGATTTTATTTTCAGAAACACCGGGTGGGTCGCCACTCGTCACTCACGACATTCAGTTAACGTCGGACGCACCGGTGAGGTCGAAGCCCTACAGAGTCTCCACGCGACAGCGCGAGATAGTGGAATCCGAAGTTCGGCGCATGCTAGAATTGGGTGTAATTGAACCCGGGGAGAGCGACTACACGTTTCCATTGATCCCAGTTGAAGTGCCGGGAGGCGACGCAAGGCCCTGTACTGATTACAGGAAACTCAACGAAATCACGCGAGATCATACCTATTCAATCCCGAACACCGAGGAGCGGCTCGAGACGGTGAGCTCAGCCCAATTAATTTCAACCTTGGATTTGGTCTGGGGCTACTGGCAGGAACCCCTCACCGAGCGTGCTAGTCGCTGCGAGGCATTTATTTATCCTTTGGGAACATTTCAGCCACTAATGTTGAGTTTTAGGCTCAAAAACACGCCGTTCTGCTTTTCGGGTCTGATGGATAAGGTGCTCCGCGGATTCGAGGGCTACGCGTTGCCCTACTTTGACGACGTCGCGGTGTTCTCTCGAACGTGGGAGGAACACGTTTTGAGTATTTGCGTTAGTTATTTTGGTTTTTTTTTTTTTTCACGGGAGTCGGAGTTTTTTTGCTTTTGTTGTCTGTTCAGTTCCAAGCAATAGCAATGTTGAATTTCGTTTTGCTTTTGTTAAGAACGTTTTGGTGTTATGCCTGGTGTGTCTCGGGGGTGGGCTGGGCACTTGCCTACTGGGTGGTTTGAGGTTGTCGTCAACGGGAGTCTTGGCCATCATTGTTGTTGAACCGACCCAAGACAAGACAGATGCAGGACATAAAGCGGCTGGGATTAGCAGCGTCACCGTCCCAGCGTCATCGACTGAACGAACTTCGGTTGAGCGGCTGCTGACCGACTCCACCTCAGGATCGACTTCGAGCGGCGGAGGTGCTGTTATGACCCGTCCCCATCTTTCTCTGTTTGTGAGTGCGTATGAAGCTCGTCGATCCCTTTTCCCTGTCCTTAGGGCCATTTATGGGCATGGATTAGCCCAGGCGTAGCCAAACGCTCGGGGCCTGGCTAGTCCAGACTTGTGCCTATCTGAAATACTCTACTCAAGATACTGTATCTTAAATACTTTTTGAAGTATCTTGGTATCTTGTAAATACCTTTGATCGAGAGTATTTGATACTCTATTTTAATTACAATTCCGAGTATCTTGTACACATTATCTTAAAAACATTTTTGACATTCCGCCATTTTCCGAGTTTTTCGGTATGAAGTAGCGTGGGCGTGGCACGAGCAAACGTGAACATTCTTTCGAGCAACCAAATCCTGTTGCTAGCTCCGATTAGCTACGGTGACTTTGACTGAGCTCGTGAAAACATCGTTTTTTTGCCGATTGTGACTCATATTTCAGCCCAAAGTTCGTACAATGAAGGTTCTCCACTCCCCTTCCCAAAGGCGCCTTTTGCTTCTATAGAGTTTTCCCCCAAAAAATCCTCAAACAAAAGATGTGGTTTTACGGAAGTAAAGATGCCACCCTGAGGCGCAACGCAGACCGGAAAACAACCTAAGACAACAATGCAGACTTTAGTGTCAAGAAAATAACAAATAGAAGAAAATGAGAAGTGGACACACAGAAAGAAAATAGTCATTTTTGTTTTGCTTTTATTATATTTGACCCCGCAAGGGCAAAACTTCGTTTCTTTTTTTCTCTTTTTTGTGTTGTCAGTCCGGCACTTATTGCTGTCGCGAACACTGTCTGTAAGCGAACATTGATAAACAGAAAACAATACAGGAAACGAACAATGAGCTGGATGACCTCTCAAAATGCCAACAAAGTGTCCCCCAAAGTTGAGTGCCTTTCTGAACGCAACCTACTTGAAGAACGTGCGACCACTGCTGTGGCTATTATGTGGGTTCTCTTTGTGATTCATTCACTCATATTCGTGTCCCAAGTTCGTTTGTAGTGAACTCCCCATATAGGGAATATGGATTGTAGTTAAACGATGCGTCTAATGTGCGCCGCAGAAGTGATGTTCAGCGATGTCACTATTGGCGAAGCGCTCTGACCCGTTTGTCACCCCCACACCTCGGTGTTTCCCCAACATAAGGCCTGTGCACATGCCCACAGGCCTTGTGGGCATGTTCATGTCATCTTTTTTAAGAGCACGGGGCACAGTGTAATGAAAAAATACCAACAATTAGTGAAGTGACGTTAAGTGCCGGATCACTCTCGAACGCAGGCGTCAGAGGATGCGAGCTTGACCCACTTGGGCTTTTGTGCTGAGCTGGGCACTTTGCATGCTGCATTGGTCATGCAGGCCGGAGTGGCAACAAAAGAGCCCCTCCTCCCCCTCACCGGAGAACACGAACTCCCGCCGAACGCTGACGCCGCGTTCGGTTAAGTCAGCCGAGCGCTGAGCCATTGTATTTGTTGTCCCCATCCATCTAGCTCTAAAACTAACCGCTTGGGGCGCCACGGTCTGATCTCCTTCCCAATAGCTAAAGCGACCTCTTTCTTGTTGTCCCAGAAATGTTTTGTAACATCTATCAGTGATGTTTCCACGCGCGTTCCGCTGCGAGCGCGTGGCCGAATGGTTACCGCGCTTGGCTCTCGCGCGGAGGCTCCGGGTTCGATACCAGGGAGCGGACTTCTCTTTTATTTATTCTTTCAACTTGACATTCTCGTAAGTTTGAGAACCTTGTCGTCTAATCGAGTTACGAATGTTCTACGTGCCGACCTTCCTACGCCGAATGTTCCAGAAACACACGCGGGTACAAAAGGTGCTCAGAGTGGCGGTCAGGAGTCAGTCTCGCCCCAGCGGTCGATCCTGCTGTTTCGCCGACATCGATGCCTGCGACGCTAGCCTTTGTCTAGTTTGTTTTGGGCACAAGTTCGCCCCATTAAACTTTTAGTTTGTTCAGTTATTCGCCGCCCCATCATTTGCCATTCGTGACAAGATTTTGCTCCTTATAGTCGGACTGCATAAAATAGCAATACGATACTTTTTTTTTTCGTTTTGTGTTGTTGCGTGCTAATTAACCATTCTGGTAACCCAGATTTGCGCAGCTGTATAATTGTCGTTGTCACTGACATCGAAACAAACTACGCAATGCGGAAGTATCTTCAAAAGTAACTGAAATACCTTTCTAAGTAATTTGTACTCTACTCAAGATACTTTACAGTGAAAGTAACTTGAGTAGTATTTTAAATACTTTATGAGGCAAGTATTTAGTAACTTAACTTAAATAATTTTATCGAGTATTTCGTCCAACACTGGGCTAGTCTGACTGGCGTCGGTCGCTTCCGGGGAAGCACCGCCCACGAACTCCTCCTCTCTCTCAGGTGTCAACAGACATCTCGACCGTTCGAGGGACGGTCGTCCTCGATCAGATATTTTGCTATGGAATAAACCTGTTTAGTTTTCCCGATCTGATTCCCCGACTGACTGGCTCGGACGTTGTTCGTGCGAAAACCTGGACGCCAGCGAGATGGCCATGCTACCCGAGAAACCAGGATGGGCGTCGAAACCTAACAGGCTGCTTGCGCGTGCGCCTCGCGCGCGCGTCCGAGGATTATTACCGTAGCGTCATGGTCCCTCCTTAGTTGCGCAGTTTTTTTTTTTCTTTTGTTAATAAGCATTGCCATTTTGTTGTAAGCTGTATAGCACAAACTGTGCGAAATTCGAAACAGAATAACAAGAGGGGCCCAGGACTGCTGCTGACGCCTCAGTGAAGTCAATTACTTTGCGAACTTTTATGTATCAGCTTCCAGCCCTCGCCTTGTGTTCCCTCTAGTTCTTGCGTCTCGTGTGTGGATCTGGGATTGCCAAAAGGCAGGTACGTCAGCTTCCGTATTCACCAAACACTTTAACGAAATACAGTAGCTTCGTCATTGATATTTTTTAAGCAGCCAGGCTTTCGTTGAAACAAAAAAACTGCAAAAATACTGCAATTTTTTTTTTTCTGTTGGCTGTGATTGTTTGTATTGGGCATTTTCAGATAGAATCGAAAGATCATATCCGGTCGGGATTTTTTTTTTTTTTTTTACCAAAAGATATATTTTACTTGTTGTGCAACCGCAAAAACATATTGGAACATTTATTGCGGAAAATAAAATTTCTCTCGAGGAACGAAAATCACAAAGTCGCTGTCGGTATACGCGCACGTTTTGCAACTTGCGTGAAGCCGTCCCTTTGGATATTTATAAAAGAACTGTTGTCGCCTTAGGTTTAATATAATACCAATTAATTAATTATTGCTTTGATCGCGATTATTTTTTTAACCGGTTAATCGGTAAACATTTGGGGCCTTCCAGTCCTGAGATTGGAAGGTCCCAAAGTCTTCAAAACCTAAGAAAAAATGACAAGGTGATGCTTGCAAATTCGCTCTCACTCCGCAGACGTGAATGAGTACACCTGTACGAGGGGCACACTTTACGTGAAACTTTAGCCTAAAGTAAACTGTAGGGGCGATATTTGTAATTCCAGACTTTTGCAGAAGGTTACACGTGTCCCGGTCACTTAAACGCCGTAAGAGTGTCCGTTTTGCGCAGCAGAGACTATTTTGAACAATCAAGGGAGTCGCTCTTGCCGGATAATATCAACGAACCTTTTTGCATCATGCAGCTCAACTAATAATTCTGTGAGTGTGAGCGTTTTTTGACCATCCTCAACTGCACTTAAGGCTTGATTCGAAATAAAAATTGCATAATGCGCCGTTTGTAAAAAAAAAAAAAAAAAAAAAAAACATTTTATTGTTTTTTTTTTGCTTTTGAACGAGACCAATTAATCGATTAATTATTCGATTAGAGGGCGTCGATAATTGGCTTAAAATATTTAATCGACGCCCAGTCCTGATTATTAGTGGTGACGATATGTTGGTATACAAAAGTATGGCGCAGAAAACAAGGGGCAGTGCTGAGACTGAAAGATCCCAAATTCTTGAAAACCTAAAAAAAAAAAAAATGACAATGTGTGTCTTGCAGGTTCGTTTATCACCATAAATCGTTCACCAAGTGTACGCTTCTTCGGGTTAATATTGTTTTATGAAATCATCTTATTTATTTATTGGTTACGCAAAAATTGGGGCCATTTTATTGTTAGTGACAATTTTTATTTATCCAGGAAATATTGCACTAGGTTCGCATGAACTACATTTCAAGTTGAAATCCCGATGCCAGGAGGCTGACCACGCATACTCTTCGGACCACCGGCGTCACGAAGTTTGTCGATAGCTTCTGTTTATCCCTCCCCTTGTGTGTCTCGATTCCTTTTTTGTTTTTCCCATCTTCTTTCGGAAGTTTTTAGAGCCGCAATGAGAGGCACCCACACCGCACCGCCAACGGTGTCCCGCAGTCTCCGACGTCGCGCTGTTCACACTCCATCAATCTTCTGCGGAAAGCGCGGCGCCCTCAGTAGCCGCAGCAGTCCCCCCCCCTCCCCCCTCCCCCCGGCATGTAGCCACGCAGTCGAAGCCCAAGCTTTAAGTCTCAGTCAGCCAAAGCCACAACCGACACAAGCCACACCTGGAGCTGTTCGCGGTGGCGGGTCAGGCAACTAAGCAAGCAAGCAGGGAGGCCGCGGAGCTTTGGGGAAAATACCATTAATCTTTGTGGTATCCAGTAAACTACGACTACAAGATGCCTGGCGCTACCAACCAACCAGACTAGCGGCGTGTTTTCGGACGTCCGCAAATACAAGGAACGGAAGTGTAGACTTGTGCGCACACGTATGTACAGGGTGTCGAGACCGGGGAGTTGCGGAGCCCCCCCCCCCCCCCCCCCCCTTTCCTTCCCTCCGTGCACACACGCAGACACACACCTTCCGTTTCAGCTATTTGCTCTACGTGATGATGAACCGTAAAATTGGCTCTTTTCGCGCGTTCTCCCGCGCTCCTCTGATCGCGCCTGCCTCCGTGTCGCTGCAAATTCTCGTCGGGAAACACCCGTACCTCGAATTGGGGCTACCGCGTCGTGGGTCACCTTCAAGGTCGGGGTTACAATGCGCTACTGTATATAAGATGGAAATTATATGTTTCAATGTAGGGTACATTGAATGAATGTAGCGAATAGATGCTTGAGTTCATTTTTTTTTTTTTCACAACGTGGGTTTTGGGAGCAGGGTGTTTTATTCACGGACAGCTAAAGTAATTCGTGGCATAGCAAGTCCTGAACATTATATTATCGCTCTGCAGCAAATGAAATTTCTGTATTACCTATAAAATCGCCTAAGAACATATCATTTTGAAAGACGCGGAAACGCAATGAGACACGCCCGGATTTCCCTAAGCGTTCAGTCACTATATATAGTTAAAGGCAGGCAACACAGGAGCTTGAAGATGGTACGAAGAATTTGAGAGATAAACCACATGTATGTCTCAGAACGGTCAGCAGAGAAAGAAGCTAAATGGCTTTGAAAATTACGAACTGATACCCCATGTTTCTAGAAAGGTCTTGTTGGAATATGTAGTTACGTGTTCAAAGTTTTTGAACTTACCCTCCTCACAATGAATATTATTTCTCAATACCATTCGTGTTCCAGTAAATCATAGCAGGAAACCCCACGTCCACACCCTGGCACTTGAGGCAGATACGACGATAGTACCGCATATGTCCCGTGAAAATGGTTTAGTGCGTGCAGCCAGCGTGCTTCCATTCATGAGTGTTAGAAAAAAGATGTTGGGAAATATTAGTGGACAGAGAAAGTATATTGTACAAGTTACAGATAAATCGAGGCAAAATGACGTCGATCTCACTTGAAAGCCTTTTCTGTGCAATTATAGAATTACGCACCTTGAGTGTTTGGGCAATGGACGAAATGCGAAATTAACAGTGTCATCTAGTAGCGTGCCGAGAACTACGTCCTCCGTTTTGGTAGCGGCGAGAAAGCGAAACAAGCGACCGGTCTGACGTAGAATATATGTAAACAAGCAGCCACGCTTCGTGCGACGGGTGCAATAAACGTGTTGCTGCGTTCCTCTGTGTAAGCAGCGAGTGAGCTTTGATTCTGGCGGGAACAAGGTACAGGGCTTACGAAACTTATACGGAAGATGCAAACTGTCTTATTTCTTGCGGCAGCGTTTTTCTAGAGGAAGCTGAAAAACGGTTCATTGACGTGTAGCACTGCGGGATGGTTTGTTGAGTGCTACATTACAAAATCCGTTCCTCAGCTGCCAAAAAAGAGCCATTCAGTGAGAAATAAGCATAGTTCCAGTGTTTGGCATAAGTTTGATGAGCACTGTACATACATGAACAAAGTCATTTTTTTATATTTGTTCCTTTCCGTGTATTCTGACTACAAAATCGGCGATAACGGGAAGAAGCATGCGGATGTTCTCCTCTCGTGCATGACTCAAACTCCTTGACAACTGCTGAACTGAGTCCCAGTTCCTTCAAAAAGTTTTACCAGATTTGTTTGTGAATCATCATTTATTTGTGGTGCACGTTGTAAGGTCAGCTTTCTTTTGTCTTCATGCGAAAGGAACTCAACGAATGTAGGCAAGACGAAGCCTGTTAAGGTGAAGCAAAATCATGACACAGCTTCAAGCCCCCAACCCTAATTCAAGACGCGTATGAAAACAAAGAACAATCAGTGCAGAAAAATCCACGGAGTCCTTCATTTGTAATGTGCAAAAATGAACATATATATATCTAATGAATCATGACATGCAGGAAACAATCGCGTTGCGTACCAGCAATTCCTACGCCTAATTAAGTGTCGGCAAACAAGGTTCATAAACGACACTTTCATAATAAGCAGGATGGTACGCTGATTAATTAATTATGAGCGGAATTGCAGAACGGAAAATACAACATACTTTGACGGCGTGCGTGTAAGATTTCAATTCCTCACAGGGACGAGACTTTGCTGTTGGTTTTTTTCAAACGCCACTTTATATTGCATAATCATCGCAGAAGGTTACACTTCAATTTTGCTGCGGTAAAAAGTGTCGCGAAGCTGCCGACGCCAAGTGGAGCGATACCGGCGACGCCAACGTCATTTAGAGACTTCTTATGTTTTGTTTTTCATAGCGTCACCCGTGCTTCACCGAGGTTAGGCCGCTAGAACAATCAAACGATTTACAGCTGTCTGCAACGCCTGAAAAAAATAAATATTACCAGGAGTGCTTTTGACTTTACATGTACTTGGAAGTTTTCACCGACTAGAGTTTTCACCATTAAAAACCTCCTCTCCCCCTCCCCCTCTCACCCTTCCTCCCCTCGCAGAAAGCAAACATTAACTACCCTTGAGTCGGATGTATTGCCTCTACTGAGAAACAGTATCTGCTTGCGCTTTCGCGTCCTGAAAAATGAAAATGTCCTCCGATTTGGAAGGCACGATGACCTGTCTTTTGTCCACGCTTGGTTATCGGAAGTCGGGGTGCTTTGTCTTCATGCCGGAAGGCATGTTTTATAAAAAAAGCATAAACCTCAACACAGAAAAAAAAAAATCCCTCGACAGGTTTTAAAAAAACAAACCAATTTAAAACAATGAGCCATATTAATTCACTCCACCAACAAACCTAGTAAATGTTGCCGCAGGCGCAAACAATTAAAATAATCTTAGGATAAAGGTGTTTTTACGGCAACAACAAACAAACGAGAAGTTCCATTTCGCACTATAATGTATGAACGAGATAAATGGTTACACGAAATCTCCGGGGGTACTCGCAAAAACACCTGATTGGAGACACTTTTTGTGTCCCTAACTCTATGACTATAATTGGTTATCTCAGGAAAGTAACCCAGTAGGGAGCTACGCATTCAACATTGATATAGAAGGATTATGTTACTCTATGCCGCATGATGATTTTATGTTGAGTGTTAAAGAGGGGATTTTCGATCACAACGACAAAAAGGAGTTCAAAACTCAAAGCGGGATGTAAGATTAACATTTCCTCGCACTTTTGCTGTTATATGTATGGTTCACTTTTATTGGACGGCAGGATAGAGTATTCCTACAGAGGTCAGGAGTATGCATAGTGGCATACCCCTGACGTAGCAAGGTGGCAACCGTGCTCAGCAATATTTTCCTATCAAAATCGACCGCGACTAATCCACCAGAATTTTTTTTTTTTAAATATCTAGACGGCTATTTAGTATGTTTGAGAGGATATATTTATAACGCCTGACAAAGTACATCAGGCGTCCCCTGAACAAGGTCTAAGCCTTCGGTTCACCTATGAGACTCTGAAGGAGAACCACGTTCAGTTTTTAGATCTCCTTCTGCAAGTGAGGGAAAAGCATGTATGCTGGTATAACATCTTAGAACCGCGAAGGGTTTACTAAACAATCAGTCAGTACACTCAAAGCTCATCGAGAAGGGCATAGCATTCTCCTGTATCAGGTCAGTATTAACAAAACCATGCATCCACAACATGAACATTATATTTTCATCTCAGATTGAGAAGATAAGAGACCTGGGATTCCCAGATTCAGTCATTACGTCAGCGTGCGGCAGATTAATTAAGAACCTCAAGGCTAATCCAAGGACTACGAGAGGTGACCTAGTTAGGAAAGAAAAAAAAAAAGGTTTCGGTCATTCCGTATATCCACCGCATTTCACACGGACTAAAATGGGTCGCGTAAAGATTTAAAGTGAATGTAGTTGTTTTTTTCTGCCCGTAAGAAAATAAGCCGAATGTGCTTGGCTGTGAACCCACGCGCAGGCAAAGAAACTCAATCGAGCCGTAGTGTATGTAACGTAAAACGCTCCATAAAGTTGGAATCCTGCTTAAGAGGAGCGGTCTACAAGGTCCCGTTTAGGATCATGTAGACGAGAAGCATACAGTATGGGCAGCTGCAGCACGTCATCAGTGTATCGGATTCTCAAATGATAACGGTCGAATGCCTCATAATTAGAAAACCGGCAGTGGCAATGTTTTGGGCAGGCTCGCAGTCCTCGTGGAAGGGCTAAATTTTCCATCGACGGCATAAATTTGAACCGCCAAATAAACGATATGCCCAAAGTAACGGCACTTCCACTAATTACTTCAGCTACATTGTTTCTTAATATCATTATCGCCAGTTATCTCAAACTTGACCTGAAATTGCACGCAACGCTCTCCAGAAATGTTAGAACAGCCCGAAACAGTGCAAAACAATATCTCCCGAGTTTCCTAAGACTTCATTCGCCACTCCAGCGACCTATAGGAGTCACCATCCTTGTAGAAATATGACGGTCGAAAACAGGCCGTGCCGTGCCGGTGCCAGCTCAACTCACGACGCTCGGGATTCAGCAGACAAGCATTGGCCTCAAAAAGGTTTGACTCGAGTTTTATCCACTACGTTCCCATCCTGCGGTAGTGTGTTGGCATAAGCGAGCTTCCAGAGTCTTGGCCTTTTTTCAGGGGAGCGACAAGAGGACTACCTACACTTTCCATCGCGCTAATGAACGTCGATTAGCGTACAACATAGAGTTTTAGAATGGCGTACAAGAGCAAACGCAAAAGACTGTACATTTTGGTTAAAGCTGCGTGCTCCACACTGCGCATGCTTCATTGATGACGTAACGCAAGTACGCTCGCTATCGATGTTTGGGTAAGTACGCAGTGGTCCTCTGCGTTCTTGTCTCCTTGCTCTCGTCGCTCGCGGGACAGTGCGAGACTCTGATTCGCTTGACCGAATACCATTGCTCGGAGCAGTATGCACGGGCACATCTAGATGCGTGGTGCTGCAACTGCTTGCGCATGTGTTTACTTTGCGCTGCACTAAAAGCGCCGGTTCGACGCGCTCCGCAGCGTTCCGCTGAAAGCTTGCGTGCGTCGTACCCAGTGTTAACGCTATGGTCTTTGCGTTACTCTAAAACTTTCTAATAGTAAGTCTTAGTATTGCGTAGCAATAGTGAGAGTGTCGCTTTAGCGTTTCACGTTCCACACTGAGCATACGTGGAGCCCCTATAACTGCGTCTTGGATGGGAGAGCGGCGACGACGCGAATGCGCAGCGTGGAGCATGCAATTCTAAGGCAAACGCACAGCGCTTGCGTTTGCTCCTATACGCAATACTAGAACTTTCTAATACCAGGTTCACGCGGTTGCGTATGTTATGGTTCGCGCGACGTATACGTAACACGCTGATACGAGAGTAATGACAGTCACCGTGACAACTGTTTGCACTACCCAGCACGAGAACAAGTGACAAGGCCCACCTAGTTCTTTGGGTTATCAGGAGTCATTGTTTTCCATGCCGGTCTGTTATTGCTGCCATTTTCGTTGCTTTGGATACAACCAACGAAAGTTCCCTCGCTTCTGCAGGCTATCGCACCAAATGCCCGACAACATGAAATCCCGGAAGCCCAAAAAGATTAACCGATAATCGCAAGAGGACCTGTTCCGGTCAGTTCAGTGTTTTCCCTGTAGCTACCGCCCGTTTTGCGGGAGTCGCAAATACCTAAGACTGACGAAGTCGCATTCTTTAATCGTAATTAATACCAATCACGCCTACTCTGCCCTAGGCCACAAAATGGCGACGCCCACATGATAGTCGAAGGATGGAGTGTTCATACTTAGTGCATGGCCCTAGTGTGAGTCAGTGTCATCACCCTCACGCTACCTAAAAGTATAATGCCTAATTTGCTACGCTTCTGTTTAGAAATCGGTCGTAAAATGAAGCTCGACTCATTCGGTAATAATTTGCCTGCTCCGCGTGTCTCAACTTCATCCCACGCAAAGGCCACAACCCCCGCCCCCTCCCCCAATCACCGCCAGCACGCACACACGATCGCTGCGCAAAGCGCCATAGCGAGAGGTCCTGCGGTCTCTCTCCGACTCGCGAGGACGTCCGCCGAGACGCTCGTGCGGCGGACCACACACTGCCAGGATGAAACATTCCGACACACCGGGATCGCGAGACCGACACAACACACGAGGTGCGATAGCCGTGCTGTCATTTTTCAGCGAAGCACCGCTCCTCCTCCTCTTTTTTCTTTATTTTTTTTTTACGGAGAAAACAAATGAGTAAAAACGCGGTGGCTTCAGCAGATCCGCACGCTGCGGCGGCGGGCAACCCTGTCCGTTGACTTGGTGCGAGCTTCCTGCCTGCTGGGGAAGAAGCGTCTGGGCGTCGTTATTAATGGTTGTCCCCTAGACAGCCGCGCTCCTCCGTGCCGCAGGCTCGCCGGGCTGCTAAGTTTCTCCGAATATACGTATTCGTGCGCACACCAGTTGGCGTGAGTGTGTTTTGAGACATGTGCGACACTTGGGGTTGCACGAGCACCGCATGCAGTGGGCCATTGTCGGGGCTAAACGAAGCGTAGCTCACTAAAAGACGGTTATCGCTCATTAATGACCTGTTTAACGTGAGGCTCAAAACTTGTATTAAAGTACAATCCAACCCCACTCGATTGAGGTTTCTCGTGAATCTGCTTGTTACCTGGCTTTCAAAGATAGGACGCGAGTCTGATCTTACCCGAAGGATCCTCGGCGCGAGCCCAGCGTGTGTTCGGTTCAGTTTTTCTTTTTGATTATGCACTAGCCGCAACCAACTTCAGCACCTGAACCAATTTTGATTTCAATACTCAGAAACTTTTGACAGAGCTTGATCCGATTCAACCCAACATCCAGGATCCGAAAATGTAATAGTTCAGAATAGTTGCGGGGGTTTCATAGAATGTTCCTTCACGGGTGAAATCATCGAGCTTATATGACTCATATTTACAATCACAACAAAAATTAGAGAAATTTCAATTAACGTCACATGCTTGCGTTGCTGAACGATGTGGCGCCGTGAACTACTATTGTAAAAAATCGACTATTGTAATTTAATTGATGTCTTTAATAAAAAAAATGGGACATTAAATTGTAAAAAAAAAAATGTAAAGCTTCTTTATTTTTTTAAATGATAGTTACTGCGCAGGCGAGCTGGTGAACGATAATAGGGAAAAAAATCGAGACAAGGAACGAAAAGAGGGGGCAACCGCAACACCGTCTCTAAACTCAGCTGCAAAATTTATTTCCACAGATTCCTTTTTATAGGGGGCACACCACCCATACCGCTTACACCAACAACAGTCAAACCCACAGCCAAGTCAAGTGGACCAGGCCCAAGCTCCGATACAGCCTAATAATACATCGGCGACCACAGTGACCTTGAAAGCTGGATAGGAAGGAAGGATCGTATTTTCGGGTCCATCACAAGCGCTAGTTATGCGAATTGTCTCTTTCAGCACTCTTTTGAACAGGTCTCTTTCTCTATCAAGAACTTCGGTCTTCGTCCAGTCCGGGAAACAATTCGTACACTCATCAAGGTGCTCGACTATTTCCAAATTGGGCGATTTTGACGCCACCGCCCTTTTGTGTTCTAGAATTCGGTCATTCACACAGCGGCCAGTTTGACCAAGGTACGTGAAACCACAGGCCATAGAAATATTATAAACCACAGCTTCTTCACACCCAGTTGCCACCTCCTTGTGTTTCTTCTGACACCCACGCTGGCCACCCGAGAAAGGTGCCAACCGACTCAGCTTAAAGTCAATTTTGAACACAACACTCACTCCATAACTTTCCGTCAAGGCCTTTAGATTATGTGAAAATGTGTGATAAAATATAAAACAAACCTAATTGTCAGGCTTCTTAGGCGCGAAGACATCCTTTCTCTATTGAAGCAAAATCATCCTTACAACACTACGCACAACATTCAGACTGTACCCAGACTGAGCCAGTCCCTACATTTAAAATAAAAACACTCTCATGCATGTGATGGCAACATGATTTGGTTAAGGAATTTCTGAGAAGGGAATGGGCAACACCCCTCTTCACTGCTTTTGGTGGACAACTGTAATACGGCAAAAAAAGGCTTCGGTGCGTCTTTTCCATAACTCCAACATAATCCCTTTCCAGAGAAAACCTTCAAATCAAGAACCTGTAGAAAGCGAGTTGTACAAATTTCGGTTGTGAATGATTATTCTGGAGCCTGCTGCTTTACAAAATTAATCCACGCGTGAACATCAGGACCTTCCACTACACAAATAGCAAAGTCATCTACGTAGAGCCTCACTATTGCACAAGTCCGCGGCGTCGACTGTAGCTTGGCGTGCACTGCATGGTGCAACACACTCAAATAAATCTCGTACAGTATCGGCGCCTGAGAGGACCCGATGCAAACACATTACCTTTGTATAAAGAGATACCCTTCAACTTCAGAAGCTGTTGACCTTAGATAAATCTAAAAAAATATTCATGAAACTGCCAACGTCAATGCCTGAAGCGCTTTAGAACTTCAGCAAACTTTCTTCCACAAACTGTTGCACTCTACGAAGAAGCACAAAGTTTTCCAGAGAATAATACAAATCTTTGACATCTATGGACGCTAAACTGCTTGTTTTTGAGTGAAATTAATTCATGAGACGAATTAATTCTTTATACTTTCTCAGCGAAAGCGGGTCATTGAACGCCTGTACGTTAAGGCTCTTCTGTAAGAAGTCCGACACCACGCGCTGGCATGTCCCATTCTTGTTGATCACGATACGCAAAGGAAGGTCCGGCTTGTGGTCCTTGAGGCAAAGCGGCCCTCGCTGTGTTAGTGAAACTTTTTTACCACTGATTCTAGCTCACATTCCCTAAGAATAGTTAGAACGTCTCTTCTCCGCCTCTAAACATTTTCAAAGCAAGGCTGGAATAACACACCCAAGGTTGACAAAACTTTTATCTTGACAGAACGGGTATAGTACTGCAAATCTGCCCATTTCGTCGGTTTCCAACAGCGTCAAATTATTCTCTTCCATTTCTTTCTTTACTTGTTTCACTTTCCTGAAATCCCTCCAGTAAAATTGAACCAAGTCATTAGCAAGCCTAGACAGAGCCCCGATGGCCTGACTCTGAAAACCCGACTTCTGGTTCTGATTACTGATTCTTTTACCAATGACTTGCACTGGCGACACCAGATCAATTTTAAAGGGCCTAATATTGTGGCAAAACTTGGTCCATCAGCTAAAACTTTTTGGAGAGTGTCGGACAAGGGGACGTTAGAAGTGTTGACAAGAGGATTTTTGCCCCGTTCTATAGACGAACATGCCACATTTTCTATAAAATCATCTTGGCCGATGTTTGAAGGCCTTGAAGCTAACCATTTGTCCTGCAAGGCATGTCTTTGTTCCCCCCAAACCCCTTTGAAATGCCCAGCTTTTAACTTCGACCAAAAGCCATACACAAAAGCAAGGTGTTTGCATCAGGTCCTCTAAGGTGCCGATACTGTCCGAGATTTATTTGAATGTGTTGGACCATGCAGTGCACGCCAAGCTAGAGACGACGCCGCGAACATTTGCAATAGTGAGGCTGTACGTAGATGACTTTGTTATTTGTCTGCTGGATGGTCCTGATGGTCACGAGTGGATTGATTTTATAAAGCAACAGGCTTCAGAATTATCATTCACAACCGATATTTGTGAAACTGGCTTTCGACAGTTTCTTGATTTGAAGGTCTTCTCTGGAAAGGGATTATGTTGGAGTTATGAAAAAGACGCACCGAAGCCTATTTTGCCTTACTACAGTTGTCACCCAAAAGCAGTGAAAAGGGGTGTTGCCCAGTACCTTCTCAGAAATGCCTTAACCAAATCATCTTACCATGATATGCATGAGAGTGTTTCTTTTTTAGATCTAGAGATTGGCTCAGTAGGGGTACTGTCTGAATGTTGCGCGGAGTGTTGTAAAGCTTAACTTGGGAAAGAATGTCTCCGAGCTTAATAAGCCTGACAATTGAGTGCGTTTACCATTTTATCACACCTTTTCACATAATCTAAAGGCCTTGGCGGCAAGACATAGAGTGAGTGTTGTGTTCAAAAGTTACTTTAAACAGAGTCGGTTAACACCGTTCTTGGGTGGCAAGCGAGGGTGTCAGAAAAAAACATAGGGAGGCTTCAACTAGGTGTGAAGAAGCTTTAGTTTATGATATTTCTATGGCGTGTTGTTTTACGTATTTTGGTCAAACTGGCCGCTGCGTGAATGACCGAATTCTAGAACACAAAATGGCGGTGGTGTAAAAATCGCCCAATTCGGAAATGTTCGAGCACCTTGATGAGTGTACGAATTGATTCCCGGACTGGACGAAGACCGAAGTTCTTGGTAGAGAAAGAGACCCGTTCAAAAGAGTGTTAAAAGAGACGATTCGCATAACTACACTCTTAATCTTGTTCCACATAAGATCCACTTAGTAAGCGGAACGTTTTTGCAAAAAGTTTCACTTATTTCAGGTGGAACGGCGTTCTTTATACCCCGAAAAAAATTCAGAACAGTGTTCCGCATGTTTTCATGGTATTTTAAATGGAACGAGTTCCAGCCGAACGCTGACGAGTCCAATCTAAGTCCTACGGTCGCCTCTTTGAGTGACCCAGGAAAGAACTTAAAGGGACACTGACAGGGTATTTATGCTCGCCGAAGTTTTTAGTTGTACGTGACATATGAGAGCCCAACTACCCAGAACAAAATTTGCGGCTCGAAATTCGGTTTCTTTCCGCCCGAAAACCGCCGATCAAGAACTGGCCGGTTCGAGTCTCGCTCACTCTCATTTCCTTGGTCACGGGCCGTTTTCTAATGGTGAATTCCGCTCGCAGATCTCGAGCGCTCCAAAAGCGCTCCATTTGGAGCGCGCATATTCCGGTCGCAGATCTGGCTCGAGTTGGTCATCTTCCGCTCGTAGATCTCTGGCAACGCCCGCTCCACGGAGCGCCTCAAACTCCGCCGAACTTGCTCTGCGGGATTTCACAGATCTCTCCGGAAATTGAGAGACCGGCCCACGTGATTTCCTTTGCGCATGCGCGGCGAGGTTGGCGAGGTCGGCGGGCCGGACGGGTCGTCGAGTTTGATCTGTTCGGGTGCATCGGTTGTTTACGTGGGATTGTGACGGCTCGAACGCTTCTACCTCGCGTAGATCAGGGATACAAAGCCGGGACTGTGGAGCGTGGTAAATCGTAAGTGCTGACATCTGTGATCGTGAGAGGAAGAACGACAGGAAAGCCGGAGGCAGACGCAAGGTTAGGCCTGTTCATTCCGCAGCCAATGATTGTTTACCTTTTTACGCGGCACTCCGCCGGCGTTTTCCCGTGCAATAAAGCAAGAAGAGATTAGGCAACGACCGTGCAAGTGATGGTTTGTTACCTCTGTGTTTATTAAAGTCGTACCAGAAATCTGAACTCCACCGCTGGCAATCGCTGTCCGTGCCCCGCCGCTTCGACGCGGCCGAAAGTTATGTGACGGTGCCGAACGCGGACGTCTTCGTTATTTGCGACATGAGCGCCGTGGTACGTATAATTTCGCCCGGCCTGTGTCGCGCGCGTGTTATTTCTGCGTCGGAAAGATCAGTCGGCTCAGGCGTGGTGGGCTTGTCAAGTGAGCGCCTGGTCAAGTTCGAGCAGCGGCCATTTTGAACGGCGGAGGGGAAAGCGATGGGGAGGGGTGTGGGGGAGGTCGCTCCAAAAAGGCGAGTTTATCTTCCCCTCGTCGATTCGGAGCGGGTCCCACGGAGCAGAATTTTGCCTCCCTCGCGGATTTTGGAAAGCGCTCCGGATCTACGAGTGGAATTCACCATAAGGTATCGATGCGATTACCAAATTTAATCGAAGTCGTGGGTCATTGAAGGCACACAGTCAATATTAAAAATAGAAAAAAATATGAAACCCATTTTTTGTGGCTTCAAAAAAGCTGCAAATACGTTGATTGAAAAAAAAAGTAGCACAAACAACCGGAAGCTTTCTGTGCGTTCACTCAACATGGCGTCGTTTCGCGTATCGTGGGACTAGCACTAGCGGATGGCAGCGGACGACGGGCGTTGGACCTCTACTTCAGAACTGTCGTTCACGGTACTGGCGAATTCTGTCTTTCTTTGAAAGAGAAATTTCGGAACAATCAAAAGAACTGATACTCATCCCATACGACATGCCCGACCAGCAAGCCGATTGCACGAAGACGTCGCCGAGCCGTCGTCCCTTCTCCTGGCTGAAGACATCGCTCGCTCAAACGTCAAACACGAAATGCGTACTTCAAGTTGAATACGCACGCGTACGGTTACTTTACGAGGTGCGAATGTGCCCTATGCGTGGTGCTGCCCGACTTCAAGCCGGGAGTGTATGTATTGAAGGGAAATCGGCAGCAAACTTCCGACATACAGTCTACCAGCTGCATAATTACGCATAAGAGTGTTCCTTCAATAGCTCAGTGGAAAGACGTCCGGTTCACACGCAAGAGGGCACGGGTTCGATTCCTGGTGTGGGTGTACCTTTCAATTTTTATTTTATTTTTTGTCAAGCATTCTGCGATGTTTACATTTCTTTTTTTACAATTATCACAGGAAAAAAAAAATTGTTGTGGACGATACGTCGCTGAACTAAATGGTATGGATTCCATTTTTGACACCTGCGAACTCAGTGTATATCACTTTCCACAAAATGCAAGGAGCATATGAATCGGGTAGCGTCCGCTTTCCGAGCTTCGCGTAATGGTTCTACAGGAATTGCAGCTAGCCATTGATTTCGACGCGTTGATCTTTCGGAAACTTCTGCACTCTGGCCACTTTCAGATGCAGGATATGTGAGGCAACTCTTCACGCAGCACTTTGGAGTTGGGAGTATTCTTTTCGGAGCTGATCACGGGAATTCACCACGGCACTCGGGCACTGACTACTAATTGCCAACACTTAAATGTACAAAACAGCGAGCGGAACAAACATAACTGCAAAGGAATACCACGGCGAACGGAGGCATTTCGTCTGCTACGTGCGGAAAGAGAAAAAAAAACACAAAAAAAAAAACGCACGGTCGGGTGTAGCCACGTGACTTCCGCCACTCCCGCTATCCTCTCCACTTCTCCGTTTCGGTTTCGGTTTCGCGCAGTTGCGTTTTTTGGCTTTATTAAAAAAATACGTGACTCTGTAGCAAAATATTAATTGGGTAGTCTTCCGACACCATAATGAATCGCCTGACGAAAAAGGAAAAAAAAAATTTGGGGGGTGTCAGTGTCCCTTTAAGGTTTTCTTATCATAAAGCTGTTGACTCATGACACAGGAACAGGAATGTTTTCCTACGAAAGGAGCAGGGCGCGGAAGTAGCCCTTGTGAACACTACGGACGACCTCCAGAAGCATAAGTGACTCAGCACCTTAGACTTTTTTTTTTTTGGCTAACGGGAAAACATGAATACTTCGTTTCACCTTAAGTGCAGACGCAGCCGACGCTACAAGCTGATGGACCAATCAGACAGCGTCAAAAGCGCATCGTCATGCTACTGTACATGTGCTATCATCGCTGAACCAATCCTAAACAGAAAAAGGCTTATCGACTTGAGCCTTTGACTCTGCTTGATCGGTCCCATAGCTCAAACACCGTCATTAAGTGGGTACTTAAGTTGAAGCAAGGTATAGTTCTGTCATTTCTTTTCAATGAGAGTTAACTAAATACCTAAGCAACATAAATAACAAAGTAAAAGTTTTTAATGTAAACGTAGATCTGCACAAAACAAACTAGGGCTGGGATCGTTATTTAACTAGTTTGGTTTCTTATATGATGTCGTTATGCTTTCCGAGACTTGGTACACCGATGAAATCGATATTGTTAAACTACCAACAGTCATGTTTGAAACCGTACTACCCACTGGAGTAGAGTGGTGTCGCTCCTAATAAAAAAAACCTTGAGCTGTGATCCACTGATTGATTTTTGCACAATGAATGAGGATTGAAGTGTTAGCTAGTATAACAAACAACACCATTGCTGTAGTTTTTGTCTCCCTCCTGAAGGAAATATTGTAAAGTTCTTAAGCACCCGTTATGTCTTTCTTAATTTGCTTCTAACAATAGATATAACGTCATGTGGGGAGGCGATTTCAACATTGGTATGCTTGCAGATTCAGGGCACAAGCGTGACCTGAAATATTTGTTGGCGGGATACGGTTTTACAAATAAAATAAAAACACAAATGCGAATAACTGAAACTTCGGAAAAAGACTAGATGTTTTATAGCTCATGTTTAAACGGCAACAACACGAGCAGGGACTTGTGCGACAAGTGATCACCTACACTTGTTTGCTCTATAAGAACAAGAGTGTATCATTTTAAACAATCATCTAAACCTGTTTATGCTCTACTAATCACGACAGTTAAATAAGATAAATTCAGTGAAACGAGTGCAAACATAGATTGGAGTGAGATTTGTGAAATGGAATGTGCCAACCTTTAGCAAAAAACCGGGTAACTTTGAGTATCTATATAATTTACATTACTTAAACACACTTCACCTCAATTTGAAAAGTATACTTGTTGCTCTAAATTTGCAGCTGCGTACTTTGAAGCAACATTTCAGCATATTTTTAAGTCGCTTCAAGTAATCCTTCCAGTAAGACGACGTCTAATTTAATGCAAATTTATGTATACTCGAAGTGTTGTTTTAAGCGTTTAAAAGTAGACCATTTAAGTATACTTCAAAGCATTCTTCTAATCGCTATGAAGTATATACGTTTAGCGCCTTTCAAAGCATCATTTTATGCTTCTCGGTGTAGATCCATTTTAGTATACTCTGAGATTAATTAAAGGTACACGAGTAGATCGGTTTTATAGCTCTCGAAAAATACATTGTGGTCCATTTTCTAGCTCAGTATGTTTATAAGATATTGATTTTGTAATTATAGCGCGGTGAACTCTCATCCACTTCACTATACACGAACTCATCTCTGTTACGTCACGGCGCGGTGGTGGCGCGTCGGACGCACTTCCGGTCCGGGGCTGTGGGCGGAAGGGCCCATGTGAGACGTGTATTCCTGCGTTATTTTGAAAGGAACCAGACCAAAACCTGCCTTCTCGTTAAAATGTGTCGACTGGGACTGTGCCAAAAGAGTTCAGAAAGATTTGAAGGTCAGTTTTCATGTGCTCGGTTCGTCCGAGAACGTGGATATGTGCCGTGAAAAGGGAAAACAAGACGCCGTCGGACCACGATTGCTTGGGCGGGAAGCACTTCGGGTTGAATTCACAGATACTTGTGGTCATCAGACTTATTTGTTTTGTTCCAACATGAACGCCGGAAAACAGTCAAGTTGTACGGACCACCTGCGGACTACGTTTAGTGCGTCTTCAAGTTCAAACGGCCGCCTGATCGTTCGAACTGTCGTCTGCTCTTTCAAACGTTTCTGCTTGTCGTCTGCTCTTTTAGAGGACACCGGCCCGTAGACCAAACGTGCCCCGGTACTTGCAATAAGAAGTAAGTGCAGGCCTCAAAAGACTTAAGGTTGAAGGTTGGTAAGCAGGCTCGACGTAAACAGTAGATACAATGAGATGTTGATCATTGTTACCAGTGGCCATCACCGACTTGTTATGCCTGATTCAATTGGTCCGATTCTGCTTGCGATTTTCAGTATCGACATATTACCCCTCTCAGTATCGACGTCGACCATCTCAGCTACGGTTCACGCTTTTGCAGCCCGAGCGACGTCGCTACTGAAAATTGCGAGCGAAATCTCATCATGTGAATCAGGCTTTAGCGTACATTCTGCGGCGTACACGCGGAATGGATCGCCGCATGTCAGATTATTCACGCGAAGTTTTGCGGTGTAACGAGCCTCGTTAATTTCGCTGACGCCGCTCAAGTGGTCAGTCATCGCCAGAAAGACGTAGAATCAACAATTCGAACACGAAAAAGGGCAGGGGGACTCACACCGACGCCGACAACATCGCATTTCAATGGTTTGTTTATGGGCGACGGCGAGCTTCTTGCCCACACCCCCATCGCGCATGCGCGGCGCCGGTGGCGTCCGCTAGGGGCGCTCCGGGAGCTCCGGTTTGTTTGTAAACATGAGTTGGTGTATAGCAACAAGTTCAAGACTATCGCATATACAACTTATGATCTAAAATGTAAGCCAAAAGAATCAACACAATATTACTGCAGTAAAAAAATCTTATTAAATTTAAATGCATAGCTAAGGATAACCATGCTCTTTCGAATTGTTGAAAAACAATTCGAAAGAGCATAGTCCATTGTGACTATGTTCGACGAACATAGTCACAATGGGCCGTTCGCTGGTATATTGCCACGTGCATGACAGAAAAGGAACGCTTCTCCTTACGTCTAGGAGATTCAAGTTTATTCTTACGGCGAGTGTAAAAGATAAGGAGGACAACATGATTTTGCCGAGTCAGTCTCGCCCTAGCTCACTCCCGATTCCCGAACATTCTAGGTCGAATATACGAGATACGGAGTGTAGTAGGGTGATTCCACGTCAGTTCATGCAATGATGGTCCTGGTCATAATTTAGATATTTTTGTTAAAAATATATATAAAAGCCATGTTCTTGGGAGAAACATTCAGCTATATATGAACGCCGTAACAATTGTTTTCGCGGAGATATAAAATAGAGAAGCTCGAGGCGTGGAAATTGAAGAGATTTCACAATGCTACTTTACACACACGTCATTTCCTCATCGAAACTTTCACGTCACCATAACTTTTATAATACGTTTTACAAAAGATACAAAACACATACAGAAAAAATGAAAAAAATATCAATAAAATATTTTTATGCAAACGAAAAAATCAAACTGGGCATAAAAACGCGTTTTAGAGACATATTCACATTTTGTTTTTTGCAAATAAACCATCTTTCATAATACTTCACAAAAGATATCAAAACGCGCGTCTTTAAATATTCTTTACGAATATATAAAGATGATATGCCCACCCTTAATTATCTTTTTTTTTTATTAACGCTGACATGCGGCTGATTTTTTAAAATGTGGCAAGATTGGGCGTCGATATTTAAAAAACTCCATCTTTTATTTTTTTTTAAACTCCCCTTGGAACTTTGCAGTGACTTGATCTAACCTGTTATGGCAAAAGATCGAGTAACATATGACCTCCGAACGGGAAAAGCTACGACAAACCTTCACTCGGAGCAAGCCGACGTTTTCGTCATAGCGGCTTTGCCGCACAGCACCAAACATTTCGAGCGTTAGTTATGGCATGCATTTTATATTATTAAAATTCTTATTTTCATAAGGGGTGAGTATTAGTGACGCGAAAAGGAACTTACAATTCACAGAAACAGAACGGGCCCACTCTGCAAATTCGCTAACTATGCATACATAAGCTTAGAACTCTCAGTTGCGTGAGTAGCCATCTATACATCCGGCCTCTCGGCATATGATGACTTCCACAGATGAGATGCCTGGATTCATCTCACAGGTTTTACGGTGGTCCATTATGCTTGCTTCACCACACGAAACTCTCGAATTCGAAGACAGTTGTGAGCACTGCGCGGAGTGGTTTGACGCGTTCCACGAAGCGCTGAAGGCATGCAGTTTCCACCAGGAACGCAAGCCATTGTACACGCTTCTGCCACCAAGTATCTCGAAGAAAAAAATATTGCGTCTTGTGCCGGAAGCGACTGCCTACACGACTGAGCAAACAATAATACGGAAGCGTAAAGGAGGTGTATGGGCACCCCCTGATCCCTACATGGGGAAAAAGGCGAATGCCGAAGAAGTGAGGGTTGCAATCGAGTACTACACACGCGACGACCACGCATGCTCTGTTCAAAGCCCCAACAAAAAGGACGTCGTCAAAGCCATGATCAGCGACATGTCTAAAGTCGTAAAAATGTTTATGACTCGCTCTATTAAGGAAGCTTACCAGCTGTTTAGGAAGGACCATCACCATCCAGAACAAGGCATCTCCGAATTTCATTCCCTACGACCAAAATGAGTAAAACAAAGTCCCAAGCACGAGGTGTGCGCATGCGTATATTGCGTCAATTTTCAGTTGCTTTTAACGGCAATAACAAGTGCCCCAAAGAAGGCATTTACTGAAGACGACCTCAAGCGCATCTACAACTGCAGCGCTCAACAGAACGATTGCTTCCTGCGCCGTTGCGAAAAGTGTTCAAAAACGCAGAGCACCTCGCTGCAGTCGCTTTATCTCGCCGAAGACAAAAAGATCTGTTTCGCGTTATGGGACGCTGGCGAACTCCTCAAAAAGGTTATGGAACTTCCGCCTTCCTGCGGGAACTGGAGAGCGAAAAGTACATGAGGCATTCTTACATCCGTGACCTTCAACGAAGCCTGATACATGACACAAGAACCGCCTTACCACCCAAGGCAGTGATGTTCCACTTCGATTTTGAGGAAAAGTGGACAGTACTGTAAGTTTGGAAAGAGTTATGTAAGTAAAGACAGGGTACGGGAAAACTCTTCAAAAACCGAAGTGCAGAATTTTCATTGGAAACAAACTCAAGTGTCTCTCTTCACAAGTGTGGTTACGTACACGCAAGGCACGCAAAGCTTTGCCGTTGTCAGCGATGGTACATGACACATGACACAGCTCACGCTCCTCTAGACACAGAGGTCATAAAATAGTATGTTGATGAACGTTACCCAGTCTTTTCTGTAATAATTTTTGAATCAGACTGAGCGGCGGCGCATTTCAAGAATCGCTTCCAATTGCACGAACTGTCTCGGAAGCCGTACTCTTCGGCAAGATCGCTCTTTTCAGCCACTGGACACAGAAAAAGCGCTTGTGATGGAGTAGGTGGTGTTCTTAAACACCACACAACGCTCACCAACTTGAGATCGTTTTACCACCGTTTTACGGTGGTAAAACCTCTCACAGGTTTTACCACCGTAAAACCTGTGAGAGGAATCCAGGCATCTCATCTGTGGAAGTCATCATATGCCGAGAGGCCGGATGTATACATGGCCACTCGCGCAACTGAGAGTTTTAATGTATGCATATTTAGCGAACCTGCAGAGTGCGGGCCGTTTTGTTTCTGCGAATTATAAGCTAATTAATGGTATTCCGGCTCAAAGTCCCTTTTCGCGTCAGTTATACTCACCCCTTATGAAAAAAAGAATTTTAATAATATAAAATACATGCCATATAACTAACGCTCAAAATGTTTGGTGCTGTGCGGCAAAGCCGCTATGACGAAGACGTCGTCTTGCTCTGAGTGAAGGTTTGTCGTAGCTTTTCCCGTTCGGAGGTCATATGTTACTCAATCTTTTGCCATCACAGGTTAGTGAAAGCCAATTCAAAGTGCCAAGCGGAGCTTAAAGAAAATAAAAGATGGAGTTTTTTTTAAAATATCGACGCCCAATCTTGCCACATCTTGAGAAATCAGCCGCATTTCCGCGTTGATAACAAAACGATCATTAAGGGTGGGCATATTATCTTTATATATTCGTAAAGAACATTTAAAGACGCGCATTTTGATATCTTTTGTGAAGTATTATGAAATATGGTTAATTTGTAAACAAATTGTGAATATGTCACTAAAACGCGTTTTTATGCCATGTTTGATATTTGTGTTTGCATAGAAATATTTTATTGATATTTTTGCATTTTTTTGTGTATGTGTTGTATATTGTTAGTAAAACGTATTAAAAAAGTTATGGTGACGTGAACGTTTCGATGAGGAAATGACGACTGTGCAAATTAGCATTGTGACATTTCCTCAATTTCCACGCTTCGGGCCTCTCTATTTTATATCTCAGCGAAAAAAAAAAAAATTGTTACAGCGTTCATATATAGCTGAAGGTTCCTCTTAAGAACACGGCTTTCATATATATTTTTAACAAAAATATCTAAATTATGACCCGGACCATCATTGCATGAACTGACGTGGAATCACCCAGTAGGCAAAGAGCCGAGCGTGGTGCTGCCGCCTTACTCTCTATGCACACTCTCGGAGTCTCGGACAAGCCAGCTGTCACTACGTACCTCAACGCTGCCGCCTTCGGCGCTCGCTGCTGCTTTCTCGACGCTCGTTCTTGCGTTTGTTTCTGACACAAGTTCGCCGATTAAGCCTTTATTTTACCGATTTACACTCCTCGATTCTTTTTCATCCGCGACCTTTCTGGTGCAGGTGCGGGGCAACTACCTTGAACCCATTGTAAGAACAGCAGGACAAGTCACATTCCAAGTCCAGGGAGGTTACCTTTCGTCGAGAAAACGAGTCTCGGGACAGCCGTCGTGTACAAGACGAATGCCTGGAATTTGGACTATTGCCGGAAAAGCCAAAGAGACAAAGAAGGCGATGGGCACCCAGCCGCCGCAGGACGTGGCCAGCCATTCCATCGTCTTTTTCTAGCAATTGCCAAGCATGCCTTTTCTAACAACATAAAATAATTTAATCACTATCATATACTTTTGAGCCAGTATTCTACTTATATATGAATATTATTTATTATAAATATATATATATATATATATATATATATATATATATATATATATATAATAGTCGTGGTGTAATTAGAAAAACACGGGAAAAATCAAACAAAACAATTTTCAATGCAAATAAAAAAAACACAACCTTCGATCTTTTTTTTAAGTTTGGGTACCCTGTCATACATTTTGGCAATTATTTCCATTAAAAACATGTTGCATTATTTAATTGAGAAAGAAGACATGTCCCCAAAGCAGGGTCCTTTTTCAAAGCCACACTTAGCAGTGCTCTATACGAGAAGTGACTCTTCCAGTTCATGAAACTAACACACATCTTTTATATATCTCTATACAGATGAGGCCATTGAGAACTATAGCAACCGTTCACACAGTAAAAACTGAGGAGAAACTACTGCGTACAAAGAGGTATAATATAACTAACTAGTGATCCGAGAGATGATCATACATCTATCAGTCACTGGGAACTTTGTTTACTTAATTGTCCTGCGACACGATATGCTCCTCTATCTTCCCCTATATATCCATCTCTTTCTTACATGTATATCCCTGGCCTATATCTAGAGTAGAAACATACTCAAGCATTTCCTTTCTGCGTGCTGTGTTCTGTGGCTAGCAACAATCATTTCGTCGCGAAGATCACGATATGGCGCAATAGTTGCCGAAAATTAGCAGACGACACTCCTCGCTAGTTCTGGCAAAATGGCCGATACAAACTTTTTTCTCATTTCCCCACTCGCTGTTAAGGTAAGGGGGTTCGCATTAACCAACAAAATATAGCCGCCGATGCCTGTTTACTGAGCAGTCATGCCTGTCGCCATCCCACTCGCTGGCGCCACGGGCAATAATATCAAGCACAAAGGGCTCAGCGACAGGCTCCAGAATCCCCAAATACTCGAGCCCCGCCTAAATGCAATAGAGCGTGAACACTGTCGGCATGTTAACCCAGTAAGTCCCCCCCCCCCCCCCCCCCCCAAAGCGGGGGACTGCAGTACGCGACGGCGTACTAACATAACGGCGTCGATATCGACATTTGCCTGGCGTATTCGCCCCGGAGTAAAGGGTTGTCATGTGCTTGAGAGCGGCCTAATTGCGGGCTCCGAATTTTCCCCTCTACGAGCATTTCTCCTTACACTTCCCGCTGTTGTGTATGCCCGTCTGGAAGGATTTAAGGCGCGTAGTCAAGATAAGACGGTTCTCCGCGGGGCAAAAGAAAGCAATCCCAGAGAAGCTTAAAAGTGGCGGCGACGCGCGTGCGGTGAACGCTTGTAGCTTCTGTGTAGGCAGGGTGTGTGTGTTTTCGTTGTTGACACCAGCCGGCGATAAAAGACTACAGGTGGCAGCTCAGGACAGCAAAAGCTAATCTGAGGGGCTATCAACATAGCCCCGCCGCCAACCTCCTTCGAACCAGGTGACGGCAATTATTACCTTTGTAGTGCCGCTCTAGAGAACGTTACAGGCTCATCATTCAACACTGGTGAAACTAACTCAGCCCTTCTGTGCGGCCCACTAACAGGCCTGTGTCTTCAAGGAGACTGTGATCACTGCCCGAAAGGCCAGTCTCTTACACTCGACGAACTTCATAACTCAGTGGATGAACAGACTGTGCTTGCAACATAGGAGTCCGACGACCTAGTGAAAAAAACATTGGATCCTGAGACTTTCCTAAAAGTCATATCCGACAAACGCAAGGTAAAGCGATCTACGATGAAAAGCAGTGCATGCAACGCGGGAGCATTGTCTTTCATTTTGACGTTGCTGAAAACTGAACCATCGTGCTTCCTGACAAAGTTCAACCATACCACTAATGGAAAAAAAACAAGCTTCGAAATTTATATGTGCAGTGACGACAAGAAAATCTACAAACGGCTTTGCCATCATCTGTGAGGACCTCTGTGACGCCGCCGTTCACGCACGCTTGGCTGCAGAAAAAGTGAAAGAGTGGGTTGAAGACAACGTTGCGGTATACTCGCTCGTGACGTACGTAAGTGACGGGGCCGCCAGTCATTTCTAGAATTGCCACCATCTTCATTAGTTTGTGCAGAACGATGAAGAAAAACGTTTTTGGTGTTCTTGTGCGCAGTCCATGCACCTGCGACCGTCGAACAGTTCGTGACGTGGGCCACGAACATCGAGCGTGCCCACCAGGCACGAGCTTCGCACTACCAGCGGACTAATTGACGTCACTGTATTCACACGCTGCTACCTTGGCATCGGTACATCGGACATATGCCAGATCATTTGAGATGACGTCCGAGAGGAGCTTCGGAACCTGCTCCCACTGCTAAGCGCTCGGTCTCGCTTTCGGTTGCCGAGATCGTACGCGACGAGGTTCAGCGGGCCTTGCAGGTCGGAAGCTCCCATCCCGTCAATGTGGCCGCGCCGGACGAGCAAACGTTTACCTACGCCGCCATTACCCGACGAACGCCACCAGTTGCCCGCCAGTACCCGGTCCAGTAATTTCCCAACCCCCCCCCCTCCTACCCCACCTCCCGATCCCCCCACCCCCTCACCCCGTAGTTTGTCTGAGGGCACCCCCTTAAAATTCTTCAGATAAATACAATATATATATATATATATATATATATATATATATATATATATATATATATATATATACTTATTATTTATTATTTATTTTCCGCGAAATCGTTGTCTTGTCGAGGAGCAGGTCGGCTCAAACTTTGCCAGTGTGTTGCTTTGTATATCGTTCATGTGTGCATAAGATATTGTTGTCCTGGTTAACGGGAGAGATATAGAAAAATAGGTCACCCAGGGACATTTAACTAAATATGTATTATTTTGAAAATTATTTAAAAAAAGGTCATCTTCTATATCCTTTAGACTCTTCAAAAATGACGTTTATAATATGTGCTAACAGATTCTGCAAATACATAATGCAGTATTTGTGTAGCTTTGAAGTTATAAAGCAAGAAATGTGGCGATATAGACGCTAACGCGGTTGCCATAAATGGGGCGCGCACATACCCATTCTTCGCAATTTAATTATTATTAAAAAGCGTAAAAATGCTGCGTAGTGGTCAGGAAAAGTACAAACTGACAGCACAGAGGTGGACGGTATAGTTTTGAATGGAAACGTCCTAATGCATTTTTGCACTACTGACCCAAAACTACCCATGCCATCCGGAGCGATCGAGAGGCGCAACTCTTTAGCAAGCTTCGCGGTGCCTGTTTCAACAGCCGGCGAGTAGCGTCTTCGTCTACGTGATGTAAGGGAAGCAACGGGAGCGACTTTGCAAACAGATCAGCCTACAAACTTGGTGGTAACATGATATAGGAGGTAGGGTGCGGCAGGACCTGAACCTGCGCCGCCTGTGAGCGCCACTACATCCGCCGCCGTAAAAAGGTACACAACGCAAAAAAAAAGAAAGATACTGCAAAAAAAAAAAAAAAACGATATGTGCACGCCTTGTTTATGGCAACTGCGTTAGCGTTAATTTGGCCATATTTCTTGATTTATAACTTCAAAGCCACACAAATATTGCACTATGTTTTTTTGCAGATTCTGTTTATACATGTTATAAGAGTTAATTTCGGGGATTTTAAAGAATAATAAACATGGCCTTTTTTAAATTATTTTCAAAATAATGACATTTAGTTGAATGCCCCTGTGTGAGCAAGTCTTGTAAATTTCTTCCGCTAACCAGGACAACAATGTTTCATGCACAGATGAACTATATACGTAGCAACACACTAGCAAAGTTTGAAGATCACAGCTTTTATAGATACGGAGAAAAATATATTTAATTCAGAGCGTTATTGCGCTATGTGCCGTATTTGCTAATTTGTTTCTCAAAATAACGACCCTAATACTCGGTTATTAATACTTTTGTTAATCCATCCTATGCCCAACTTGTCAGGAAATATTTTCTAGACCCGCAGCCAGAACAGTTTTTGGGGGGTGGCCGCCCGAAATGCCAACATCGCGCGATGCGCAAAACGCGCACGTGACTGAGAGGGTGCTTAAAATATTTTTCGCAGAGACAATTTTTTTTTTTTTTAAAGACACGGATTGGTTTTATTTTTTTGGGGGCATGAAGCCAGCAAAATATTTTTGTTCATCAAAATTAAAAATGGTCCCCGGACATGGTTGTTCGATCTTATCTGAAAACTACATTCTCCCTCCCTTCAGAGAAACAAGAAAAACGTAGGGAGGAAGACTGGTAATAAACGTTTCAAAATTTGACACAATAAGGTATTTGAAAAACTCTCTGCAAACTTAGCGAAAACTTAGAAAATGTCTTCACACTGTACCAAAATATTCACTTAGCGAAAAAATGTTCATCGCCTAAAATAAAGTATTATGCATATGACACCGGAAAGTTCCTCACGTAACAAGAGTAAATGCGGGCAGAATGCACAGAACCCTTAAAATTGAGCGCGTTGCATCTCTCTTTTCTTACTCCAATGAGAAAAAGCAAAACAATATCTATGACAAAGAAGCATTTTTAGAGCATGGTCAATTCCACTATTCAAGTGCCCAAGACACCTGTGTGATCTTGGTTAGTTTGTTTAGTATTGTCAGCGTTGAGTCAGCGTTCAGCGTTGTCATGGACATTTGTTTTTTTGCCAAGGATTTTCTGACATGGGCCATGACACCTATGTTTAGCATATCTGCAAATACTTTGTTTCAAATATTACATTCAGTTTGCATGAAAACCTACTCCTAACTAATCTCAATCATCCATCATCTATAATGGATCATTCACGGTCACTAAGTTCAGGGTCTGACTCATTGCCACCATCATCGATGCACATAACAACAAGGGCTGGGCGTCGATTAAACATTTTAACCCGATTAATCGCCACCCTTTAATCGATTAATTAATCGATTAATCGGTAGGTTAATTCATCAATTGCCCAGCCCTAACAACGTCTTTTAACTTGCTGAGAAGCCTTTTCTGGTGCGTGGGTAGACCTTATGCCACTGGTAGATGAGGGCTGTGGGTGGCTCGGAAACTGTAGGTGCTGTGAGACATTACGTGGTAACTTCTCCCATAAACTCTTGAAGTGTAGCCATGAATGACGGTGTACTGGAGCGAGACTCTACAAGACTACTCGTCCTCGGCAATGGGTAATTGATAAGCTCCGCCTGGGGGCTGGGAAAAATTGCCAGGTCGCGGACGGGCAGTTGATCAGGGACAGCAGCCTGACCATGCACAGGCTACTCAGGCCCGGACGAAGAACCTAGGACAGGCACCAGAACAGGCCTGGGAGTAGACTTAGGAACAGGCTTGAGCATAGGCCCAGAAGTGGGCCCAGAAATAAACCCAGGCACAGGAACCAGCGGACCAGGATGAACAGGAACAGGTTCAGGAACAGGAGACCCTGGCACCGTAGCGTGGCGAGGCTCCACGGAATGCCCGGGGTCTACAGCGAGACCCGGGCCATGGGCATCACCAGGAACAGGACACACGGCCGCTGCAGGGTGGTCGGACTCCTCGGAGTGCCCCAAATCTACCGAGAGACCAGGGCAAAGACCAGGGGCATCTTTAGCGAACCAGGAGAACCTGGCTTCTTGAGAGAACCCAGCGCTGCAAGGCGAGGTGCACCTCCCATACGTGCAGCAGGAGAACGGGATCTCACCAAGAGACACAACGCTGTGAAGTCACTGGAACCATCGGGCAGGGAAGGTCCCACTTGTACTGGAGGCGCTGAAGTGGTTCCAGGCATATGTATAGGTGCAGAAACCGCAGGAGGTATAAGTATATCATCCTCACCATCATCATCATCACCGTCTTGGTGAGGAACGTGTATTGGCGGTAGTTGTTTTGTGTTTGTGAGCTTCGCTGCGTTCCATCTTCGACCATCAGTTAGCTGATATATAGAACGTGGCAGGTCCCAGTTCTGCTTGTATTCGTTGTTGTCCAGTGTATCTACTGTGAAGTTTATAATGGTGGTGGGGCTTGAAAACACGAACAGCTTTACCAGGTTGAAACTGAGGCAGTCGTACCGCTCTACGGTGATCCGAGTAGGATTTCATGTAATGCGGATACCTGTTCACTCTTCCTTAGAGTTGAGCTTGTGTCTCTGGGAGGTCAGCAAGAGCTTCTCTTGTCGGCATGCCCTAGACGTCAAGCCTAGATTTGTGAATTCTTCAATGTAAAAGAAGGGATGGTGGGAACCCTGTTGCAGCATGCAGAGTTCGACGTAACGCTTCCAGGTGGTCCCGAATGGAGTATGGAAGGAAATGACCTTGAACAACGGCCAACTGAAGACAATACTTCAGGGCACGATTGAACCTTTCAAACTGACCGTTGTATTGAGGATGATATAATGATGTTCTCTTGTGTTTGATACCGTTTCGACATAGAAAATCTTGAAACTCTCGAGAGATGAACTGGACCCCATTGTCAGAGCTGATTACGGTCGCTAAGGTCACACAAGACGTGGCTTGTACCTCGGGACACATAGAGTGCTAGTCTATTAAGACAATGAAAAACCTCTGACTGAACGGTGCACGTTCAGTCGGACCGACGATGTCGATCCCGAGTTTTTCCTATGGTTGGCTTGGGAACTGGACGGGCTACAAGAGAGCAAGCGCAGTCTTCACTGGTTTGCCAGTAGAATGACACACTGTATAGTTTTCTATCTTGCTCTTGATTTGTTGATCCATGAGTGACCAGTAGTGTTCACGGATCACACTTGTGGATCTTGTGATTCCTTGATGCGCTTCATGTGCTACTTCCAGACGTAGGAAGTAATCCGTTACTTTTTGAAGTAATTTTGTAATTGCCACGTTCTTTTTTTCCGAAGTAATTTGTAATGTAATTTTGTTACAAAATATTGGTAACGATTTACCTTAATTATTCGTTACTTTTTTTAAAAATATGAGCATAATAGAGTAACTGTAGCAATACGAGCAGAACATTCAGCACCTTAAAGGGAGCAAGTTTAACAAAATAGAAAACATCAAGAAGGGGCGAATAGCCGAGAAGAAAACAAGATTTTTTTGTATGACCGCTAAAGGCCGGTCCAAACAGGCTACTACAAAAATCGTCAGGCCACACGACTCCTGCAAAAATCGTCGAAATTGAAGCGTCCGGTAGTCGTCGGTCTTATGTCTGTTTGGACACCGGCCAAGACAAATTCTCGGCTTTCCTCCTTCCCTCCTCCACTTTTCTTTGACGTCAGTGCTCGTCAGATTTGACGTCACAAGCCACCTGCCAATGGTGTGCCGGCTGCCTGTCTATCTGGTCTCCCGCGGCTCGCGAAGTCGCCGATCTCGCTACAGCCGTCGCCTAGTCAGGAAGGCCAAAGAGGTCCGGCTTTGGGTGGATTTGGGAGATTCTGCAGCGCGCGTCTTGGCCGCCCCTGCTCAGTTTTCTTGGTCAAGATCCACGTTCGTCATAACGGCGTCCGATGCGGTTCCGTATTCTGAGCGCATAGCTGCCCTGGCGAATCTTTGCGTCTTAAAATACATCTGAAATGCTGAAGTGATAAACATTGATGCACTGACTACTTTTGCTCTGCGAGTGCGCTCTACTTAAAAAGCCTAAACGTAGCTCGAAAAAAAAAAAAAAAAGAGTGCAGTGCGAAACTTTGAGACTTTGAGAGAATAGTTGTTTATTTGCAGTCACGAAGAGGTCAACCTGCTTAAAAGCTGATTTGCTACTTCGTAAAGGAGAGGGGGTAGGGAGAGAAAAAAAAGGTTTAAAAATTATATAAAATAATACGTATTTACATTATATACATCAACTTCTATACCAGCTTGAATAATCGAGTATGAGAGAGAAAATTAATTAGTGCTTTCGTGGCCTTATGTGCGTCTCCAGACGTTGACCACGGCCCAAGAAGGTGGTGCAGTTCAAGTTTTTCATTTGGTCCTAGTCCTAGCTGTATTTTTAACGTCTTTCTTTCAGAATCGCATTTCTTACATATACACAATAGATGGTCACTGTCTTCGGGTGAAGAACATGAAGAGCACATGGGTGATTCTTCCTTGCCAATAAGATGGAGGTATTTCTTCGTATATGCGACGTTGAGACGCAGTCGATGAAGTGTTGTTTCTTGAGCTCTTAAGAGTTGTCGTGGCATGCAAAATTCTAATTTGGGGTCAATGTGTTTTAGGTATTTGTAGTAATAATGTGGGTCTGTCCATAACGACGATGTGATTTCCCTGCCGATTGTTCGAGTGATATGTTGGAATCAGTTCTTGAAAAAAGGAATGAGGAAAGTAGCAGTTTCTTTGTGAGCTTCTCTGGCTGCGTTGCTGCACAAATATTTCCAGTAATCCCGCAATGCCCTGGCACACACTGGAGAACTATATTGTGCCCCTTAACCAAAGCATTTTGGTGGATCTCCAGGATTGCGTGAATAAGTTGTATGTTTGGACTTTGTTTACGGAGGGAAGAAAGAGCTAGAAGAGCAGACTTAGAGTCGACGAATATCACCCATTGTTGTGGATTTTGGAGAATAATATGCTGCATGGCTGTTCTGATCGCCGCGAGCTCTGCAGCAGTCGAGGACGTCATATGACTTAGTTTTGCTTTAATAGTTGTTTTGGTTGATGGAATATATATACCGATAGATGAGGAGGTTAGAGTGGTAGACCCGTCCGTATAAATATGCACAGATAGTGATTAGGTTCGATATATATATATTCTAGGGCTATTTGTGTAATCACGGCGATTGATGTCTCTGCTTTCTTTCCTATACCTGGAATGTTCGCTATAATTTCTAATGGGGGATACATCCAAGGCGGAAGTGTCGGATTCTGTGCAGCCTCAAATAAGTTGGGGAGATAGTCTTTCAGGAGCGTAATGATTTTGGAGAAGCTAGAGGAAGGTTTAGATTCAACAATGTCCTTAAGGGGGTGATATGTATTGCGAGTGACATGTCGAAGGTGAGTTCTGATTGTTTCTTGAGTTCTTAAGGCTGAAAGTGGAAGTGCCCTAGCCTTAGCGAGTGTGCCGTTCTTCGATGTGCATTTCGGCAGGCCCAAACAAGAGTGCAGTGCTTGTGCCTGGGCACTTTCAAGATCTTTCATAACTGTCTTTGAGGCTCCGTTCATAACTGGTAAGGTGTATCGTAAGAGTCCTACAAAAAGAGAGTTATAGTGGTTCATCGTTGCTGAGACGGAACAACCCCACCTTGTTCCGCTTATCATTCGGATTATTTGGGTGAAAGAGTTTAATTTATTTTTGAGTCGTTTAATATGAGGGCCCCAAGTGAGATATCTGTCAACAGTTACACCTAAAAAGGTGTATTCAGGAACATACGGTATCGGTGTTCCTTCTACATATATGGGATATTTGCTGGTATCCTTTTTTGTAAAGGCAACAGCGGCTGACTTTATGGGAGATATATGTAGCCCACGAGACTTGAGATATCTTATGACAATGTTAATCGCTTTCTGTAGTCGTGCCCGATTTATGTATAAGGACTTGCTCGATACCCAAGGACAAATGTGATCAGCATATAAAGATATATGTACTGTGTCTGGAAGAAGTTTGAGAAGACCAATGAGCGATATATTAAAAAGAATTGGACTAAGAACACCCCCTTGGGGCACCCCTCGTTTTACTTCATGGTGTCCTGTGTCACCGTCTTGTGTTGAAATGTAAATTTTTCATCCCTTAAGGTAGTTTGATATCCACGTGACTACAGGTCCTTCAAATCCCATGTTTTTCATGGCAAGAAGTATCGCATTGTGTTCCACTGTATCAAATGCCGCTTTTATGTCAATAAAAAGAGCGGTTGTTTTCTTTTTCTGCATTTTCATCTCTTCGATACTAGAAACCAAAGTTAGTACATTGTCTATGCTGCTTTTTCCGCGGCGGAATTCGGACATTTGAGGTGGATATAGGCCCCTGTTCTCAAGGTCCCATTCGATCCTCGTAAGCACCATTTTTTCCATTATCTTACCAATGCAGCTTGATAGTGCGATTGGTCGATAGGAATTAATATCAAGAGGCGATTTTTCAGGCTTGAGAATAGGCAGGACACGAGCTACCTTCCATTTATTTTGTATAGTGCCAGATTCCCATGATGTATTATAAAAGTCCAGTAAAAGACATCGTGCTCTTTCACCAAGATGAGTTAAGGCACAATAAGCAACTCCGTCTGGCCCTGGAGATGACTTAGTGTTGCATGATGCAAGCGCGATCTCTAACTCTTTTAGTGTAAATGGGACATTAATTAGCCTACAAGTATGTGTTACTTGATCTGTGATGCTAATATTGGATTTAGAGCTTGACGTGTAACAGGTGATCTTTGCACAATACTCATCTGCCACGGCGGTTTCTGAGAGTTTTCGATTAAAGGCGATGGATCGGAAGGGATGCAATTGCTGCGGTTTATTACGAAGGCTTTTCATCATTGGCCAAATGCGTGTCAAAGGCTTTCTGGGATCTAGGCTTGCGCTCTTATTTCTCCATCGTTTCTTTGAGAGCTTGTCTAAATGCCGTTGAACGTGCTTTTGCGCTCGCCGCGATTCTCTCAAGTCTTCAGAATTGCCTGTTTTTCGGGCTCTACGTTCTGCGCGACGGCGAATAGCGCGAAGCCGTTCATATTCGCTATCAACAGCAGCCTGCGAATTCGCCATTTTGTATGACTTTGTAGCATCTGATTTTGTGGACGCAATGACGTGCGCAAGGTCTTCAGTAGTAGCGATCTCATGACACGTTGTTTCTAGTTTTTCTTGGAATTTTTCCCAGTTAGTGTAGGATAAACTTGTACCCAGTTTTGCGCAGCAAAATTTGTTTATTGTGATATAGGTGGGGACGTGATCACTTCCGTGGGTTTCAATGTCGGCAAACCATGATGTCTTAATGGCCAGATCGGGCAGATGCCAGTGAAATGTCTAGTGGGCTACTCATCGTCACCCCTTTGAAATACTGGGACGCAGTTTATAAAGTACGGAAACAAGAAATGACCCGTCGACATACCTGCCACCAAGCGGCGGAAAAAGCGGCGCATATTAGAAAGGGCTAGTGGGGTGAGGCGCCGACGAACGGCGAGCATAGAAAGGTCCCGGAGCGTAGAAAGGCCATTTGGCGGTATGGCAGCGCGAAGTGGCTCGCGTCCTGTAGTGATCTTTACCCCGTGTTTGCTGTCGTGTGTGGCCAATGAAGTGTTATGCCGAAATAGTCTTTAATCGCGCAGCAAATGCAATGCGAGCCGCCCTGGCCGCCCGCTTCATACAGCCTATCCAACACACGCTTTAGTGGCGCACTCTCGAGCCGTCAACACGGAGTGCGGCAGCTGTGAGCGCTCGATTAGCTCACTATCTCTCCTCTAGTTCACGGCCACTCAAGCCAGGACCTACGACGTCATGAAGGAGGTTATTGTTTGCTTGTTTTTGTAATTCTAATTTGCCTATAACTTTTAAAATAAAGCGAATTTTGCGAAAAGAAAAGTTTCATTAAGTTACTACGTTCAGTGCGCTTAGGTTTGGTGCAAATTAAAAACCAGTAAAATAGTCATTGCAGGGCCCCTTTAAGTCATTGAGAACCGTAAGATTATATTTGTCGGCCAGATCGACTAATGCTCTTCCTCGAGTATTATCTTTTTACCACGCCACATTGGATGATGGCTATTAAAGTCGCCTGCCAGAATATGTGGGCTTGGTGTCTTTGTAATTATTTCTTCTAGTCTAAGCTTGTCAAATTCTTTACCTGGTGGAATGTATGCCGCAATTATCGTGAAAGTGATCGCCCCTTTCCGCACATTTGCAGCAATGTATTCGTTAGTTTGGTGCGGTGAAACTGTATGCAAAAAGAAGGTTAGATCTTTCCTAATTCCAAGGAGTACCCCGCTTAAGCCCGATCTTCTCTGGGAATAAAAGAGCTCATAACCTGATAGTCTTCTGTCTGAGCCGATTCGTGATTCTGATATTACTATAACAGGAAAACTATATTTGAAAACAAACTGGCGAAAATTTGATAAGCGATTACGTAGACCTTTTGCATTCCACTGAAAGATAGCTGCTCGGCTACGTAATCTTTCAATGGACTGCATGGGCCTACTGTGTGAAAATGTCGGCGGAGGCGTGTAATTGACGTGTACTTATTGACACCATAGCTGAATGAGTGGAACGATGTAATCAAGTAGTGTTATTAAAGCTGTTGCTATAGGAGAGTGCCAAGTGAGAAGAATGCTACGAATAAACGTGGCCACTGTGTTCAGTGTGGGTCCCAAGCTCGTGGGTGAGGGACTCGTTGGATACTTCTCTCGCGATCTTCTAGTTTGGTCTCTGGAATTAATATTATCCGGAGGCTCGCGATGGGGAAGGATTGGAAACTCCTTAGCGTCATTGAGCTTATATGTTGGTGTGTTAGACGTGTTTGATTTGACATCTGAAGTAGTACGACCTGTTGTTTCTGTGTCACCTTTTCTCGATTGGTATTTACCCTGAACAGAGGATGTGCCGGCCACTTCTGTTGAGTTATTAGCAACGTGGTTTTGATGTTGCCTACGTTCAGTTGTGTCAGGTGGGTTTTCCTCCACTTTTTCGTTTGAGGAGAGTATGGCTGATCTTGCGGACTTGTAGTCCACTCCAGCGTAGTTCTTGTACTTGTATATGTTTTGTTCAAGTTTAAACTTGGGGCACTGACGAGATGTTGATTCGTGTTTTTTCCGCAGTTTATACATCTAGGGTCTTCTGTGTCAGCACTTGCTCCTGTCGTGAGCTCCACCGCAGCGACTGCAGCGACTTGTTTTCAAGCAGGTGCCACGGATATGACCATACGAACTGCAGTTCGGGCACTGTCGAGGCTTTTCAATGAAGGGCTCAACGTTGTACCTCGTGTACCCGATGGTAACGTAGGCAGGTAGGGTGTCAGTGCTCACTGCTGAATACTAGTTTCACAACCTCTGACTTCCCAAGACGCCGAAGGCAGAGAACGGGAGCTCTAGCCCGAACTGAAGATTCTAGCTGGACGTCACTGATGTCTTCCTGGACTCCCTTGGCTGCTTCACGTGAGTGCGGTGCGTAGGCTTGCACAGGTATTCCTCCGATGCTTTCAAGTTTAAGTAGAGCTTTCGTTGATTCTGTGTTTCTGCAATCTATTGCGAGAAGGTTCAGTCTTCGATTTGGCCTAACAAGAATGACGCCATCTGGTGCGGTCATCTTGAGTTTTTCAGAGATCTTTAGAGGATTTATTTTCGCAAGTGACTTGTCGGGATCTGTGGGCTTCAGAATCACGGTGAGAGTAGGTTGAAGCGGTGCTGCTGTGATTATAGTCGCGCCAGATGATACGGAGCTGATGGCGGTACTTGGCCTCTTGCGGCGCTTTGGAAACTGGAAGGCTTCCGATGAGTCGTCAAGCTCACCAGAAATTTCTGCGCAGGATGAAGCGGCGCTCGATGAGGCCATCAGATCTTCCATCTGGTTGTCGTTCATTTCACATTCAGCCGCACCTGAACCCGGGCCAGTCACAGGCATCGTAGAGTCGTCAAGTGTTGATCTAGGGTGCTTTCTTGAGCTTGTAATCTTTTATATTTGCCTGAATTAGCCGGATGAGAACAATCAGCGCCTTTCCACCAGATCACTTCGTCGTCGTCTCCCTTGAGTCTTTGAGTTGTGTGTATAACCACTGAGAACTTAAGAATATATTTTTTATTTTACCAAACTCCTAACTAACCAAGTTTGTCTATACGAGGTACGTTGGGAGCATAAGAGCCGCGGGAATCCGATCGAATCCACAGAACTGCTGGACGACGACACGAGGCGCGCTTGCCCCCTCACCCTCGAGTCTTCTCATTCCCGTTTTCGGGACTTGCAAAGCGGCCGAGGCTTTGAGACCGACAGCCCACAGAGCGTGTGAGTGGCCCTCGGGACCCACGTGATGAGCAGATCAAGGCTCGCGTAGAGGACAAGGGTGAGATCTGACAAAAAAAAAAAAAAAATTCCCCCCGGCAAGAAAGAAAAAAAAAAAAAAAAACGCGGGCGGAAGCGGAGTTTTGAAAGATTTGTCAGAGTCGCGTCGGCTGACAGTTTTTGTAGTATCCTGTTTGGACAGGCCTTAACTAGAACCCCTAGAAAGGCGGGCAAGACATGTACAAATATACGATAGACAAATGTCAAGTAAGACAACGCTGAGTAGGCTCTCCGTCGCCTTCTATCGTGTTTTTCTTCTTCACCCGGACAGGAGAAAGCTTTTCGTATTTATTTGTTTTTGTCTTCTACACCGTTTCAAATTTTCTAACTTCTTCGACGTCTCCCACCACCCGCACAGACATCAAACGCGCGCCCGTACCCCCTGATTCGCGGGTTCACAACTCGCGTAACAGACGATGAAGCCTCGCGCGAGGGGTCGAATTCTCTTTGTCTTTGATGCGCTACTTTATTCTAGCACGCTCTTGAGGCACGGCTGAAAAGCGCCCGGCGCGAGGCTAAGAGCATCGTCTCCGAGGGTACAAACCATGCTTCTTTTGGTTTACCTGTCTGGACATGGTGATCGCGTCCAATCCTCACTTTACAGTCAAATGTAAACATAAAGGGGGGGATAGGCCATCTAAGGAGTGCTGACAGAGAGAAAGAGAAAGAACGCCTAAAAGTGGTGTGATCCTCTATCGCTTTGTGACACCGATGGCCACCGCTTCTCTCGCTCTCTATGCCCTCCCCTCCCCTGGCCTCCACGAATATTGCTATGAAAGTCAGGACCGATGAACGATCGATAACCCGTAAACACCACTTTTTCTCTTACTTGTCAAGTTTTTTGCAATGGAGTGTCCGTCGTCTCCATGGCCATCTTTTGATGAGATGTTCAAAATTTAGGGCTCTAAGGAGAACAGAAACCTAAAGTTTCAATGCACAATTGCTTGCAAAAAAAAAACACATTGTCATTAGCAAGAACAACAAACTTTAATCTACGGAAACACATCAAGGTACGCTGGGATACCTGCATTCTGCATTGGCTATACATTGTAACGTCAGAATCAAGTTTTTCTTTTCTTGTGAATAACAGGATCTTAATCATATGAGTGTGATTCTTCACCAGACCCAAACTGGGGCTAGAAAGACGTTAAAAATCTTCGAACCTAAGTGGTAACTTGGAGGTGTCTCGTTTCGAAGAACCAGCAGTGGCAGGAAGAATTTTCGATGGACTTGAGTTCTCCGGACGATATTGCGTACTGTAGAGCGCTTGACTCTCAGGATGACGTTGCGTACCAATGAGCGCTTGACCCTCAGAGTGACGTTGCGTACCATAGAGCGATCGAGTCTCAGGATGGACTTGCGTATCGTAGAGCGCTTGACTCTCATAATAACGTTGCGGACTTGACTTGTGTATGATGAGTTTCGATATGGTTTCCTCCGAGACCGATGTGGCATTCTCAGCAGGTGTTGAAGGAAGCCTGGAACTCGCCGCATGTTTAGAACCAGGTAGCTGCGATGCTTGACGAGACGACACGGTGAACGGTAGGTTACTGCGGGTATGGCGTGGCCCTCACATCTCGCTGCGGGGTTCCTCCTTCGTGAGAATGATTTCGGCCATGAATGCATCACGATGAAAGATGCCGCCCTCTCCTTGCTCGGTCGTCGCAACGGATGTTGGATCCTCCGCAAAGCTGACGCTCGGCAACATCTCCGGAGGCAGAGGCGGGTCGACCATACCCACCAGGTTGGACCTGTCTCTTCGAAACGGTCAATCAGCGAAGGTTCGCCAAGAATCTTGGCCCGAAACTGGAAAAGATGCTTGCAGACAATCGCAGGTGAAGGCTGCTGACGGCGTGCGTCGACTCTGGCATACCACCGCAAAATGTCCTAGCTTCCCGCAGAGGAAGCTTGTAGCTTGGTACGCCGGCCTAAGCACCCGCTCATGACGACGCCGTCCGTAGGAAAAGCAGCCGATGTTGGTGTAGTACCCGCCAGTTCAAGCCGGAGCGGGATCACTACCACTGCGAGGCTGGAACTGCCCGCGCCGGGAGCCGGGGCACGTGACCAGATGCCACCGGGGTCCAAGGCATCGTGGGTCCAGATTCCGACGGGGGGTAGCCAGCTTGAGGTCACGGAGGGATGCCAAAGAAGCCGTCTTGCACATGCCGACAAGACGATGACGGCTGGACGCCATCTTGGTTGCTCGGTGCTCGGCGTTCTACGACTTTCTGAACTTCCGTCGAGACCGCGGTTTGCCGATTGTTCTCGCCGTTGAAAACTAGCTGCCGTTTCCGCTCTGTTCTCATACTGTTGCGCTAACTCAGTGGTTTTCAAATGGTGGTCCGCGGACCCCAAGGGATCCGCAAAGACAATTTTGGGGTCCGCGAAGCCCTTTCTGCCTCATCAGTCAAGCCCGAAATAAAAGTACTTTTTTTTTTTTTAACTGAGGAGAAGCGTTTAAATTTTCGGGTGAGTTTTCTCGTATGTATGTCAATGAGATAAGCCTACTTCACACACCCCTTAGTTATATCGATTTATTAAATCATTATCAGATTTCAACTATATCTTTCCCTTGTTCCCACCACGACCGGGGTCCTTCCTAATCTCCGCCGATCTACAAGGGGTCCGCGAAACATCAATGGTTGAGAACCACTGCGCTAACTGAATAGCCCGCGAAAAAGTCGGCACTTTGCTGCCTTCGCGCTCCTGAACGCGTCTCGATTCTAAATCCTCTAAGAAAACCTCGCGCAGTTCTTCGTCGAGTGCGGTTATGTATGAGCAAAATGAGCCCTGGTGGCGAAATTCAGCGAGACATTTCGTGACCGACTGTCCGTGACGTTGAAATAACGCCCGTAGCTTCGGGCGCTCAAGCGCGACATACCAAAAAACTTAAAATGTTTGCCGACGGCCTCTAGGATAGTCTGGAACTAATCGGTTCCTTCTGCAGGAAGCATCTCAAAGAGCTGGAATTTTTCAACGATGCATTGGGCGTCTCTGCCCAGTAACAAAAATAAAATAGCCTTTTCCGACGGGGCTCTACAACATTCAACCCCGACGCGTCGAGAGAAAGTCAGAAAAACCCGCTTCCACGCCGGCCAAGCCACTATCGACGGACCGGGAACAGCCAAAAACACGGCCGGCGGCAGAAACGCCATTGAGCCAATCGCCACGGAAGACGACGATGAAGAAGTCATATTGCTATGTTATTCTGCCACACTATACTTCGTCTCAACCTAACATGGACTATTGCCGCGAGCGCAGCTGACCAAGCAGGCAGCGCGCTCGTCGCCTAACGGTTATCGCGCGTGGCTTCCACGCAGAAAGCCCAGGGTTCGAACCCTGGCAGCGCCGCATCTTTTATTTATTCTTCCAATTTAGATTTCTGGTAATTTCGAGAACCGTGTTGCTCGTTCTAGGTTAGAATGTTCTGCGCGCCGAATGTTCCAGGCCGAATGTTCCAGAAGCCCACGCGTGCACAAAAGGGGCTCCGCGTAACCAACCGGACTCAGTCTCGCCCCAGCGTTCGACTCTGCGCTTACGCCGACTTCGACGCCCGCGACGCTCTATTGTTATCTTCTGTTTCCTTCTTTATTTTTGGGTACAAGTTTGCCCAATTAAACGTTTAGTTTCTTCAGTTATTCGCCGCCTCATCACTTGTCCTTCGTGACATTTTGGTGGAGGTGCTGGGTACCATCCTATGCCCGTAAAGCGTACCCCTACGAAGACACACCGCCCGAGTGAGGTGCTCAGCCCCGGAAGACTACCCTTCGCCGAAGACGCCGAAGCCCGAAGGAGCCGTAGGACCAGAGGTCAGTCCCCCGAATTGGTCTCTTGCCCGAGAACCGGAGGAAGAAAATACCGACCATGTCCACCGCAACCGTCGTCATCATGCCCGTCACTCCCCGGACTCCGACGCCCTTTCACGGCGAAGCCCACGAGGATGTGGAAGACTGGATCGACCAGTACGAACGCTTTGCCCGCCACAATGGCTGGACAGATGAGGCAACGCCTGCACAACGTGTATTTTTCACTTGAGGGGACCGCCAAGCACTGGTTCGAAAA